>JAJTUB010000049.1:0-320488 GCA_036971345.1 Dactylellina drechsleri
TTAAAAAAACTATTAGTAATTTTAATATAATTATTAAAAATCTTATTTAATTTTCTTATCTTTTACAGTAGCATCTTAAACTATTATTTTTTTAAATTATACTTAGGTTTGAATATTATTAGTAATAATTTCTTTTTTTGCTTTTTTTTTTTTATCCACTTTTTTTTTTTTATCCATTTTTTTATATAAATTTTTTAATTTTATTTTTTTAGTATATACTTTTTTAGCCAATTCCATATCATTAAAATTAGCATCTTTAACTTTTCCTAAGTTTGCTATTAAACATATAAAATTTGAGAAGGGATAATAAAATCTTTTACAAGCTTTTATAATTTTTTTTTTTAGTTTACAAATTTTTACAATCTACTTTGTATAAGGAAACTATTTATAATAAAAATACTTATTCATTAAAAAAGTATTAATTATATTATATAAGTTTATTTTTAGATATAAAAAAATTGCTTATTTTTTTTAAACTCACTAAATTTATCTTTGTTCTGTAATTTCTCTTCTTTTGCTTTTTACAATACCAGTTTTTTAATACCTGATGTTAAATCTTTAATATTTCTTTTTTTTCTTATTTTTTCATTTTTAGAGTTTTTAATTTTATTTATTTTTTCTTCTTCTGACACTAGTTTTTTAATATCTGATGCCAGATTATTAACAATTTTTTCAAACTCTAAATGTCACAGACCTATGGTCTTAACAGTACAAATACCTGTACCTTGTTTTATGCTACATTGTTCTCAGTTTTTGCTTACTTTATTCCTGTACTATGTGTACTTACATTTGCCTGTCTTATTTAAAACCCCTGTCATATAGCACCATGTGTTACATGATGTGCAAGCATGCAACATACAATGTGCGAGCATACAACATGTAATATACAAACATACAACTTGCAATGTGTAAGTATGCGATTTACAATTTAAGCAACATGCGATAACAGATATGTGATTATGCGATTATTGATAATTGTATGAAGTATCTTTATGTATATAAGATTATTGTTAAGACTAATAAATAATTCTTATTCTTCATTGGTTAACTTAAATATAATATAGACTTATAATTTATTATAATTTTTATTGTTGTTATATATTTTATATATTATTTTTTAATATTATTGTCATATATATTTTATAAATTCTAAAAACCCAGTATTTTAGAGTGAGAGATTAGTGTTTGATCAGACAGATTTGATTGAAGTATAATACTTTGATTGATTTTATTTAGACCTAACAGAGAAGCATATGTATATCAACAATGGAATTCAATTTTAAAAATTTTATTGTATTAGAATATGAAATAATAGATGATGAAGAAAATTATGTATTTTTTTATAATGTATTCCTATATCCTAGTAAATTTATTGTTCATTGAATCAACTAAACTGATGAATATTCTAGAAGGTAATTAAGAAAAATATTATTTTTACTTGAATTAGAATTAACTATAAATCTACTAAATAAAGAAAATAACATCTTTTAAAAAAACAACAAATTATATATTAATATTGGTATTTAAGTTAATAAAAAGTTAGTTATATTAATAAAAAAATTTAAAAAAAAATTTACAGATATTATATTTATAAATAATTCTAAATACTTAAGAAATTTAAAAATTATAATATAAATATTAGAATAGATTATAATAACTATTTATATTTATACTAGAATTTATACAATAACTAAAAAATATATTTTTATAAATGAAAATGAAAATTTTAGATTATTAGAATTAAGTTAATTAAAATTATTATATAAAAATAAGATATACTCCAAGTTTATTTTTAAAAATAAGGATAAAAAATATTAACTATTTTTAGAAAATTTTGATAAAGATTTTAATAATAACAACTTAATTTCTAATAATAATGATGAATTTATTTTTTATAGAAATAATTGATGAAGTATTTCTTATAGTAATATTAAACTACTAGAATTAATCAAATTTGGAGGATCCCTTACAAAATTTGATTAATTTCTTAGATAGTTTAGTAATATTTTTTATTTTTAATCTAAAGATTTTTTTAATAATGAATATAAAGTTTGTTATATATTTTTTTTTTTTGAAGGAATTATTTTTAATACTTATAATATTTATTGTAAAAAGTATGATGAAAGTACCTTATATTAATGATGTTATGAGATTTCTGATATTATTTTAATTCTTACTAATTATATTGTATTTATTAAATTCCTTAGATAAATTTGTGGATATAAAAATAAGTAAAAAGAAACCTTCTGTAAATTTTATAAATTTTGATAGAAAGGATTAATAAAAAACTATTTTTAAAAACTTGATTAATATATTTTTTTTATAAATTATAATAATGAGCAACTATTTTACTATATTAAAAAAAAATTTAAATTTTAATAAAAATAAAAAGTTATATGATAAAAAACTACTAATAAAGAATTTATATATAAGGAAATGTAATTTTTTATTATTAAATTTGATAATATTTTTTATAAAAATAATAAAGCTAATATAATATACTTTAAAATACTAGGATAATCTAATTCTAAAAATTAACAATTTTATTAGAATAATAGTTTCTACTATAAATTAAAAAATTAAAATAATTATTAACTAAATTAAAAATAGCTTTGATTTAATAATAAACTTTAAAACTAATGATAATAAAATGGCTAAAAATGGATTTTTAAGATTATTTATGGATTAGCTCTTATAGAGCTAGAAGTTATTTAAAATTAATATAAACTATAATATAATAAATTTTTAAAATTTAATAAATTTGTTTGTTTTAAGTATAATAAAGAAGGATATATAACTAGAAACTGTAGATAGAATTAATTTTAGAAAGAATGGTAACTTAAATAAGTTTGTATTATAAATTATGAAAAATTATATAAATAATATTAAAATTATGACAAATTTGAATATGAAGATGAATATTAAGGATTTGAACCAGAATAAAAACTTGATAAAACTCTCAATATTATTATTAATTAAATTATTTTTGGAAAAGATTTTTTTGAAATTATTTTTTAATGAATTTGTAATGTTATGAGTAATATTCGAACTAGTTAATAAATTTAAAAAAAGAAAAATTATAAACTACTATTTAATTTGAAGAATTAATAGAAGAAGATTGGTAAATAGAAACTATATTTTTTAACTAAAATACTTCTGAAATATTGGATATAGAATAAAAATATGTTATATTATCTAAATGATTTAATTTACCTATTATTAAAGAATACTACTAGATTTAAAATAACCCCTTTCTAAAATAATATTTACAATATATTCAAGATTCAACTAATGATTTAAGATAAGAATATTAATATTAAAATGAAATATAAAGTTGATTTATTTCCAAAGATTTTAGATTTTATTAGTCTAAAATTTATTTTAAAAAATAATTTTGAGTTATTTATAGTAAAAAAAGTTAATAAGATATCCTAGATAATGATTTATATAAAGAAATTTCTATAAAAAAAAATGAATTAATTAAATAATACTTAGAAGGATGATGTAATTAGTATTTTGAATTAAGAGATAATGATGGATTTTATGAATATGAAGATTTGAAAATATAAATTTTTGAGATATGTTTTATGGAATGTGGGAATTGGAGATGTTATTTATGCGGAACTTATGATTTTGATGAATTAGAAAATGTTTGTATTTTATGTACAGAAGATATTTTTATGGAAGGATTTTATTTTGTAGAATGATTTTGACAAAACCCTCACAAACCTTATTAATATGCCATTTATTTTGCTATAATTGTTAAATATGGTGTAGAATTTGCTAGAGACTTTAATGATTATTGGAATATTATTGAAAAAAAAGAAATTTTTATAGAGAAATTAAAACTAATGGTTATCTAATCTAAATAATATAGTAATATTATAAAATGTATGATGTGTGGATAAAGGCCTAACTATATAGTATATATTGGATATTTTGTTATATGCGAATATTATGTACAAAAATGGATAACTTATATTGGAAATTAATTATGGAATTAGATAATTGCTAAAGAATATATGAAGAAAAGATTTTATTGGATTTTAAATACTTTACTAAGAGTATATTTATTTTCTAAAGTTTTAGTAATATCTTTGGAATAATAAGAAAAATTATATCACCTTACTACTTGATCTTTACCTAGTTTATCCAGATATTAGTATATTATTTATAAATTATTGATAAATAAAGAAATTATACGAAATGTTATAAATTTTAATAACAAATTTTTAAATTAAAAAAGTTTCGGATTTTGATGTATTTTAAATGGTTTAGTTTAAATTTTGTTAAAAAAGGACTTGATAAGATACTTAACAAAATTATTAAATAATATTTTAATGTTTTTTGTATGATTAACAGAAACTTTACTAAAATTTTTACAAATAGTGAAGTGGAAACTATTTATATCTTAGAAAATTATATTAAAAAATATACACTACCTATACATTTTAAACCAACCTATTATAATGTTATAGTATTTAAAAAAAGCTTTTTTGAAATAATTAGATATAAAATTATTATTATCCTTATTATCAATAACTATTTCAAAAAAAAAACAGTTAATATTTTTGATTTTAAAAATAATGATTTTATTTTAGGATATGATTAGTTATAGGAATATAATTTTGAAATCAGTTTTTAATTATAAATTATTAAATTTACTTGATGCAACTACTGAATTCTTCAAAAATGCTTTAAACCTAAACCCCCCAAAAAAAAAGTATACTTACAATTAATAGAACACTTCTTTAATAAAGAAATTTACTATCAATCTTATAATAAATTTAATACCCTCAAACAAATATAGATTAAAACCAAGAATATTTATAAAATTATTAAAGAAATTATCAAGGATATTGTATTTAGAATACCTAAATGGATTCTATAATAAATTAAGATTTTTGAAAAATTATTTAACAAAAACGTATTACCAAAATTTAATAAATTTATTTACAAAATATTACTTAAAGAAGACGCTATTTCTAAATTTATACCTGTTTATACATATATTTAGGAAAAGTTTAAAATACTATAAAAATATTTTAAAAAAAATTTATATAAAGAATATATTTGACCTTTTTAATCCCCTAAAAAACATTTTATCTTATTTATTTTTTAAAAAAATAAAAAATTATGAATTTGTATAGATTATCAAAGTTTTAACAACATCACAATCAAAAATCGTATTAGATTATCACACATTAACAAATCCTTTGATTACCTCCAAGAAGTGATTATATTCACCAAACTCAATATTATTGCAGCCTACCACAACCTCAGAATTACACCTAAAAATATTTGGAAAATAGCCTTTAAATACAAATATAATTTATTTAAATACCTAATTATGCGCTTTAGATTGATTAATACCCCAGTATTATTTCAAATTTTCATAAACCATATTCTTAAAAATTATATTGACATTATATATATTGTCTACCTGGATAACATCCTAATTTTTAACAAAAATTTCTGAGAATATTAAAAATATATTATTCTAATTTTTAAAACACTCGATAAATACAACCTCAAAATTAAAATTAAGAAAATAGAACTTAAAATCACTAAATACAAATTCTTAAAAACTATTATCATAATTAAAAAAATTAAAATAGATTTTAAAAAAGTTTAGGCTATTCAAGATTAACCAAAACCCAAGACAGTTAAAAATATCCAATTCTTTTTAGGACTTTATAATTACTACTAATGTTTTATTAAATAATATAGTCATATATTAGTAGCCCTAACTAAACTTACTAAAATTAAAATCTAATTTAATATAACCTCCAGTTAAACCAATGTTTTTAACATATTAAAACAATTATTTTTTTTAATACCCATACTCCAATTATATAATCCAAAATTATTTATTAAAATTAAAACCAATGTTTTAGACACTATATTAAATATATATTTATACTAATTACACTTTAACAATAAATGGCACCCTATCACATACCTATCTCATAAATTTAATACTACAGAATTATGATACCTAATCCATAATAAAGAACTTATGACAATTATCCAAACCTGTAAAACATAAAAAGTATATTTTTAAATTAAAAATTTTTTCACTATATACTTTAATTATAAAAAAATTTTTTTTTTTTTTATTATTAAAAAATTCAGTAAATAATAAGTCTACTAATAGGAATTCTTCAATAAATATAATATAAAAATTATATATTATAAAAGTAAAAAAAACTTAGGAGTAGATGCTATTAGTAGAAAACCTAACTTAATAATAGAAATATAACTAAATAAAAAAGTGATTTTTAAAAAAAAACTATTTGAAAACATCACCATCAACTAAACTTTTAATATTATTTTTCACACGCTTAATAATTAATTTACTTAGGAATTAAAAAAAAACTATAAATAATATTTAATAGTTACTCAAATCTTATTTAATAATTTAAATATATTAAAATATTTTATTATTAAATATGGAATTATCTTCTTTTAAGATCTTTATTATATTTTTATTAAAAATTTTTAACAAAAACTTATTAAATAATATCATAACACACTTACTTATAAATATTTAAAAATTAAATAAACCCAAAAACTCTTAACCAAAAACTATTTTTAGTTTTAAATACAACAATATATTAAATAATATATTAAAATTTATAATATATATTATTGAAACAAATTTAATTAACACTTATTTTATAAAAAATTATAATTTTATAATATACCATTTATATTTTTTTAAATTATCTTTTATAATTTTATTTAAAAAATACTATCTTCATAAGACCCTCTCATAAATACTATTTATAATAAAATTTTAGTAATAGTAAATAAATTTAATAAAATTATTATCTTAAAACTATGGTATAACAAATGATCTACATAAAAACTGGAATTAATATATAATCAATAAATATTTAGTCAATATAATTTATAAATTAAATATATTTATAATAAAAACACTTTATTTATTAGTAAATTTTAAAATTTAGTTAGAAATTAAATTAAAACCAAAATCAATATCATTAATAAAAAACATGTATAAATAAATAGAGTTACTAAACAAATTATTCAAATAATTAAAATATAATTATACAATTTTTTAAATATTATATAAAATAATTAGATTAAGCTATTCCTTAATTTTAAATTTACCTACAATATATTTAAATATTTAATTACTAAGTATATCTTATACAAAATATTTAAAAAATAGAATCTGACAGTAGTATTATCCCTTTTAATATTTAAAAAATTAATTTTTTAAGTAAACAAACATGTCAAGAATATAAAGAATTTTTATAAAAATTTTCAAAAAAACCTCTAATTTATAATTGAACAAATATTACATTACTATAACTAAAAAAAAATGGAAACACTATTTTTGAAAAAAGAAGATAAAGCATATCTATTTATTAAATATATCAAACACAAAAGATAATGAAGCAAAAAATTTGATTATTAGAAATATAAATTATTTATAATTACAAAGAAATTTAATAACAATACTTTTAAACTCGAGATACCAGAACTTATATGAATTCATCAATCATTCCATATCTCACTCTTAGAACTAGCCTTAAAAGATCTAAGAAAAGACCTAGATAATGAAAAACTAGAATTTAAAAATTATACAGAGTATAAATTTAAGAAAATTTTTAATGAACTTAATAAGAAAAATAAATACCTTATATAATAATTACCACCTTACAGATTATAAGATGATTTTTGAATTTCAAAAAATAATATACCTTTAGAAGTTATTTAAACCTATTTCCATCAGAAAACTACATTACAATCTACAAAATGTAAATAAAAAAGATTAAGGAAAAATTTAATATTAAACTAAAATTACAAAAAATTGGTGTAATTGAAATTAAAAATTCCTGGAGCCAACACTGACAATTTTTTTTTAAATTTTTTTAATTTTTTAAAAACTTACTTGACTTCTATTTTATTTTTTTTTTCCAATTTCTCCTCCTTTGCTAACTCTTGCTTATGCAACATGTTATTATGAGTAATTACTTCTTAATACCTTAACTTTAATAATTTTAATTTTTTTTGTTTTTGAATAATCTTCGTTTGAAGTTCTTTCTGTATTTTTTTAAGATTTAGTAATTCTTTTTTTTTATCATCTAGCTGATAATCTAAGTAATTTATTACCAAGAAAAAGAGTCAGCTAATTCTACTCTTACCCCAATAAAAAATATTTATAAAAATTAGCTAAATACTCTCTTTTATTATTTCTGGTACAGATAGTATAACCTTTATAGCCTGATATAATTATACAAGAATAATTATTCTTTTTGCAGTATTCACACGAAATAAAAATTGGAATTTTGTATTTTTTGATATAATTGGCATAAAAACCACATTGGTCATAAGAAAATTATTTTTTTTTTTTTTAATAATGTTTTATTGGTATTTGTATTTAATTTCAAATATGTGTTAATTATCTTTTTGTAAGAATGTTTTGAAGTTTAAATTTTAAGTTATTATTTTAATTTAATTATTATTTTTTTATGCATTTTTGTTTATGTTATTATTTTATTTTACATATCTATATAGATAGAAGTTTTATATAGAATGATAACCTATATCAAAAATATTTTATATAAATACTAACTTTATAAAGTAGTATTATTTATATAGAATCCAACTTCTATATAGACCTTTAATCTATCCAAATATTAAGTCTACACAAAATTTGTTACTGTATAGATGTTAATTTTTAAAAGAAAGAGATAGTGTTACAGATTTATAGTTTTAATAGTATAAATACTTGTATTTTATTTTATGTTATATTATTTTTAGTTTTTATTTATTTTATTTTTGTATTATATATATTTACATTTGCCTATTTTATTTAAGACTTTTGTTATATAGCACTATATATCACATAATATACAAACATGTAACATACAATGTGTAAGCATGTAATATGTAATGTGCAAGTATATAACTTATAATATGCAAGTATACAACTTATGACTTAAGTAATATGTAATAATAGATATATGATTATGCAATCATTAATAATTATATAAAGTATCTTTATGTATATAAGATTATTATTAAAATTAATAAATAATTCTTACTTTTTATTGGTTAACTTAAATATAATATAGATTTATAGTTTACTATAATTTTTATTGTTATTACACATTTTATATATCATTCTTTAATATTATTATTATATATATTTTATAAGTTCTGAGAACTTGGTATCTTAGAGTGAGAGATTAGTGTTTGGTCAGACGGACTTGATCGAAGTGTAACATTAAATTATCTGACATAAGAATGTCTGTATCATTTAAAAAAGGTGAGGTTTTTTTTAAAATCTTTAAACTCTTAACCTTCTTTCGAAGTTTTTTAGTTTTTAAAAGATATTACAAGTTAGTTTATAACTTTTTTATATTTTTTCTCAAAATAATACATACTTTGTATTATATTCAAATCTGATGCGTCAAAATCTAATAATTTATCAATTTCAAATCTAGTAAAAAATCTCAAAGTACATTTTCATTTTACATTTTACTTAATTACTAATATTATTTTATAAAATAGTTATTTAAAAATAGTTTTATAACATCTATAAAAAGATTACTAACATTGGGTTAAGTTTAGATATAATATATAAAAATTTATTACTGAATTTACTAAAAAAAATACTAGCTTTAATAATATTTATTAATAAAATTTAACCATTTATTATAGTTATTATTTTTACTGTATTGTGGAGTTATTAATTAAACTGGTATTAGTAGTGGTGGTAATAATATCAGTTGATCTAATACTAAATAGTTAGTAGTTTCTCTACATTTGAAGAAAGATTTAATAAAAGCTTAGCTTACTTATTAATTAAAAACCACTTTTAAAACTAAATTCATTTAGTAAACTTATATATTATATAATATATTAGTCTTTAAGTTTGATAACAGCTTCTCTATATTTTTTTTAATTTATAAAAAATACAATATTTATTTAAAATGTTTGCAAAATATCTATCTTTTAAGTTTAGATTATTTTGTTTAATAGCAAAATAATTAGACTTTTTATTAAAATCTATTAAATTTTTAAAATTTTTTAGATTATTTGTAAGCAGATTTTCTAGAATTTTATTTAACTAAAAAATATACTCAAAACTTAATAATAATATAATTAATTTTTGAAACTATTAAAATAATATACAAAAATTTACTCAAAATATTTAAAAAAAAATTTATAACAGATTTTGTAAAACTGCTAAAAGTTCTTTAAGACTAGATATCTGGAATTTAATAATTAGTTTTTTATTTTCAAAAATAGGATATAATTTTTCAATAAAAACACACTATTTTTATAAAAAAAAAAAAATTGAAAAGAGAATTGTGAAACCGCACGAGCCTAGTGCTCTCGATGCGGTTCGAGATAGAACTTGTGGTGGCACTTAGTACACTGTAAAGGGAAGTGATTTTGCTATCAAGTAATAACTAAATGGCTAAGTAAATTATCCAGTGTCAATTCCAAACAACAACTAAATAAGTGGTTTATATACACAAGACTATAGCATATTATGCTAATCCAGATGGTTCTATGATTCCCGATGCTTGCCTAGCTTTGCCGATATCTCTCTATATTAAGCGCCCAAGATAAGCTCCATTCATAAACTCTCTTATAACCTCAATTCCCATCAAAACACTTAATATAATTGCTCATATCTCTCAAGACCAATCAGTATAGCTAGCTAACTAGTCTCGTGGTTCTATACCTCCCTAAATCACCCAACTCATGCCTAAGTCTATCAATACCCCCAGTCTATAAATCTAGGCTGGAAACCTCTCATCAATAAATCGTCCCATCAATAAACACTTATCCATACTCCCCAGACCAATCAACATTCTCATAGCAAGATTAATCACAATCACACATTGCGTTAAAAATATGGTAATTTGCCACCTCAAGGTTGCACCGCCTCAACGGCTCTAGGGTGGCTAAGAACCGCCTCGAGAACCACATATCATGCGCAGCATGACAAGAATCCATAATAATAGTTGGAAAATTTAATTAATATAAATACAAGTTATCAATGTTATAATAGATTTAATACAGTTATAGTAATGGTTAGTAAATTAAATTAAATTGTTTTAAATTTAAAAACTTAAATATATTATATAAAAATCTATAATTTGCTCTATAACAGCTACCTATAAATTTTATAAAATTTCCCAAAAATTCTTTTAAATAAGAATATTTTTATAATATATCAATAAATATTCTATTATTATAAATCTTTATCAAAAAAATTGTATAACACCAATTTACATTTTAGGAATTTAATTAACCTCCCCATATTAAATACTAAATTTATAAAATACAATCAAAACACCCCTACTAATACAGGGTTAGCCTAACTTTAAAAAAAAAAAAATTATTTCAAATTTAAATAATTTATTAATCTATTATTCATATTTTTTAAAGTTTGTTTATAAATATATCGAAACCTTCTAGCATTTATTCCAATATAAAAAATTAGATTATAATTTTCAAATATCAGTTTTATAAGAAGAAATATAAATAAAATAGACAACAAATAATTTATAAACAAACATATTACTTACAATTATTTTATAATACAATTAAAAAGGTAATAAATATTATAAATTTTATAAACAATTCTAAACAACTTACCAATCCTAGTAATAATGATATAAAAATGCTAAATAATTTTGATATAAATGAGGTTTATATAAAGGTATTTCCAGATATAGAGAATCTAATAACAAGCTTACCTGAATATATATTTATATTAAAAAATTAATTATTACTATTTAATAGTAATTATAAATATAAATTTACTAAATGGTTTATTAAAGTAAAAATTTTCAAAACATTAATAAATAAATATTTTAAGTTAAAAAGACTTATAGAAGCTTCTACCAGCTTTTACATATTTACACACATATTTTAAAATTAAATTAATATTATAAAAAAAAAATTTAGTTTTAATTTTAAAAAAGTTATTTATGATTTTAATATTCTAAATCATCTACTTATTAAATACTTATATTATAATATTATTAGTTGTATTGTATATTTGTTATAGTAGCTAGTATATGTGTTAAATCTAGTATATACTCTTTATAAAAAATATAATTTATATAAAAAACATTTTTATTCTAAAATATATATTACTGACGAGTAGTAGGAAGAACAGGTAATATAAACTCAGTATATTATATAAAAAATTTAACTAATAATAACTTTATCTAAAAACAAATGTTATAAGGTAGAATAATAATTCTTATAATCTGTATATTAAATAATTTATATTTAATTAACTTTTTTAATAATAAAAAAATCTGGTTGATATATATTATAGTTAGTAATTTACTTTTTTATATCTATAATAAACTATTAAACTATATCTATATACTACTTACTCTACTTCCGATTTTGCTAAAAAAAATGTATCTAAATCTATAACAAAAAAATCAAATTATTAGTAATATTTAAGAAATTATTTAGAAAATTCTTTTTTTTTTAACAGCTATTACAAATTTTATGTCACACATAGGCACGGCACCACTGTGGCAACAGAACAAAAGTTCGCAAATGATCTCATGATGGAGATCACGCCGTTTACACTATNATTTTATAAAAAATATAATAGAACTTAAAATTAATATAATTTATGCTAATGGTTTAATTTAAAAATATTATTTATAATTAGCTGGTTAAATTATAAATCATATTAAATATTATAAGTTTCTAAATATTAATAATCAATTATATATAGTATATAAAATTAACTTTTGGAATTTAGAAATATATACTCTAATAAATTTACCTCAAAATTATCATAATTATAAAAAAATAAAAGCTAAATTATAATAAGATAATATAACCTATCACAGATATCAAAAATTAAAATACTATCTAAAGTAAAAGAAATCTAACAAGACTTTAATAATTTTCTACCAACTTTTTGGCATCCATCTTAATATTCTTTTAAAATTAGATTTTTTTTATAATTTCTATCTTAGTACACTTAAATATATTATTAAATAAATATTATTATTTATTAAAAAGTATAAAAAATTAGATGTATTTAATACAACTTAAACCAGACTCCAGATATTTTTTAAATTTTACAAATTTAAACTTATCTTTTTACAAATTATTTAATAATAAAGTAAAAAGTTAAGATTTATTAATTAAATTCTTTTTTTTATATTAGTAATTACTTTAAATACATTACTAGCCTTTTAATAATTAATTTTTAACAAAATTCTTATATATGTTCAAATATTTTTAAAATTTTATTTACTTATATAATATAAAAGTTATACAGCAGTAACTCTAAAATATCTAAAAAATTATTGGTAACAATTTCATACTACGAAAAACATCTTTTTAAAATATTAAAATATTAAATAAAAATGAAAATTTAAATTAATATATTTATAGTGTAAATCGGATATTAAAAAGCAATTTGCAAACTCAAAAAATCAACATAAAAAAAATTTAGCAAATAAATTATAATAAATTGATTCCAAATATATTTCTAATCTTCAGTAATTAGAAACTTTTAATATTATTAAATTTTATTAACTAACTTATTTTACAGACTCTATACGATTATTCAAATATTTACAAAATTAATTAATAAACATACTAGAATTATTTTATAAATTCCTCAAAGATAAATATTAATTTTTAAACCATATTAATTTCTTAATTTAAATTCTTTAATATCAAATATGTTATCATATTTTCGAACTATAACGCTTGAATTTTAAAAATCTTTTTTTTTTTTAATAATCAAATTTATTAAACTTATTACTAATTTCAGAATGTTTGCTTAAAAATTTTATTAATAAATCACTACCCTCTCAATCTATCAATTTATTTTCTTATTTACTTCCTTTAATAGATATTCCAAAACCTCAAAAAGAAACTCACAGTTTTAAAAAATTATAACTACTATCAAATTTTAACCAATAAACTATTAATTATCTTATTTAAGAATTTAAATTACCAGATTTATAATATTATTTATTTTCTTATATTAAAAAAAATTGGTTACAAGTAATCTATAAACATTATTTAACTAATATTTTAAGTCTAATAATAAATAAGTTAGAATCCCTCTTATCCAAGTTCAATTATTAGTTATATAATCAATTACATATACTAGTTCCAGATTTCACAAATTTTTCAAAAAATGTTATATACCTAATACATTATACTAAATTATTCCAATAGCATAAAAACCAACTTTAATATAATTTCATTTTTATAAATCAAAATTATAAAAACCAGTATAAGTCTTTTTTTGGATATCTACTATCTCATATTAAATATATTTTCACTATTTTTAATCCATATTTTTTAAAAAATTATAAATTACTTTTAGTTACTAAATTTTGACTATTTAAAAATAGCCAAATTTAGAAATCATAAAATCTAATTTAAATTTTTAGTAATTTATTATTTAATAACCTTTATCTACCATCTAAAGTCTAGCTAAATCATATTATTATTTATAAAAACAAAATTTTATTTCTTATTTAATTAATATAAATTGATAAACAATACTAGTTTATCAACAGTCATATTAATCTAGAATAATATAATATTTTTTATTAAACATTACAAAGCTATCTACAAATATATAGAAATAAGCTAAAGTATATAATTAAATTACTTTTATAAATAAATTTTTTATTTTTATTTAAATTTAGTTAACAATCAGATTTAATATATCTTCCTTAAAATTTCCTTTATTTTATTTTTTAATTACCCCTTTTTAAAATTATATATTTATATTTTTAAAGTAATTTTCTTTTCCAGATTTCTTTGATTAATAAAATATTTCTTTTTTATTTTCATATATTTATAAATAGTTTCCTTATATTTATTTAAACATACTTCCCTAAAAATCTTCTAATATATTTTTATTAGTATAAATATAAATAAAACAAATAGAAAACCCAATACTTATTAAAAAAAAGGTACAAAAGAAATAATTAAAAACTTCAGTTTTATTAAAATATATAAGATTTAAAACCAACCTCATTATATTTAAAAAAATAAATAATTTTAAAATTTAGATAAATTTATATTTTTATTATTAACCAACTATAAATTAAAATAATTAATATAGTAAATATTATAATACTAATTAAAAAAAAAGTTATTAAACCTCTTATTCAAAAAAATCCTATATCAGATATAAAATAATAAATTATAACTTTTTTAAAACCTTTTAAAAATCCCATAAAAAACCTAGAAAATAATAAAAATTTTAAAAATATTAATAATAGCTTAAATAAAGATATTGATTCTAATTTAATTAACCAATTTACATTATTAATACTAGCTCCATTATTAGAGTGCGACATGGGTTGGTTTTAACCCAGAAACCAGCAGGTTGGGTTGGTTTGAGAGAGGTTATAGGAAACCACTAGATAGTTTGATATAAATTGTAAAAAACTGTTGGATAATTTGATATAAATTATAAAAAATTGCTAAATAGTTTGATATAGATTATAAAAAATTACTAAATAATTTTTATTTAAATCAAAAATTATTTAAAAACCAATAATTCCCTATTTATTAATAAGAAATCAGGTTTTAACAGAGATTATTAATATTAATCTATATATAAAATAATATATAGATTTTTTTAATAAAAATAAATTATTAAATATTTGAATAATATAATTTTTTATATATATAATTTTATTATTAAATTAATATATAATAAAATGAAAGTATTAGATTTTAAAAACATCAAATATTAAACTTTATAAATTATAAATATAAAAATAAAAGTAAATTAAAAAATGTATTATTATAAAAAATTAAATATTACCTATCTAGTTAAATGTTATTAATTTAAAAAATTAAAGTATATATAATATAATAATACAATTTATTATTTTTATATATAATTTTTAAAGTACTTTGCTTTTATTTTAAATTTTTATTGTTATATACTTAATCCTATATAATTTTATAATATAAATAGGCGAAAATAGATTTAAATATTAAAAAATTAATAAATTTTTACATTTTTTTAATTTTTTAAAGGACAATTACTATATTTAGTTAAAAAAAGAAATTATTCCATATATAAAATAATGGTTTAATAATAAATTTATTTTCTAGCTTATTTCATCATAACCTTTTGAAAAGCACTACTTTAGGAATTTTTTTATTTTTTATTAAAATTACTATTCTAAACTTAACAAATTTATATTTAGTAATAATTTTCGTTTTTGAAACTATTTTAGTATTTAAAAAGTTTTAATATTTAAAATATGTAATTATAAAATAAATTTATAAATTTTAATTTTATATAGATTATTAAATAAATTATTTTTAAAACTAAGTTTAATTAAAGATTAAAATATTAAAAATAAGTCCTTGCTATACTTATATAATAAAATTATAAATTTAAATTAATTTAAATATTAAATAACTTTAGATCCTAAAACTATAATATGTTATAAATGATATATTAATATGGCTAATTTTTTTATTTAAAAAATGTAAAACACTATATTTGAAACAGTTGGTATTAATTATTTACTAAATGTAAGATTTTGTATTATAAGATTTTGTATTATAAATCTTTATTAGTATAAACTTATATATATTTTGTTTGAAATTTATTATTTTTTAATATATAATACTAAAAACACATTTTTATATAAAAAATACAAAAATAAGTATATAAAATAAATAATGTTAGTTTATTTATGGTAATAAAAAAACTATTTTAAATAAATGTACATAATATTTTTAATTAAAATAAAAAAAAGAAAAACTTGTTTAGATTTATAAAAAAGGAGTGGTTTATAACTAAATTTCATTTTTTTTAATTTATTTATAAACTTATTTTTTTTATATATCTAATTTTTTAAGTGAAATTAAATTTTTTTATATTTAAACCAATTGTGCTAAATAAAATTATAATAAAAAGTATATATATTTAAAATGTTATTAAAGAAATCTAATATACTTTTTTTAAATGTTACCTATTAAAGAAAGTTTAAAAAGTCAAAAAATAAATGGGATAAAATAGAATTAAATATTAAAAATAAGTTTGTAAAAAAGAAATTTGTTGTTAAATAAAAATTGGAGAAAAATTTGGAGTTTTAAAAATTTAATATTGCTAACTAAAAAATGGATTTTAATAAATAAATTAAAAAATATTTAAATAAGAGTTTATAAGATAAAATAACTGGAATTTATATTATTTAAGAAAAAAATAATCTTAATAGTTTATTATCTTTTTTTAAAAAAAATTATCTTATCTTTATTAAAAAATCTGACTAGAAAAATTGGTTATTTGTTGAGTGAGTTTAAAAAAAGAAATTTGATTTAACTGAGAAAAGTGACTTTTTTAAAATTAGTTTTGGTTAATTTTTAAATATAAATATATTTAAAAAATTTTTAAAAGATAAATAATTAAAAGTGAGCTAATATTTAACTTGGTAAAAAAATTTTAAAAAAAGATATAGAAGAAATAATATAGACAAAAATAATATAGATTTGATAAATAAAATTGAAGAATTTATAAATAATGATAATAATAATATAAAATATTTAGATTAAGAGGTTTAAAATTAAAAAATTGATGTTTTGATTTTTTTATATATTTGGGAAATGGTGTACTGGTGTTTTGATATTTTTGATGGAAATGATTTAGATTTTAGCTAAAATAAACAAATCTTATTTTTCATATTCTTAATTTTTTAAAATTGTATTAAAAAAAAAAATGTTATTTTATATGTTATTTTACTTATAAAATAATGTATAAATATTGTAAAAGAAATTAAATTAAATTAAACTGACTTAAACTATTTTAAATTAAGTTAGTAATAATAATAGAATAGTTTAATTTTACAATAAAATCCTTTTTTTTTTTATAATAATCTTTTTTTATTTTATTTAATTTTTTTAGAAAAAAAATTAAATATGTCTTTTTAGATTGAACCCACAACTTTTGATTTATTGATTAATCTTTAGCTGATAACTAACTGTAAATTTATTATTTTTATAATTAAAAATAAAAATGAAATTAAAAATTGGTGGTAATTAATTAATTGGATTAAGACTTGGTAAGTGGCAGGTAGAGATGATAAGTTGTATCAAATCCTAAATTTTAAATCTTTTAAAATTTTTTTTATTTGGTAAGATTTTAAAGAGGTTATTTGTAGATATATAGGAGAACTATATATTTTATGCCTAATCTATGATATGTCTTTTACATATCTTTATAGTGGTGGTAACAGGATATTGTCTATGAAAGGGTATTTAGAATTTAGTTACTATAAATGGGTGTTAAAAAAAATTAGATAAAAATCAATTACCTTCTTATTTATTAAGTTTAATGTGGTAAATTATATTATGTTATAAATGGGTTAGTGTTATTCTATATGTAAAACAAATCTAATTTTATTTAAAATTTAAATTATTAGAAAAATAAATGGTTAAAATTCTTAAAATAGAACTATAGATAGCTGCTTTTTAGGTTAATAATAAATAATAATATTTTATTTTGATTTTTTAATAATTTATAGCTTTATGATTTTCTAAATATATTATTATTAAATATTAAAATACTATCTGTTAAGAAGTTGAAAATTATACTTAAAAATTAGCTAGAGGATATCATAAATATTTTTAAAAAAAGGATTTTAGTAAATCGAAAAGTATTTTTTTTATTGGATGCTTGGACTTTTTTGAATAAAATGGTATTTATTATTATTATAGCCTTTTGGGTTGATGATATTTGGGATTTATAAAAAGTATTAATTAGGTTTGAGTATTTAATTGAAAAGTACATTGGTCCTTATATTATTAAAATTATTACTGATATTATCAAAATTTATAATTTAATGGATAGGTTATATGCTATTATTACTAATAATATTAGTAATAATAGAATAATGGTTAAAAAGTTTATTTAATATTTTGAAAATTATGAGTTATTGGATATTGATAGTAATCTTAATAAAAACAAAATCTGGTAATTAAATGAGAATTTAGCAAATGTAGTAACTAAGTTTTCCCCTATTTAGAATAATAAGCAAAATTATTTATTTTATATTACTTATATTATTTAATTAGCTATAAATATTTTTATTAGTAGTATTAAAAATTTCTTTTTTAATCTTAATCAAAAACCATTTTATATTAAGAAATTAGATAAATTAAAGGATTTACTATTTATATTTTATTAATTACTTATTATAGTAAATTTTTTATTTATAAAATAATACTAACCTTTTATAGTAAAAAATAATTAAAAAAGGTATAATTATTATAATTTTAAGTTTAAATATTTTATCAAATAATTATAACTTTATTAAATTATTTTAAATAATTTAAATTTATCTAACTTAAGTCTAAAATCCAAAAATAGTTATAAAAAAAGGTTAATATAATTAAATTAATTTTGACTATTAGATTACTTTTAAATACATTAATTTACTAAAATTCTATTTTATTAATATTAATTTATTTCATATACCTAACCCTTATTATTAAAAATTAGGTTTAATTACCAAGAAATAAAGATTGGAACTATTATATTTTTATTAAAAAAGAACTTAAGCACATTCTGTTACAATTTGTAACAGTATTTATAGTGTAAACGGCGTGATCTCCATCATGAGATCATTTGCGAACTTTTGTTCTGTTGCCACAGTGGTGCCGTGCCTATGTGTGACACATTCAATTTATAATTAAAATTTTTCAACCTTTTTATAAATTTATAAATATTTTTTCTAAATTAAAATAGCTTAGGATATGTAATATTTAATATATTTATAATAAATTATTTAATTATTTAGAAAAGTATATTTAAAAAATTAAACTAATACTTAATAATTAAAAAAATTATTTAGAGATCTTTTTCTACACTATAAAAAGAAATTAAATAAACATTATAATAGAACTAATAATAAAAAAAACAAATTATACAATTTTAATATTATTTTTAATTTATAAATTAAATTATCCCTCTATACTTTAAAAGATTGGGGTAAGGATTTTAAAATTAAATATTATAATGATTTCTTGCAATATTACAAGAAAAATTATGCATATAAAAAAATCTTGGGTAACACTATTAAACAATTTAAAAGTTTTTAAAAATTTTTTTATTTTTATTTATTTAATTTAAATAAAAAGTTTTATAATATCCCCTCCTTTAAACTAAATTACCAAATTACTAATTATTTTAAATTGATGAAAAATAATAAAAATTTAAATAAAACTAAGTTTTATATTAATTAACTAGTAATAAGTTTAAAAATAATATTTCTATTTATTGTTACTCTATATATAAAATAATTTTAATTTTAATTTTAATTTTTTTATTAGGTTAAAATAGATTTGTTACTAATTAATTAGTAAAAAATGTATGGACAAAAATATCCTATATTATTACAAATGGTATAAAATATATTTAATATACAAATTACTTCTATTAATATAGAATAAATTTTTAGCCAAATTAAAAATATTATAATTTAAAAAAAATTCTACTTATGTATTAAAATAATTAAAGCCATTATAATTATAAAAATTTTTTATAAATTAGAGTTATATTTTGAAAAAACAGCAGAAGATATGGAAATTAAGAATTTAGTATTATTAAAAAATAAAATTTTGATGTTGAAAATGGTAATATTTATTTAGAATATATTTAATAATAAAAAGTGAAATTTAAGCATAATTATAAATTCCTAAGCTAAAACAACTTAATATAATTAATTTTTTTTTTATTTTTTTATAATTACTTTGGAAATTTTTAATTTAATATTTTGAGCTTTTCAGCTTTTGATTTAAATAATAAAAATGAAAATATTACTCTATATATGGGTCTATACAGAAAACGCTTGGATCTATACATAAACCAATGTAATTTAGATATAATTGCATTTTTTTATAGTTCTACGGTTTTTTGGCAAAGTAGTTTTTCATAATTTCAATAATTTTTAAATTTATCCTTGGTTTTTTTTTTTAAAGAAAAACTAATCTGTAAGTGGTTTTGACCATCTAAAAATTAATCCGTAGGTGGTTTTTATTATTTAAAAACTGACCTGTGGGTGGTTTCGATTATTTAAAAACTGATCCGTGGGTGGTTTCGACCATCTAGAAACCAATCCAACCCGCCCCATGTCGCACTCTATCCATTATTTAACAGACCTAAAGAGTTTATTAATCCCTTTATCAATAATTCTACTCCTAACTAATTACCAGCTAATAATATTTTGATATTACCATTTACCAGACTCTAGGAACCTATTACTAGATTTTAGAAGTATATACATAACTTATTATCACAAATAAATCTAGAAACTAAATTATATAATCAGTTAATACCTTGACTATTAATATTTAATTGAGATAATATATTTTTTTTATTTTTTATTAAACATAGAAAATCTTCTAAAAAATAGTTTTTAAACTTAATATTATTATTTTTATTAAAGTTACTTTGTACAATATTAACTATTTCTAATTTTCAAAATAACAGAAGTAGCCCCTACCCATCCTTTAATAAATTCAACACATTTAAAAACAAATTTATTAAAAGATATAAATTAAAAATAACTAACCTTCCTGATATCAAATAAGTTTTTGGGACGGTTTTTGGTTTTCTTAAAAAAAAAAAACCAACCCGTGGGTGGTTTCTCAACACCGAAAACCGACCCAACCCGCCCCATGTCGAACTCTAATATCAAACAACTAATATATAATAAAATAATAAATAAAATTAATTTATAATAAATTAATAAAAAATTATTTACTAATACTACAAAAATTTAAAAGTATATAAAAAATCTAATAACAAACTTAGAATATCAATCCCTTAAGTTTTATTTTTATATTATAATATATTAAATTTAAACCCTTCAATAATACATATATTCATTTTTTTTTAGTTAAATAGTAAATTATAAGGTAATTAATTCCATCTTTTAGTTATAATTAGAGAATTAATACTAAACATTTACAAGCTAGCAGAAGATACTAAAATAATACAACAATATATAACTTTTTTTCTTAAAAATAACCAATTTTTTTATTATAACCAATTTTATTATAACAACATAAGTTTTTGAATATTTGCTTTCAAACTTCCCAAGGTTGACATAAGACTTTATAGACCAATAATATTATCTTTACCATTTTTATATTTCCTAATACATTAATTAAATAATATTATAACTTTATTATTAATTGAAAATATTAAATTAGGAAGTTAATCTATAATTTAAATAGCTATATACTTATATTTATCAATACTCATATTTTTATTATTTTGAAACAATGGGAATTTAATATTCATAACTATAAAATTAGCAGTTAGATAAATAAAATTTATAATAAATTCTTACACGTTTTTAATAATATTATAGAAAAGTATTTTACTAATATATTACAACAAAAGTATATTAACATATAACTAATAAATTTTTTAGTAATATCAAGCAATCTCCTAATGTTTGATAAAGAATTTTTATAATTTTTTAATATTTGATATAAAAGGTCTTTAATAATTTAAAACTTTTACTTTTAAGTACATTAATTCCTTTTTTTACAAATACTAATATAAATATTACAAGCCAGGAAAAGGGTTTGAAAAATTTTCTCAATCTTTTATAAAACATATTATGTTTGGTATAAGCTGTAGTACTATTATATATTTAGTTTTTAGTTTTTGTATTTCTTTATTTTATTATAGTTAGGTAATTAGATTGATGAATATATATATAGATTTTTCTATTAATACATTTTTTGTAAGATTTTTAGTAGATATATCGCAACTGGTACCAGATTTTTAGAATCCTAAATTATCTTAGATTTTTAAATCTTTTTATTGTTTCTGATATTTTAATTTTTGAATTGTTGTAGACGAGATATATATTCTAATATCTGAGATGATTATTATCTTTATTATCAGAGATAATATCAGTTTTTTGATGTTTGAAATAGGATTAACAATATTATTTTTTTGGATTATTTTCTTGTTGTTCTATCCTAGACATGCAGAGTCTGGTGTCGTCTGGATGCCGGTGGACGTAAAGTTGCCGTCCCAGAAATCCCGTCGTCGGACGACCAGGACAGCAAGACATTTTTTTGCTGATGTATCTACAACACAATTACTAATAATTGACAACTATGGCTCACATACAACAAACAAATTTATATTTAAATATTATTTTAATAATGTATATCTCTATTTTTACCTGCTTACACCTTTTATATCAGTGTTTAAAATATACCGGGGATGGCGAGGAACGAGCCCAGAAAAATTTTTTGAATCGGGGAATCAATTTACCCCTCCCCAACTCAGGTTTTTTACCGAGAATAAAAAAAACCAATATCTCCCTAAGTCAGGGAAATACCCTAATATAAAATTTTATTATCCCTTGACTCAATTTCGGCTTTTTTCTCGGTTTGGGGCAGGTTTTCCCCATTATAATAATATATTTTTATAAATATATATTAATAATTTAGAAAGAGTTATATAAATAAGCTATTACATAGTAAAACCACCTAAAAATTGACAGTTCTCTGTTTATTGATAAGAACTTATCAGATTACATAATCAAATCACGTGATCATTAAAATTTTTATTATATAATTAAAATTAAAATTTAATAAAAAAATTAAAAAAAATTAAATTGCATTTTTATTAATTTTTTTTAATTTTAATTTTAATTTTTTTAATTTAATTTTTTCGATTTTTTTATGAAAATAATTTAAAATTAGGTGTGGGAGATTTTGAAACACGTTAAAACGACTAGTGGTTTTTTAGCGAGTTTTTAAATTAAATTTAATTAAATAAAATTAACCGCTAAACCGTTTATAGACGAAAAATACGAATTGATTAATTTTTTTTTGAGAATTCAAAAGTTTTCTCTTTTTGAAAACGTTTTGTCGAAAATATAGCCGAACACACCTCCATATATACGATGTATACCATATGCGTCGTACTATATACGCATATGTCGTACTATATACGCATACATCGTATACATTGTATATACGTATACGTCATACTATATACATATATGTTGTATATACATATATGTTGCACACGTTGTATATATGTATACGTCATATTATATATGTGTACATTGTATATACGTATATGTTGGTGTATATGCGTATACGTTGTATTATATGCATATACGTCGTATATACATATATGTTGTATATATGGAGATATGTTCAGCTATATTTTCGACAAAACATTTTCAAAAAGAATGTAAGATTAAAAAAACTTTTCAAAATCCAAAATTTTTTCAAAATTTTTGAATTTTCAAAAAAAAATCAATCAATTCGTATTTTTTGTCTATAAACGGTTTAGCGGTTAATTTTATTTAATTAAATTTAATTTAAAAACTTGCTAAAAAACCACTAGTTGTTTTAGTGTGTTTCAAGATCTTCCACACCTAATTTTAAATTATTTTCATAAAAAAATCGAAAAAATTAAATTAAAAAAATTAAAATTAAATTAAAAAAAAATTAATAAAAATACAATTTAATTTTTTTAAATTTTTTTATTAAATTTTAATTTTAATTATATAATAAAAATTTTGGTAATCATGTGATTTGATTACATAATCTGATAAGTTCTTAGCTCTCACCTCGACTTGGGGTATTCTAAGGTATAAGTTTTAATACCATTTTAAAGTTAAAAAATTTGAAAATTTTTTTGAAAAAACTTTTTATTTATTGAAAAAAATTTAAAAAATTTTATTTTAATTTAAGAAATATTCAAAAAATTTTACCTTAATCTGAGAAATATTCTGATTTAGAGAAAGTTATTTTCAATTTTTTTTTTCTGGCTAAAGTCGGGGAATTCCCCGTCCCGACTTGATTTTTCCCGCCCCGATTTTAAACGCTATTTTATATCATCTAGCCTTTAGATTTAAGATGTTTTTCAATATTAAAAATAACATACAGGTGGTAACTTGGAGACTTTATTACTTTAATAGATGTTACTTAGGTAAATAAGGTATTATTTTTTAAATTTTATACTAAAATACATATAATTAGTTTTATAAAAAAAAATATAACTATAGAATAGAAAATAACTAGACTTTACCCCTACAATTGTAATAAGGTATTACAAAATTGCTAAGTAGTAGTCTAATAACTATATACACCTCTTTTAAAACAAAATAATAATATTACTATTTTAATAAAAAATTTAAATATCAATTGTATACTTAAATTATCTATTTGAAATTTTTTTTATGTAATTAACAGTTCGCAAAATTGGCAAAAATTTTAATAAATATATAATTAAAAATATTATACTATAACAAAAAATATAAAACTTACAAACTAAGTTAAAAACAATTTAACCAATGAAAAAACAAAAAATACAATAAAATCTAAATAAATAATTTATTATTTTAACAAAAATAGCTTTATAATAAAAATATAAACCTAAACTTACCATAATAATAATAAACAAGATGATATCTAACAAAAAAAACAACATTTTAATTATTAAAGATAAAGCACTTTTATAACAATCAAACCATATACAGCCCAAAATAATAAAATATTTAAAGTACAAAAGCAATATAGACAATAAAATCAAATAAATTCATATATTTTTTATATTTATAGTTCTCAGACTAACAGAACTGTTGTTAATAATATATAATTTCGTTATTCGCGATGGTGGTGGCCACAACTAGGGGGTGGCCACATTCATACCACTCGACTTACTTGTATATATATGAGGTCTAATTTAGCCTCAAGAAATCCTACTAATTTATCAATTATTAGAATAGACTCAGTTTCCAAGCTAGGGTGGTTAGGCCGTAACAGCAAGATATATTCAATAGAAGGAAATGACCGGTTCGGCGAAACGTGTATGCGTAATTTAATTAAGAAGGTTTTTTGATTGAAAAAGAAAAACTCCAGGGTATGGCGCAAAAAACTAATACAAATCTGAGACGAGTTCACATAAAGCCGTTAGGGTGCTTCGATCCCGTAATGCTTTGAAGTTCCCAAACCTAGATTTGACGGCGTTAGGAAACGACGAAACGGTCATAACCCCGGCTGACGCTTTCTAGAAGAAAGTTAGTACCTGTGATACGGATGAATAACTGCGGGCTTACCTCTGGATCCATGATTTTCTTCAAGGCCGATTTCGTTCGACGGAACAAATATTGCTTGATCTCCGGATAGAAAAACCATACTATCATCTGGATAGAAGTTGTGACAATTGTAATTCCAAGGTAGATTTTAAGAAGCCTCGAGTTCGTAACGCCGTCGTCGAAGATATGTGATCCAAGAACCGTCTTCAGATAATCAAAAGTTAGTAATAAGCCCACGAAAAATTCTTAGGGATAGGGATAGAGGGAATCTTACGGCTATAGCTGTAGCTGGAAGAATCGTCATTGTCAAGATAGCGATGGTCTTCATGGAAGAGCTATCTGATTTCATATCCCTGGCAATCTCAACGTTGACTGCGCTATCACCTTGTGTCACCAAGTTGAACCTGGAGGCTGCCACTCTTGGTTTGGAGTGTTTATTTAGGGTTAAGATGTTATCATTTTAAAGCTTCTAAAACTGCCAAAATGAAACGGGAAGCGTATTTTCTGTATCCTCTTAAATGACATCATATATTCAGCCTTACATCCGAGTTCTGATTTTGTAAAGGTGTTTCCGGGCATTTCGCATTCGGTCTATTCAAAATTTTGTTGCAAACATTATACGGTGTACGGTATGGTCTGTTAACCAATGCTTCGTTCGGCTTTCTAAGCTCGCTCAAGCTTGCACTTGAGCCGGTCAATTTACGATATCCACAGGGTCGACCGAGTGACCGGTCAATCCATCGATTTTGGTCGGGTTTGAAGCTTTCTTTTGTCCCCCCTGGTTATTTCAAGTGTGCATCTGGTATCTCCAGAGGTGATTTTTAATCTCCGGGGCACGCTATTCTGCCCAATGCGAAATTCACAAGCGAATTTGCATTTGAGGCCGCCCCAAAAACAGAGTCTACTATACCAATGGAGAGAAAGGAAAGAAAGGAACCCTACAGTTCCGGATCTATATACTTGCGAGTCTATTCGAAATACATCCGTAGGTACTACACCGGAAGTCACGCGTGTGGACATAAATATTACTTTGCTGGTGCCCAAACTGTGATAAAAGATCTCATTAACATCCATTTGGCACGCGCATGATGAGATGCATCGGTTCTGGATCCGCCATCGCATCATTCACCTGCATGTGCATGCCAGATCCAAGCGGAGAACCGGAAAACAGGTTCTATTTTTCGAGAAAACATGCATATAGGATCTTGCAGGGTTTAAACTTTTGAAAGCTACTCAGCATTGAAGGCACAGTTAATTGACAGGCTCATGATTCTGTGGTTAGACTCTTGTCAACAATATTAACGTTATTGCCCCAGATGCTTACAGCGATACTTCAGGCACCACAGGTACCACCACCTTTAGTGACGCCGATGCAACTTCCATCCTCACATCTCTAGACGCTGTAAGCATATTTCACTCCCCAGTAATATCAACCATATGAAGAACGACTAATATAACTCTCAACGATAGTCCATTACTGCACATCAGTCGTTCCTCGCTGTGGTGATCAGTAAACATCCCATTTTCGCGCAATACACATTGACCGCTCCCATCGCTACGGGGAGGCATTCCCAGCAAGTGGAATTAGCGGGCTTGCGAGGCGTTAAACAACATTATTCAAAACAGCGTTACCACTTACGACAAGGTTCGCATCCCTGTCCTCTTTACCCAAATATAAAGCCTGCTTGCGTAGCGACATAGATATACACTGTACTTTGTAGCTATAGTTTGGTGTGGAATGTTATTTGATCAATGACTGAGTGTTTTCATACATGGACCTTATGTACCCATGTGAAACTGCCAATTTGTAACCATTCTCTACTTGCCTCGTAAACCAGCCGCGCAGCACGAAGGCCGTGGTTAATAAAGCTAGTTGATCGCAATATATAATTATTCAAAATAATTTCTAAGAACAAAAATAGACTTTTTGTTTAATTCATTTACTTATATTAATTGAAATATAAGATAGGGTATAAGTTATATTTTTATATAAATAATTTTAATTAAAATAGTAAATATAACAGAGAGTATAAAAGAAGTATCTACCATTTACCCACAGCTTCTTTATTCATAAAATATTCCGTGCATTCTTAAGAAATGATTTATATGGCTCAACCATGGTAAAACCTTGCTCTTCCCTAGTTGAAATTTTGTCCGATACCTTGGCATGATCCCGCTTCTAAGCGATGAGCATGTCGAGGTCGGCCAGACATTTTTTTTGCCGGATATTTAGGCTAGTCAGCGGGCCTGGTAAATTTGTAACGGGATAGGCGAAACAGAAACTCAAATGCGTTTCTCTGAAAGGCAACGGTGCACACCCGTATTTTCCCATTAGAATTTCAATTATTGCTTACAGAGCTGAGAAAATTAATCCGAACGATGAAATTCTGATCGACACCAAACCTATAATTATCCGTGTAATTTAGCCTGATACCGGAGATCGGATTCCAAGGGAAACTAAACATGGGGTTAACGCAATTGACTTTGTTTATCATATCGGGCGGCTGCCAGTTTATTTGCACATTCTAATATTCTTAACTCTTCTAACCAAGCATCACATCAAGTGTAAATGTGCACGCTTTGACAAAGGTTCTCGAAACTGAAGTGTGACACAGACCCGTATCTTTACCCGACGCTTGATGATATTCTATACATAACAGATTTCCACCAATAATTCATCACTCCAGAGTATCCGCCGGTTCAAAGAATATACAGCGGACCTTACCTTTGCCTAAATCAAAAGACTAATGAATTTCGGTCGAGAGCAGGGTCATGAAAACGTTTTCCGGCTAGCGACTACGGGAAGTCCATCTAAAGATTTCTCCATTCGACGGAAAAATTGATATGGCTAGAGCCTTCAAACTTTGAGCTTCTCAGAAGGGCGTTTCAGCCTGAGGGGAAAATTTAGAAAACAAGCACCAAAAAGATTTTTCATGGTACACAGAATCTTTGGACTTCTTACACAACAGAAATGCTTAAATAAAGTACCTATTCTTCCAGCTTTTTAAAGGAAGCTCAAGAAAATCCTGGTAGTATGGGATATACATCTACTTGGTAAAAGCCCAGGGTTCCTCAACTCCCAAAATGCATGCGCATATTCTCCATCTGTCAATACTGGCATTTACTCTGCGAGTTTTAGCCATTCCAATAACTTTAAAGCCTCGAGATGTTTGCCTACCACCTGTGAACGTTACGATCTCCTACCAGCCAGTTATTAAGTCTGTTGGATGCTACTCGGATGTTTCCTCTCCTAGAACGCTCCCAATCACGGCGACTGTCATCGGATCAAAGAATACACCTTATTACTGCGCACAAGCTTGTGGACTGGCGGGTTACACGTATGCGGGTGTCGAATATGCAAGGTAAGTTTCGTAACTCGAAGCTGGGACAACACGCAATTTTATAAAATTCCTTATGAAATTTAACAAGAGATTTATTTTTGGTTTAAATGTATGAATCTGTTGAAAGTCAAGAACAAGAGGAGACGAAGAAGATTTAATGGGGTCAACTCGAAATTTCCAAGTTATAAAATAAATTCTTAGAATATTCTTAGGATTGAAAATTCAGTTTTATGCTAACCAAAAGCGTTAACTTTAGTGAATGCTATTGCGGTAATCAAATCGACCCTGGTGCAACTCCGCAGACAACTTGTGCCACCAAATGCAGTGGAAATTCTACCCAGATATGTGGAGGAACCTGGTTGTAAGTCAATTATACACTTAAATATAAAGATATCGAGTCAACCAGCTTAGTTCTTGGAAATTAGGGCTGACTTGAGGAATAAGAATCAATATATACTCCATATCAAATCCTTCCCAAGACCCAATACCCATTGACGACCAGTTCCGTGCTCCACTTCCAGATTGTACTCATGAGCCTTTGTGCCATAATCCAATCTGTGACTTGGGATTGAGTGCTAGTGAACGTGTCGCCGGTCTCATAAGCAACATGACACTTAGTGAAAAGGTTGCTAATTTAGAGTACAACGCGCCTGGTGTCCCTCGTTTGGGGCTTCCAGCGTATACCTGGTGGAACGAAGCTCTTCATGGCGTCGCTTCGAGCCCTGGTGTCCACTATGCATACTCCGGACCTTTCAATTGTTCCACTAGCTTTCCCATGCCAATCTTAATGGGTGCTGCGTTTAACGACGATCTAGTTTACAGCGTAGCACTAATCGTAGGCAAGGAGGCGAGAGCTTTTGCAAATAATGGTCGGGCTGGTTTCGATTTCTGGACACCCAATATCAATCCCTTCAGAGATCCTCGATGGGGCCGCGGCCGTGAGTTCTCAATTCCGTCATATTTTTAACCTTATCTGTATCCGCGATGTTTTTGGTGCGGGCTATTCGATTCCCATGCTATTCGAGTGGACCCAGATGCTAACGAGAATTATAGAAGAAACACCGGGCGAAGACCCATTCCACCTTCAAAATTATGTCTACAATCTTATTAAGGGACTTCAAAACGGAATTGATCCTGCTACAGTTCAGATCACCGCCACATGCAAACATTACGCGGTATATGATGTTGAAGGTGGCAGGGACTCCAATGACCTAGATCCAACTCCTCAAGATCTTACAGAATATTATATGCCAAGGTTAGTAACCGACAAGTTGGTGATCCTAGATCTCGATTGTAAAAGCTAATAACCCAAATGCTTCAGTGAGTAAAAAATACCCATAGAATGCTTTATGGGCAAAATCGACATATATAGGTTTGCGAGCGAAACCGAATCATGCTAACGAGTGAAAAGCCTTCAAAACTTGTGCAAGAGACGCGAAAGCGGGTGCTTTCATGTGTGCATATAATGCCGTTAACGGAGTTCCATCCTGTGGTAACCGATATTTGCTCCAAACAATGCTCCGAGAGCAATGGGGATGGTCACAACCTTACCAATGGGTCACATCAGACTGTGGTGCCGTAGGGGACATTTCAAGTCCGCATCACTGTATGTGAATACGCTTTCATGCTCTTTTGTCATTCCTTATTTCTCTTAGTCTTCTTTTTGCCTTAAAACAGCTCACTAACAAGCCGATCCCCGTACCTAGATGCCGGCGATACACCAAGTGCAGCGGCTGTAGCACTTAACGCTGGCACGGATCTTTCTTGCTCCGGTGGTACATATACACAACTCACAGCGGCGATCGCCCGGGGAGAAACCACTGAAGATATCGTTGATAAGTCTTTGTCCCGACTCTACCTATCTCTTCTTCGGCTCGGTTACTTTGATACCACCCATGGTCGAGGCCGATATAAAGATGTTGGCTGGGCGGACGTCAATACAGATAAGGCTCAGAATCTGGCGTACGAGGCTGCTGTCCAGGGCTTCGTTCTCCTAAAGAATGATGGAGCGCTTCCGTTTGCTAAAAATATCACTACGTCAAAGGTAGCTCTTATCGGACCATTAGCTAATGCCACAGACCAGTTGAAAGGAAATTATGCTGGCACCCCACCATTCCTAATCAGTCCTCTTGCGGGTTTCAGTTCAAAGTGGAATGTCACATATGCTCCTGGTGCGGCTGTTAATAGCGCAGACACTTCTGGGTTTGCCCAGGCACTCCTCTTTGCAAAGCAGGCCGATTACATTGTATACGCTGGCGGTATAGATGGGACAATTGAAGCTGAAGGCCGTGATCGATCGTCTATAGCATGGCCAGGCAATCAACTCAGCCTTATCTCTCAGTTGGCAGCCCTGAACAAAACCTTGGTTGTTCTACAATTTGGGGGCGGACAGCTCGATGACTCCGCCTTACTCTCAAACAAGGGAGTGAATTCATTGTTATGGGCTGGGTACCCCGGTCAATCCAGTGGTGACGCTCTACGCGATATCTTAGACGGGACTCGTGTTCCTGCTGGTCGCTTGCCTATCACCCAATATCCGGCGACCTATACAACCACTAGGTCAAGTATCTTAAACCCGAACTTGCGTCCAGACCCAAACGGCCAATATCCCGGCCAGACCTACAGATGGTACGATGGTGCTGTTCTCCCGTTCGGATATGGCTTGCATTACACTACCTTCAAACTATCTTGGTCCCAACAGCCACTGCCAGTATATTCCACAAACGATATTCAAAAACTCCTTGGAGTGAATGCAGTCGATCTTGCGCCACTAGTATCTGTCGCTGTTAACATTCAAAATACTGGTAAAGACCACGGCTCCGATTTCGTCGCACTAGTATTTTTATCCACCAGTAACGCTGGTCCGGCTCCATATCCCAAGAAAACACTTGCAGCGTACGGAAGAGCTTCGAATGTGCGGGTTGGTAAGACGCAGACTCTAAGCTTTACACTTCCTCTGAGTGTCATCGCCAGAGCAGACTTGAATGGCAATTTGGTTGTGTATCCAGGTGACTATACCTTGACTCTGGATGTCGATAACCAACAACCCGTCAACTTTAAAATCACAGGTAGTCCTATCACAATTGAAAAGGTTCCGCTTCCACCGAGCAAACCGGTGGCGATAGAATACCTGGGATGTTACGAGGATACCAACGGTGGAATCATCGCTGGTGTCACTACCAATTTAAGCGAGAATTCCCCACAGAGCTGTGCGGATAGCTGCGCAAGCAGTGGGTATGGTATTTCGGGTGTCAAGCAAGGAACGTAAGTAGATTGGCAATTGCTCCATTTTATCCCAGTTGAAGAATATTTCAAGTCGAAGAAAAGTGTATCAAGTTACTAAAATTGTTTCCTCGAATAGTGTATGTCTGTGCACTAAAACTTTCAACAAAACCTTAACCCCTGTGGATAATAGCCACTGCGATTCTGGCTGCCCTGAGTTCCCAGAGACTACATGCGGCGGTTCCGGCTAGTAAGTGTCTTGAAAATTCTCTAGCTCAAGGACTCAGACAGATCACTAACTGCACCAGCGTGGCTGTATACAATAATAGTATCCCTGTCACCTGGGAGGCCACCTCCTGGTCACCTTAAATCTAATCTACCTATATATTGTATAAAGGATCGTGATGTATAGATGGAACGGGAAATCTCTTAAAACAAAGTTAGTACTGATAGTGTTTAAAGTCGGTATGGAGAAAATCAACTTGGGATTGGTCCTATCACAAGATTTAGTCACCAAAAAAGAAAGAAAGAAGAAGGAAAGAAAGATATTACCGCTAAAATACAATAGTATTTGAATTCATATCATTCTACTTGATAACTGAAGTTTTGGAATCCACCGATCTTATACTTTCATTCGTCTAGAAAGTACGTTTATCATATTATCGTTAAGAAATGCAATATAGCGCGCGAAAGCTTCAGGTGCTCCTGTTTAAGTAGTTGTTAAATCAAAGTGTGAAACGGAGAAATTGGTTTTTTCTGCTATCTCTAGAGGCGGAATTATCGGTGCCATGTCAAGTACCCAGGGGCCCCTTAGAAAAAATAAGGGCAATTATCGTTGGCAATACGCTTTTCGAGAATGGAGAGCGAATATGCGTCGAAGTATGCTGGAAAAGGTATTAAAACCTAGGCGAGTCTCTTCCGCCCGAAGGATTTTCAGTGTTATTCAAGGATTAACGTCAGTTTAAATATCAATAACCCCGACGCGATTTACTGAGCCTCGCAGCATATTCACGTCTATTATAACGTTATCGTATCTCAGGCTATATAGATCGTAATACTTTTGATCTTCGCGACTAGATAGTCTCATCCGCTCATTGTCGCCTTAAGAGTAGCCCAGCCAAGCTTCAATGAATCTTGGCATCGGTGTCTCGCCCCGACGGTCCGCAGAGAAAACCTTTCAAGAGCTGGAATTATACTGACGTGATGTTTGATATTATGGAATAGCGATGCATATGGTACATGAAAAATACTATCTTGGCATATGTGTAGTCTGCTAAAATTGCGCCAAGGCTATAGGAACCCCGTTTTTATATACAAAATCATAGCATTTCCTATACCAGAACAATACTTGTCTACGACGGCCTAGTCCGGACGCCAAGATAACACTTTCTGTCCCATTTCAAACGCTTTTGATGGAGCTTGGCTATCCTATGAGTATAAATAAAGGCACTTTGGTCACCATCTGGATCTCACTTCGATCATTCAACTAAGCATTAACTCCAAAATCTTATTCAAAAAAGTTCAACCTATTCAAAACTCAAAACTCTATTACCGAACTCCAATCCGACAATATGAAGTCTTTCTTCTTGGTCCTCATTGCAGCTCCTACTATTCTCGCTGCCGCGGTTCCTGCTGTCCTTCAGCGTAGGTTACAAAATAAATATCCTCCAATCATGATATATAAGTTAACAAAGAAAAACCAACCCGCTCTTGCCCATCTCCTTCCGTCATCTCGTCTTGTTATGGAGAGTGTGTGAAAAACAAGCACCCTACAGACGCTTGTTACGCCTGCTGCTATAACACCTGCCGACCTTGCAACAAGTAAATTATTAGGTGATATACATATACCTGTTAGAGGAAGCAATCAAACTTTGTGAATTATACTTTTTATGTAAATTAAACGGATTTTGTCATTAAATATAGTCTAAAATATCCATTATTATGCAATAGAAATGGATACTACAGCCAAGAAAACGCAGAATTTATTATCCGATCGTGTCACATTGGCAGTGTGGTCATAAATGTATCAATTAAGAGTTCTTCACAAAGAGAGGCGAAATATTAACGGAACCAAAATTTAGAAATTAAACATTGTAACTGAGGTAACCCTTCTCTGAATGTACTAACTCTATCCCGAGCTTGGGAAGAAAGAAAGAAAGAAAGAAGAAAGAAAGAAAGAAAGAAAGAAAGAAAGAAAGAAAGAAAGAAAGAAAGAAAGAAAGAAAGAAAGAAAGAAAGAAAGAAAGAAAGAAAGAAAGAAAGAAAAATCGCCCTTTCCAATTATAATTTCATGGCAGCGATTAGATGGACTAGTAACTTGATTGTATACATATGCATATTCTACCCACGATAAATATTAATTTAGCAAGTATATATCATGCTCTGTTCCGGCTACATCATAAATAACAACTTTCTTCTCTGCTTTTGCATCTCTTGACATGCCGCGGTTGGATTCGGTTCTCTCAATCTCGAATACTCTCGAGGAATTTTGATTTTACGATGCTTTTGGGTAATGGGACACGCTTATATTTCGCAAAGACAATACACGCAACAGTAGCAAGTTAGCTTCGGATAGAATAGCACTGAGGACGAGACCAGAATAGCACCAAAATTGTTAAAAGAAATCAGTGGCAAAAGTGAACGGTTCATAACTCAGATTAAGTTTCTAGTTATTAACACATTCACCTACGTCAAATGATCTCGACAACAGATTTACCTGTTTTTGAAGACCCCCAATGGTCAAGATATATGCTGTAATGGATGTAGAAATACAAAATACAGGTAAAACACATCACTTTACTCACAACTCAGCTCTGCTATTCACTTTCTACCCTAGACATTTAAACCTATTCACCTTGACAAAATTTGACACCGCCGTTCAAGGCTTCATCTCATCTTAGGTTGCTCCACAACTGTCTTCATACACATCGCTTTAAGAAACATTTTGAAACGAAGAAAAAGAAAAATCGGCCAAGCTTCAACTCTCAGCATAAAGACTTCCCTCTTTATTCAAATTTTTAGCAGCCTACGTAGTTAGTATACCTAGGCATCCGCAAGAGTTCAGCTTACCTCTGCCTCCGGTCCTCTTGGTCTCGAGGCTGTCAGCTTACGTGGTTATTCAATATTTTTAGTGCCGTAGCTAGCAAACCAGCAGAAGGTCTGCAACCGGACAACACACTATCGTGTTGTATTTCGAAAGGATAGCCAACTACACACATGGCACATAAGGATCGGAGCACGAATAGCAGGCTTAGGGACGGCTGGTCAACCGCCTATTTGAAGCATATACGCTACGACACACGTAAGAGCTGACGACGGCAGCACGGACAGGATGTCAGCACGGCTCACTCGACTGGAAGATAAAAGGCACGAGATCTATCCTCAAGGGAGAAGGCAGCAAGCTTAGTTATTCGTATCTCTCGTTAATATTATCAAAAACATCTGCTGCAAAGATATGCATATTCTCGACATATATTCTAGGACCCGTCTACAGCCTCACAAATTCACCGCCTCGATATATCTCATGACCCTTTTTCCATTTTCGATGACATTTTACCCCGCCACAAACTTCTACGGTATCTTTGTTCTACCGCGAAGAAACCAACTCGCACTTGTGCCCCTTTGGCCCGAGGACAAAATAATTCTCGAGCTCCATACTATCGTCCGTACAGCTCTCCGCCAGCGTAGCACTAGGACATACAGTCAACATCACAGCAGCGATAAGGCGGAGCTCCATAATAGCCAAGTTTTGTCCTAGACAGCCTATATGCCATTTAATTACAACTTAGCATGTAGTGAGGATGTGGGGAGAAGGTAAACATACTCCTAGAATGTCCGCCCCATGGCATAAGCGAATTTTCCATCTCCTTTGTCGGGTTGAGCCACCTCTCTGGTTTAAACCTATCACCGTAGTATTAGTATCCCAAGAAATAGCGATTTAATTCTAATCGAGGTTTTGGAGACACGTACGCATAAGGGTCATCAAAAACCTCAGGATCTCGATGCACTGTATACCCTTGCGATGTAACATTCGTACCCGCTGGAAAGTAATACCCCCCTATAAACCTTCCTCCATCAGGTACTACTCTCGGCAAGCCGAATTGTCCCGCGCTATAAAGTCTTAAAACTTCCTTAATCACGATCTTCAAGTATGGCAAATGCTGGATCCTTTCATCAGTGATCTCTTGTCCATCGATGGCGTTCCTCAGTTCCGTTTCAAGCTTTGCGCGAACATTTGGATGTCGATAAATAGCCCAAATTAGATATGTAGCAGTGATTGTAACAGTATCGCTCCCGCCAAGCAAATTATCCGTCGCTTCCCAGCGTATTTCTTCCATGGTCATCTTATGCTTGACGTTAGGGTTATCCAAATTATCTAGTAGCGTTGCCAAGAGGCTGGGTCGTAGATTTCCCTTCTTATCCCTCGCGCTTTGGACTTCGCGACGGTAATCTAAGATAGCTTGATCGCTATAATCCGAAACCCTCTTATTGGCGTTTATGAACCATTGAATTTTCGGGTGTGGAATATATGACATGATCTTTTGGACCATGCCGAGGAAAGGGAATTGCGCGCGGACAGCACCGATAACCAGTATTGCCAACATGTCCTGGACAAACGGGCTAACCTACAAATGGGTTAGCTTTAGCAACCTTCTAAATGTAATGATATGTGCTAGGGCATACAGTCTCGTTCTCCAGCATACCCATATCCTTGCCATAACTAATTTCCGCAATGACATCCGTCGTCAAAAACTGAAACCAGTGCATAAGGTCCGGCTTCCTACCAGCCTCGAGTTCTCGATTGATTTTCTCGGCGCAGATGTAGACGTATTTTCTCACAGCTGGTTCCATCATTGATATGTTGGTATTGGACCATGCGTTCCCCCAGGCCCGACGGCGAGCTCTGTGCACATCATTGGGTAATAAAGCGAAGACGCCGTTGATGCCGTCGGCCAGAGGACCGTACCAGTCTGACTTGCGGTAAGGATCTTGAGGGGAATGGATTTGTTTGACGGAGTCGATATCGGAAATGTCGGTCTCGGTTGGTGAGATGCGGACATAGGGACCTTGTACATTCAGGTTAGTTTTTAGGATTAACGAAGGGACAGACAGTTACATCGGGTCTTACCATATTTCTTGTGCAGTTCATGAACGACGAATACGCGCCTGCCGGCCAAAGTGTGGAACTTGAGCCAAAGGTCGGAAATTACAGCATACCATGGTGCTGGAATCTTGGAAAGTGGAGAAAAGTAGATCTGGTAGAAAGCATAGACGAAAAAATATACTACAAAAACGCCCGTAATTATGAACGGTACATGTAGTAGGTTGATGTTAAGCAGAACATCGTTCAATTGCAACTTCGCCATCCTTGATCCTGCTGTCTCTGGGGCTGATTTTCTCTTCCGTCAATGAATAAGAACACCTCAGAAGGGTATACACGCCATTGGGAAAATCAGGATTATAAATATTTCCCACATCAGCCCGTCGCCCAATGAGGTGGTTACAACTGTCGCCATTTTGGAGCAATCAAGCTAAGCCCCGCTCCGGAAACAGAGTTTGCGCGAACAGTTCGGAATGAAATCCTCTCCGAGATAGAGTACTACGGGGTGACAAAAATAATGGATCAACACATGCCTTGATACGCGAAGGTACTTGATGGTACCCTCCATCAATCTTGCTGCCCAAATCACCTTCCACACCACAACCATCATTATGCCACCAGTAACACTAAAGAAGAAGCGCTGCAGCCACAAGCTCGATACCCCCAGAAAGCTGGAATACACGCTGTTACACCGTACTGCCAGCTATTCAGCGTGCCATGCAGTACTAGGTCCCTCAGCTAGCCATACATATAACAACTAGAGGCCATTGATCTTGTATATACGAAGTAGTTTTGTTTTGTTAATATACTGATTTTGGTACCATCAAGTACTTTCGCGTATCAGAGGCATGTGTTGATCTATTATTTCTGTCACCCCCATAAGCACTGAGCGTTCTCTTCCTTGCATCAAACATAGTCGATTTATATGCATGCAACATGCTGTGTATAGATCACACTACTAAGGCGATATCATGTAATGATTGGAGAAAAAGGCCTCCCAGGATCAGCCTGGACGTACCCCGCATGCTGGCGTCAAAAATGTCGCAAATCGCGGCTCAGGAGCCTGGAGGATCCGAGCCACCCGGATTGGTTAGAAAAATAATCCAATCCAACACAACGTACTTCGTACAACACAATCCATTTTACAAAAAATAAATATTCATATACAATATCATACTTAATTATATAAATACTATATAATTATAATAACAATAGTTGCAATTGCTCGTTGCTCATTATTTGCAATGGCTCGTTGCTTGTCGTTTGCAATGGCTCGTTGCTTGTCGTTTACAATGGCTTGTTTGCTGTTCGTGGCATATTGCTTGTCATTTGTAATAGTTTGTTTACAGCTTGTTGTTTGTAGTGGTACATTGCTTATCATGCAATGGCTTGTTTGCTACTCGTCATTTACAGTGGCACGTTATCATTTACAGTTAGTGCAGAAAGTATCCAAACGGCACAGATATCATTCGATTTGTTGATATCTCTTGCCTGTATCCAAACAAACCACCAGAAGCACTAATGTGGGGCTGTAGATCATTTGGATACTTTCCGCACTAATTGTACAGCAGCATGTTGCTTATCATTTCAATAGCTTGTTTGCTATTCATCATTTACAGTGGCACGTTATCATGCAATGGCTTGTTTGCTGCACGTTGTTTGTCGTTTGCAATGGCTTATTTGCTGCTCATCGTTTTCGGAGACATCCGAGTATGAAAACCTTTACATGGGAGTGAGAATAGACTGACCCATTTTTTTTTGGACGACATAATGTAAGCGTGGAACATCTTATTTCATTCGTGCGGTTGACCCTCACGTTATGAAAGTATACTGACTGTAACTTGCGCAAAGGCCATCAGCTGCATTATCCATCGTTATATAAGTGTCTAGTTCCCTCTCTCGTTTCTTAAATCTGCTAGTTACACTCAGCAAATGTTCCAATTGTTCATTTAGCGCGTTTTTCTCCAAGTCTACCGCCAATTCGCCGGCTACTAGACCATACAAATCGCATAAGCCCTACTAAGAAGGCTTTTTTCTTTCTTTTTTTTTTTTTTGAAAAAAAAAAACCTCCACAATGCCTGCTTTTAAGGCTTCAGCCAATATTGATTCTGTTCCATGTCTATCGTGCGGCAGTGCACTACAAGTCCTAAGAGGTAAAGAATCAGCGCATACATTGCCCATAGGCGTGCCCATAGGCGGATTGCATGGTTGCAGTATATCTGATAATGCTATCATCGGCGGACCAATCGCTCACGGCGCGTACTCATGCATGTGCGGTGATAGCAGCAGAGATCACATCCATTGTATGGGATGCTGGACGAATATTTTAAAGAATTGCCCCCTCCCGCTCTCCAGCACCTCAAACTTGGCGACCGTTACTCTTGCAGATCAAGCACCCGAACCGGTGTCCTGGAAGCGGCTTGTGGGAAAAATACGAGAGCGCATTGTCTATATAAACCCTCACGAAGTTAGTCGCATACCCTGCGAATGTTCTTCGGTTCTAGAGACCGTTATGCTCGCGGACGACGCTGATCTCGCCATCGAGCGAGTATGCCGCGACCGCGACGGCACCCAAACCTTTGAACGATGCACTCATAGAGATGTTGGTAAGAAAACACATCCAGATCTTCTCCCCCGCTCGGAGGCCCGGTTTTTTGTACACGACAAGTCGGCAGGCAAAGTAGGTGGCGTCTACGAGCAATGGATAGGGTCTGCGGATATGTGCAGGATGCGTACGTGCCCTCTAGTGGTCGCAGAACTGCCTTACCATGCTCATGTGGGTATCCATCTGAATTACGGCCTTGCGGATAAAGGTTATGCTGCGGAACGTACGAGGTTGGACGAACAACAAGACACCCCGCTCGGACGTTTTCTCCTTGATTACGCGCACGAAAACTCGTGTCACGGTGTTTGCTATGGGGATAGGAGTCTGACGAGGTATTGCAGCTGTAGGATTGTGGAAGGGGGGCTCCTGGTATGGATGGTGGATCTGGACATTCTCGCCGGGGCGTGCTGTGGGGAATGCGATGTGGATATTTTAGTTGTAGGGCTGGCGGTAGCAGGGGATACAGTGGATAGAGTAAGAGACGAATTGGCCGGAGAACTATTTAACTTGAATACTGCAACCGGGAGACAAAATGCTCTAGCAGTGTTACTGTGGGAGGGGCTTGTAATCGGTAGGCCAAAGGGGGTTTGCTGTGCGAGAGCTGGGAGGGTTTGCAGGGCTATCAGAAACTTGTTTGTATGGACACTGTGCAATCCAGTTTACTATGCGTATCGGAGTGCAAAGGACAGTGGTTTGTTGGAATTTGTGGAGGCTGTCAATGAGGTCTTGATGACGAATGTAACAGAGAGCCAGGCTGCCACCTCTGAAGAGGAAGGCCCGGCAAAAGTGGACGATGTTGTGAAGCGACTGGTCGATACTAGGTTGGTGGATTTCCTGCTGTATGCATGTGCCTAGCGAAGTAAACAGTTCCTTTCCCTTAAATATCTTGTTGTGGAAACTTAGGTGGCGCGTGGATTCACGATGATTTTTTTCTAGATACAAATTGCGCTCTATTATACTATCATGATTTCTTTGTTCTCCGTGCCCGTGATCGTGCCTGGAGCCGCACGTTGGTGAAACCGTGATGTTCACCAAAGATCTTAGTACAACACAACCACGTCCTCAAGCGAGAACGAAGATTATATTATTCGCACTCGCGCTTATTTTCTATTACGGGCTTTGTCTTCATGGGTGCGGCGTAGTCTAATTATATCAGAAAGACGCAACGACTCCAAAACTAAGGACGGATCTCAGAAGCAAATATCCCGAAAGGTCTTGAAAATGCAGAGAAGAGGAGTAGAAAAACCTAGAAGAAACATATTTTCGATGGATTTTATAAGGAGTGGTTAATTTAACACTAACTACATTATGCAGAGCTGCACTAGTGCACGACTCTCTACATGAAAGAATTTATCGTTAGGTTACATGGCAATCATAACACTCCCTTGTGCTGCATAACAAGACGTGAAAACCAGATAATGCGTCAGCATTTCCTGATCTCATTCCAACTAACCGACTCGAACTTGACAACAAAAAAATGGTTTACGCCACTTCATCAACGTAGCTTTAAAAGATAGAATTATTGAGGAGCATTAGCGCAAGCATCTGCAGAACATTGAATCAAGACAGAACCGGAGACACTAGTATCGCTGCATTCATAAATAGTGGGATTGCCAATGGGAGAACCGCTACAATCAGTCGAAGTGAAGCTAGTAGCCACACAGTCACTTGAATCGCACCAGTACGGGTCGGGTCGGCTGATGAAATAGCTCTTGGGGCCGGTCTGCACGCATTGTCCGGGGATAGCTACTACCGACGACGTTACGGTGCCGACGCACTGGATGTCATCGTAAATGTTTATGGTAAACTCAGGTTGTATAACTGTGACTGTGGCCGTAGGGACGGTGACTGTGGTGACTGGAGTTGCGGCGGTAACTGTGGTACGGGTAACACCAATGCAAGAGCACGCGCTGGAGTAGCGGGAGGTGTTGCCAGCGCAGGGACCGACGGCATAGTTTGGGAGTGAGGTGGGAACTGCGGTGACTTGTCGGGCCGCGATGTCGCGGCGAGCGTTGTTGTCAACGGTTGAGATGGTGACTGTGTCGTACAGTCACAGTGCTGTCAGGAAAACGATTAGTTAGTTGGAGCCGTCTGGTACGTATCAGGACTTCGAGCCAAGGGGTTCACTTGCCTTGTTGCCCGCGTGACGGTGATTGTCATGAACGAGGAGCAATCAGCACTGACCGACCTAGTTGGGAACGAGTCGGCGATAACGGCTACGTTAGAGATGATTAGCATTAGCAAATGTGTGAACACTGCCAAATAAATTGTGTAAATTGTAACTAGAATGTACCTCTGAGGCAGTTGTCGTGAGCGCAGTCTCGCTTGATTAGAGCAGCAGCTGCAAGAGCGGTGTAAAATACTGGGATGATTCCGAGGGTGAAACGCATTTCGCAAGATGATGAAGATATATAATTCTTGAGAATTGTAAGAATTGGGCACAATAGGCACAAGGTATCAAGGTAATACCGACTTATGTCACAAGGTTCTAGAGTAGGTGAATGTGTATGTTCAAATTGTTACTTAAGTTGTTGCTTGGTTTCTTAATTACATGATAGCAAGATTACAGGTGTTAAATAGATACATAGTTTGTATGGAGAAGGATATAAGCTTGTGAACTGGACAAAGGAAATAACTCGTGAACTGGACAAAGGAGATAATCTTGTGGACTGGACAAAGGAATTAACTTGTGAACTGAACAACGGGGATAACTCGTGAACTGGACATTCTTATTCTTGTTCTGGATTGTGTTGTTCTTGTTGTTTTTCTTCGATCCATAGGATTGCGTGAATGTTTCCCACTATCATACGCAGGGCCCCGCCAGCGTCTATGATTTCTTGTTGTAATTCATCATGTTGTTTGAGCTTTGTTACAAGAATATATAAGATCGAGGATAGAAAAATAGAATGTTATAGTATTGCTCGATGAACTGTAGGAGATGATTCTGAGCGATGTGGAGATGAGGAGGAAATATTTAGTTCCTTTGAGGCATATTTATACTTCTATTGAACCTACCTGATACTCTTCATAGTTGATTATCCGACTAAATTTGGTTGAGGTTGTGGTGTTGTGTTTAACATTTGCTCTAGTACTTAACTATTAAGCGTTTCAAATCCCTACCGATGTTACACGAGATACGCAATGACGCAGCAAACGCTTGATCTAATAATATTAGCAGTGCGTATCAATAACAACAGCGTATAAATTCTAAAGGTACTGATCTCAAATATTAAAGCTCACATCCTATCATGTAGAGGTAGCTGTACCAAGGCTGTATACCGTATAAATAGCGAGAAGCCATAATTTCTAAAGATACTACAATTGTTTTTGTTTTGTAAATTGCCTTGAAAAGGAGCTGAAGTGTGGGTGGTAGTGTTTTCATCCCAAGCCTCAGTTAACCGAATCGCCAAACCCTTACGACGCTCGAATTGCTGTGTGAATTGCTGCATCCAAAAATCGGCGTTCTGAATTCCGGCTGAGTATTTCGGTGGCTGCATGAGTAATGAATCACAATGACCGTAGTGTATAGAGTGTTCTTTTTGGGCGCGGGTGATCTTGAAGCATTAGAGTGGTTGGGCTGTGGAACTGTCCCTCTAATCGAGGCCTGATAGGGTTATCGGTACAAGCTGAGTTTCGTTGAGTCCGACGCTAATACTATCTTGGTCGTTTAGTTGGTATCCCTGCATATTCTTAAATAATAATAAAATTAAGTATTTATAAAGTGATAAAATATTAAATCTAAATAAAAAAGTTGCTAAATAAGCTACTAATCTAAAAAAAAAAGCCAAGTTTATTAATAATTATGATAATAGTGATATTAATGATAATAGTGATGTTAGTAGTACTTATAATACAACTAAAAAATAGCCTATCTATCTATAGAATCAATATAATTTTGTTATTATTATATCTTATTTCCTAGGGTGTTTCACTTCCCTGTATAATACGTTACAGGTATATGGTCAAATTCACAAACTGTTTGATCCGGAAGATGTATTGTTGAAGCGAAAGAGCAAGTAAGGTTTGCAGTGCATTTGAGAGATCAGGGTCAGCTAAGTCAACTTATAATTTGCGGTCAAAAGCCCCAACCAAAGCACTTCCCAGCGGAACTGACACCATAATGAACTGCCAATGGTTCCATTGTCCCTTCCCGATCTGGTCTTTCGACACGAAACCGTCCACGAGAGCTACTACGGAGCTTCCGATGAAGATCCAACCCAAGGCCATCGTATGACCCAGGTAAGCCGTGACACCCATTGACCAACCCATGATGAGGTTTCTAGCGCCATAAATCCGCATCAAGTTGTCGACGAGCTTCTTGTCCGCTGGCGTAGTAGGGGTCGGGAAGGAAAGCATTTCGAGGGCTGTTCGGGGTCTCAGGATCGCGTTGATCCCCAGGCCGATAGTGGAGATGCATGTGGTTGCCGTGAGAATGCGCAGGTAAGGTGATTGGGATAGTGGATTGGCTGGCATTGTGGTTTATTGTTCTTAATTGTACTAACGGGCGTGTATTTGGAGAAAGACTTTGCGTGAAGGCGAGTATTATATAGCTTTCAAACTCAATGAAGGTCAAACGCGAAGAAATTTAACTTTGAATGTTTTGGGGCCACAGTCTGCCGCACGTGGGGAGCTCCTTATAATTATATAGCAACTCGGCTCGGAGTCCCAAATTTGTAGGTCGACAAATTCGGTCCCAAAAACCCATTCGAAGTCTTCAAGGGCCTGTGTCCCTAACATCAAACACCCGTCGCATCGGATGCTGGAGAATGGCAGGTGTCCGGGCGTGCCCCAACACAAAGGTCCCTCGAGGTCCGCGCCGTCCGCATACTGACGTCACTGACATCCCTCAAAACCCAGGAGTAGAAAGTAGCACACAAGCTGAAAGGAACGAGTTGTGCGCATGAAAAATCTTTAAAAGGTGATATCTTCGAGATCTTCATCCCCGTTCAAGCTCTTATTTCAAAGTTAACTAGATCCTCTTTCGCGCGGCAGCAGTGCGCAATATATCGGCATATAGAGGTCGAGGATTCATTTTGATTCAGACCATTTGAATTCTTTCCCCTATGTTGTGGCCATGTGGTGGTGCATTTTTGCTATTGCATTTCCCGGTCTGACATCTATAAAGCCTATTTGCCACCATCCTTTATGAACTCGTTCGCTTGAGTAGAGGATCTGATCCATATATATCTGGCTCTAAAGGAAATCGAAGATGCTCGTCAGGGCCATTTTGTCCTTCTTGATTATATAAATTAAAGACCGCTATTTCTGGTAGACATCGATTTCTTTGCTGTCATTCTGATGAAAAGGAATCCGTTCGTGCAGGTGTCTGCGCCTGTTCACTCTCTCAAACTACCTTAAGCCTTAGATCTAGAGCTATAGAATGTTAGTCTTTTATGAGTGTGGGAGGAGGACTCCTGGGTTACTACTTTTGCACTTAATAATTTAATATCTAACAAAACCTCTATGATACATATAGTATACGCCCGCTTCAGTCACATTAACTTTTGCTATAAGCGCACCTAATCTCGTTAGGGCGTATTTAAGATGGAGGCGTCGAATATGAACTCGCAAATGCTCTCCCTGCTCGACATCACGCTGCAGAATTCTAGCTCTGCTGAGAGACGTGATGCGGCGAGAATATTGATGGTACTTTCGACCATATTCGAGGCACGATTCCAGAGTACAGGTTCCACAGAGGATTTCAATCTCGCTGTTCAAGCTGCCGAAGTCGCAGTAAATAACACATCCGAGGACTTCCCTGGACGTGTTGAAATTTTGAATGCTCCTAGTAATGTACTTGGGGAAAGGTTCGAAAACACTGGGTCTATTGACGATATCGATCGCGCCGTTCAATTTGCGAAAATGGCTACTGAACCTCGAGATTCTCCTGGCTGCGCTGCTCGATTGAATAACCTTGGAATTCGACTTGGAGCACGATTTGAAAGGATTGGGTCGATGGCTGATCTGAATGGCGCTATCGAAGCAGTAACCACGGCGGTGGCTATGACGCCACAGGAAGATATTAATCAGCCTGCCTATCTGAATAACCTGGGTAATTGGTACGGGAAACGTTTCCAGCGAACTGGATCTGTAGCTGATCTTACCCGCGCCGTCGAATTGCTACAAAGGGCCACCCCTCCTCAAGATCATCCGAACCGCGCCGATATCTCGAATAGCCTCAGTAACTGGCTGAGAATGCGATCTGATCGGACTGGTTCTCTAGACGATCTCAACCGTGCTATCGAGATCGTGGATATAGTGGTGACTACTGCACCCCAAAACCACCCTGAACTTGCTCGTTGGTTCAACAATCTAGGCAGTCATCTCATGGCACGATTCCATCAGACTGGACTTGAGGACGACTTTAACCGCGCTATCGAAACAACATATATGGCAATGGCTACGATGTCCGAAGATAGCTCCCACCGAGCTATGATTTTAAATAATCTCGGCCGCCGGCATAAAATGCGATTCTTACAAATGGGTACGATGAATGATCTCAACCAAGCTATTGAGAACGCATATATGGCAAAGTCTACCATTCCCAAAGACTACCCCCAGCGCATTATAATTTGGCATAATCTTAGCAGTCACCTTGGGATGCGGTTCCAGCGTATTGGATCTACCAACGACCTCAACCGTGCTATTGAAGTTGCAGATATCGCCGTTGCGGATGCGCCTCATGATCACCCGAATCGGCCTGGCTATTTAAGTAATTTGAGTAATCAACTCGGAAGACGGTTTCAACGGACGAAATCCATAGCTGATCTTGACCGTGCGATTGAAACAGCTGAAATAGCAGTGGCCACGACGCCTGAAGATCACCCCGAGAGAGCCGCTCGGCTAAGTAATCTTGATGTGTGGCTCGAATCACGGTTTTACCAAAGTAGTTCTGTGGATGATCTTGACCGTGCTGTTGAGACTGCAGATATGGCAGTGAAGTTGACACCGCGAAACCACCATAACTGCGCTAGTCGATTGAGTAATCTTGGTAATCGACTTGGAACGAGGTTCGGCATATTGGCCATGTAGAGTATATCAACCGCGCCGTTGAGGTGCTAGAGATGGCGTTGGCTTCCGCTTCTCACAACTGCCCTCACAGAGCTAATTTCTTACTCAATCTTGGCAAAAAGCTTGAGACGCTGTCCCGACAAACCAATTCTACAGACGAGATCAATCGTGCAATATTAGCATATTGCGAAGGTTGGCGCTGTAAGACAGCCTCTCCTTTCATTCGCATTGAGCTAGCTCGACAAGCGGCACGAACGCTCGCCGCACAGCACGAGTGGAAGGCGGCGACTCAATTGCTGGATGATGCCGTCAAGCTCCTCCCTGCCGTGAGTCCACGATCTCTAGACTATACCGACAAGGAATCTGTGCTGGCGGAGTTCTCAGGCTTAGCATCCATGGCCGCTGCAATCTCTCTGGATGCCGGGAGGGCTCCAAGCCATAGCCTGGGCCTTCTCGCGCTAGGTCGTGGCGTTATTGCTAATCTGTTAATGGATATTCGTGCAGATGTAACGGATTTGGAACAACGATACCCTGATTTGGCAGCCGAATTCTTGTCCCTCAGAGACTCTCTAGACTCACAAGAATACAGAACCGCTTCTCCGATCCTTAGTGACGATATACCTTCATCAGCATCTCAGATAAATATACGCCATGAATGGGACCGAAAATTCAATCAACTCATCGCAACCATTCGTGTCAAACCCGGATTTGAGAACTTTCTCCTCCCACCTACGGAAACGGAGATCAAAGAGATTTCACATCTGGGCCCTGTCGTTGTCATTAATTTAAGTTGGTATCGTTGCGATGCGTTTATCCTCGATAGTAATGAAGTTAAGTCGTTAGAATTACCAAATTTGAATCTAGAAGAAGTGAGAGACCAAGCCACAAAAGCTGCGAGCACCAAATGCAGCCGATATCGTGCCAATGTTAGAATGGCTTTGGGATGCTATTTGCTGCCCGATTCTTGAGGTATTGGGTTTTACGGATCCAGCGACTGATGACAACTGGCCTCATATCTGGTGGATCCCGACCGGTCAGCCTAGCCAATTTCTGCTTCACACAGCAGGGTATCATGACCAAGATGGCTTTGATACGGTTCTCGACAGAGTCATGTCGTCCTACGCATCGTCAGTACAAATGTTAATACGCGGCTGTCAACGTCCCACCCACAACTTGGAGCATGGGGCGAACCAGGCTCTTCTTGTTGCAATGAAAAAAACACCTGACTTGGCTTCACTTGCATTTGTCAAAGAGGAAGCGGAGATGTTGGAGAAGCTATATCCGTCACTCCAACTGAAATGTGTTATGCCAACGCCTTAGAGGGACAATATCATGAATTCTTTGCAAGAGTCCAAGATCTTTCATTTTGCAGGCCACGGATCATCACATCCAACGGAACCTTCGCGAAGGGCTTTGCTAATAGGGGATTGGAAACTTACGGTGGGGGATATTCGTGACTGCAAATTCCATAAAAACCAGCCGTTCTTATCTTATTTATCGGCTTGCGTGACTGGTGTTAATGAAGTGATTGGATTGGTCGGCGAAGGTATCCACTTGGCTAGTGCCTTCCAGCTTGCAGGTTTCCGACATGCAATCGGGACTCTGTGGGAGGTATCCGATCGGCACTGCGTGGATGTGTCTCGAGTGGTTTATGAAACTTTGCGAGATGAGGGCTTATCAGACGTGGCTGTTTGTCGAGGTCTTCATAGGGCCATGCGAGATGGAAATATCCCAGACTCGGAGACTAGAAATGCGACTGTACTGAAGAGAAAGGATTTAAGGAATATTCACTGGATTCCTTATATCCGCTTCGGCGTTTAGTTAGGACGCAATCGTAAGAATGCAGTCATGCTGGGTCGCCAACCATTTCGTAATGCGGCTACCACGCCCCTAGACCAGGCCCACTTGGGTTCTGTTTGCAGAACTGATATCCTATCACATTATAGTAATGGATGCTGGCACCGTGCCAAACACAACCATGGCGCGCATAAGCCATCCGGCCATATTGGGCAAGATCCATTTTAGTTACAAAATGAAAGTGTCGACTAATTCGAATATTCTTGTCGCTGATTGGTAGATTTTATATCCGAGGGAGACAATAACAAAATGCCACAAAGTTTTGCGTTGCTCACTTGACAGCCGGCGCCTGTTGAAATGCTCAATAGATGCATGCACATGCATATCCACCTTCTGACCACCACGCCTCAGCCTTTGGATCATGGGTTCCACGAGTTGTCGAGCTTTTCCAAGATAAAATCTAGCCGGAGGAAGGAAGTCAATTCGAACAAAAATGCCAACCCTCCGTAGACAGACGGTGAAATGACATTTCAGGTACACAAGAGTCCTAGAATCAGTAGTCATATCCTTCAAAACTAATTAGTTCCATACATAAACGGGCTAAATATTTTGAACTTTGATCAATGAATTCAACCATCTAATCCCTGCTTATGGTGCCATCAAATCTCTCATCCCTAGACTTCACCAATCGGTTCATTTCGATAGCCACCAGACGTTGATAAGTAATCAAAAAACGTCGGAACCTGATATTTTCTATGTAAAACGACTCTAACCGGCCACATGGTTTCGTTTCCGCTTACTAAAGGCCACGGATTACATCGCCATCATTCTCATAACCACCATCATCTCTATAAGAGACATGCGAGCTTAATAAAAGAAGATACGGCAGTACAGAAAGTTTTCAAAACGCCTGACTTTGTCGAGAAAATACTTTTTCTTGCCTATTCACGAGACAGAAATCATGCGGCATGCTTAAAACTCCACAGCCTTCGACTGGTATCAAAAGTCTGGCAATCAGTTATCGATGGCTCATCAATATTGCAAAGTCTTGCCTACTCCGCGCCAAAAGCACACTCAGGTGGTGACAAGTTTGGTATCTGTCATGACCACCTGGACGAAATTGCGAACGCAATGAAGATGGTGCATCATCTTCAAGGTGACGCAAGCAGAACAACAGGAATAAAAGAGCTAAACCGCTGTGCACACCATTTCGCTCATCGAGCCCACGCATCCAACATACCCGTGACGAAGCCTGCTATGAACAGGCTTTACTTATTATTCGAAGGCACAGCCAGTCAAGAGTGGATGAGAGACCTCAAGGTTTTCACCGACGACAGAATCCACGATATTAACCGGTCGGACGATTCGACGATATCATATTACTATCATCTCTCGAATCCTAACGGCATCAATATAGACGAGGTAATCAACTCGGTGATTTCTATTCTTCGATTGTTTTATTCTTTCGAAGAGAATTTCACTATCGAAAAGATTATTCTGTCTTATTACAATTTATCATGGGAGCCTGATCACACACTACCATCCTACTATCGAGATGACTTCGATATCATCTCTTACTTATGGTCGCCATACGGAGGTATGCTAATCCCCAGACGTCGCCGTGGTTCAAAATGTACGGAAGTTACACCGACCGGATGCTCAGCTCTATGTACTAACCTTAACTAACTTGATTGATAGTGCCTATTGGAAGACGAGGTCTCAGGGTCAAAGCAAACGATGTTCTTCGACTTCTACCATTCATACCTCAGCAGAAAGGCACCAAGCCTGTCAAAACTTCGAAACGGTCGCGGACTCAAGTTATGAACTTACCTCGAATTGATGTCTCGGCCTAGTCAGGTTCAGTCGTCGATAATCGATCTCATGACTATTTATATTCTGTGTTTCTTCCTACAGTCATCTTGATTGCTTTTACTTTATTGAGAATTCCATTTGTTATGGGTTTTGAATTTTGATAGATTATTTTGAATATTTCAGGCGTCGATTTTTGTCTATGATATCCTCGGAGTATTTTATCTGTTGAAACAAGTTTTGCCAATTTTAAGTTATGCTTCATTTATACTTAGTCTATTTCAACAGTTTTAATTAATCGCAATCATCTGATTCAATACTTGTTCCGAGAGAGCTCACGATGACCAAGGCTTGCGCATTTGCAGGCAGACACTTACCCGACATGGATTATTCTCAGAGTTTCTGGTATTTTACAACGTAATCTATTTGCACATAGAGTTTCTTTGCAAGGAAACATCATTTATATTGAGAGCCCTTTCAACTTGAAACGAGAGGGGTTTGTTTGCACATACCTTCCATGGACCGCCTCGCATCTACAAACCCGTATGTTATCGGAAACCACCGTAGATGGTCGCTACAGCCATGGAATTTTGTACGGCCGTCCTGATACGGAACACAGATAACTAATGAACTGACGAATAAAAGTCGATCCATTGCCCTTAATCGGATCTCAGTTGTTTCTACACCATCCTAATAATATTTCGAATTGCTTCACAATGTACAAACACCAAGCGTACGAGCGGGATTACCACCAACGTGGTCGTGACATCCCTCCTGATGTCTTGGCGGATATGTTTCACAACGTCGCTGGCCAACTTTCAAAAAATAATACACGGCAACGTGCACCGCCTCCAGAACACAACACACGTCAATCCCGCCGTCCCGTTGCTTACGACACAATCCGTGCACCAGTACCTCAAGAAAAGCCACGAATACCCCAGACCTACCGATTTCCACCCGAACCAGAGAAGCAGTTTGTGCGCTTTGTGATCCCATCTGTGGAATATTCACAACCTCCCAGAGGCAAGCATCCGTCAAATTACCAAAGAGTACCACCTCCACCAAAGAATCCGTCACATTTGTCTCGTAAACCAGCCGCGCAGCACGAAGCGTCATATTACCAACGAGCACCGGTGCCACCGCGTGCACCGCCCCCTCCTCCAAGCAAGCCCCAGAGGCTTCGTGCCCGATATGTCGAGCCTGTCAAAGAACCAGAACCTCCGCTGCTTCAATTTCATATTAGTCGTTGGGATAGATTCGTCCACCGTATTAGAGAATTTATTGAGGGAGAATAGCTGCAAAGGTTACGGTATGTGCGTGATAACGCTATAATATTACGTGGTAGGATGTACGATATATTATCTATATACGGATACGGTGTTAAAGGGGCTGGGTATTTCATTTTGCATCTGTATACTATTAAGAAATGTTGTAATATTTTGAGATTTGGATTTAATTATCTCTAGTGCCTTTCTAACTGTCTTAGCTTTCGATCTTGGAGTTCAAGCAATTCATCGAATATTTGCGACTTGGAAGCTCTGGTGCTGATTTTTGCTAGATTGCTTCACCAACTTCCTTCTCTATCTTAAGTTCTTATGCAATAATATATGCAGCCACGTGCATCATTACTTTGCTTGTCTCACTTGAACCTCTTAATGAATACAAAACATCAAGATCTGTGTTGCTTCACAATGCAACGTTGGAGGCATAACACATGCGGAACGATCGAACACTTTGAGTTAAACGTTTGGCCTATGAAAGCATCGAACAACTAGTGGATCACTCGATGATAAGTGCACATAGGTTGAATATCAACATAATTCTATATTAACGAAAGGGCCTAGTCACCGCGCTTCAAAAACTATAAGTAGAGGTTCTGAGGCAAGCTAGACAAAACAACGAATACATTCAAAACTCTGCGACCTCATGCCCCGATACCCATGATATATATATGTCATTAAATCCTTTCCATTTTATCAACTTGTGTTCTACTTGCTTTGACCAGTTTTCTTCTACATTGATCTTTATATATCATCAAACCCAAATACTTGCCCTCAACGTGGCCTCCAACAATTTATTCTGCTCTTTTAAGGAAATGCTTTTCTATTGCTTCCTCTCGAAAGCTCGGAATCACAAAAAACACACGTGGAGCTGTAAACTCATATATATACTGTTTACCCCAAGCCGCAGGACCAGAATGTGCCTGGCAATACCAAAACGAATATTTGAAAGTGAAACACGGTTTGAATTATAGCAAACGAATTAGTATAGAATATATATGGATCCTGGTAAACGTACGATTTCTCGCCCCCAGAAATTAAACGTTAAAATATACATCCTAATCTACAGAATAGTACTGGGTATTAAAAGAAACTCTCACGGTGCTCCACCGACGCCTCTCAACACTCTTGAAAAAAAAAAAGCGGCATCATCTCGCGATGCCATCAACTTCACGTTCCAATAGGATTAGTATCGTGAATGGTCTCACCTTTTCCCTGTGTAGGGCTTGGAAGCTTTTAAATTTAATCCACTTTCTCGTTCTTAGCATAGTACTGAAGCACTTAGTACCCCCTAGAGCAAGCAATTTCCTTCTCTGTAGTTACAAACCGCTACTCATAGTCTTGAGTGTCTTGTAACCGTACTTTGATATTTCATGTGCATGCAGGATTGATTGAAAGAAAAAGGTTGGAATGAACCTATAAGTTTGTAGATAGCTGGCTTTTGAAATAACACATTATATATATATGGATATACGGAGAATGGGTATCATCATGGTATAGAACAGCTAGAATATCTAAATTGTGATTTATCCGCAAGCTGGCTCTACGCTCTTTTCCACGTCGTTTGCTTCCCCCCTTAGCCTGCCGCCATCCAGTATCAGTTTCTCATTATCCATCATGTCATCTTGCACTCTCCGCCATCCACTCCTCAACACCTTCCCCCACTCTCCAAACTCTTCCTCAGGTTCTGCTCCATTCCTTCGAACATCCTCGGTGTCACCCTCAGGCTTCCACTTCGGTTTTATCAACCCTTTCGCCAATAATGGGTTTTTAGAGAATAATCCACCATCTTTAGAGATCCCCTTAGTAATCTCCACTATAGGTTCCTCCACCTCCTCTTCTAGAGGCTCAATCTCAAACTTTGGCTTCTCAATGCCCCCCATTCTCTTTTCAACTCTCTTACCCTTCAAATCAATCGAAACAACCACCGACCTCTTCTCCCATTCATCTTTAGTATCCCATTCCAACTCCCTCATCTTTCTCTGCTGTTCTCTTAATTGCAATGCCCTCTCCTGTGGTGTAGCCCACATGTTCACCCCCGAGTCAGGGGTCTCCCAGTCCGCGGCCTGATCTATAATCTTTGTCCTCTTCGCCGACGAGCTCTGATATCCCAGCAGCTTGTCCCGCTGTTCCATCGCGCTATTCAACGCTGCGTTGGAAGATCCGGCAGGCGTCGGACCGGAAAGAGTTGTATTCGCACCGCCACCAGCCGAAGGGTTCACTTTCGCCGCATAAACGGTACTAGTCTTTGTTGTCTCCGCTTTTCGTTGTCCAGCATTATGCACATTGATTTTCTCTTTACTTTGTTCGTCTCGCAATATTCGTCGCATGGCCTCCATGTCATCAGACGATATTAGATCTTTTCCGCAGAATGTACATGGTGCTAGGCCTTCTTTTATACATATTATCTTCCCACAATGAAGGCAATTCGGGGCGGCGAGGAGAAGGTCATGTTTTCGACCGGAGCAATTGCAGCGACGTTTTGATGCTGGGAGGGTGTGTGAGGATGTTAATGTCGGGTTTGTGTGTAGTTCTAGAGCGCGAAGGGCGGATGAGATGTCAGAGAGGGTGGATGATGGTGCTCTCATGGTCGTGTTGGCTGGTACGGCGATGGTGGTTGACTTTGCCTTTTGCGGCTTCTTCTTGTTGCTGTTGAGAAGGTCAGAGGTCAATGTCCCTTGCTGGTTTTGTTGCCCTTGAGGAGTGCTCGAAGTCGGAGGGGTAGATATGGGAGGGTTTGGAGTAGTGGATCGAGACGGGACCTGGGATGTAGGTTTCGAGGTTGAAGCCGGAGTTGAAGTCGCACTCTTTTTGAATTTCGATGTCGACATGTAGTCTTCCAAATCATCTTTACGATATACCTTCCCTGATAGATCTTCCGAGCTAGCTGTGAACGTATTATCGACCTTTCGTACAGGGGGTAGCTTATTAAGTGGTTCCTTCTTTTTGGGACCTTTCTTATTGCCTCGAGGCGGGGCATCGGAGTCATCTCGGCTCTGCGGTTGTCGCGATTTCGATGCCGAACCGGCAGAGGGGAACCTTCGGCGGTTGAATTCTTCGATAAAGGAGAGACACTCTATGGACGACCCAAGCAGATCGGTGAAATGAGTAGCGACGGCTGATGGGCTGGAGAGGTCTGGCGACGTCGCGGCGTATGATACGACCTGTCGGAGCTCGTCTTCGGGGAGGGGTAGTAGATTGGATAATCTAGGGATTGCCCAGGTAGTTAAATCTTGCAGCTGTGCCATCTCGAAGCCAAAGTGAAGGTTGAAGAAGCTTATCTGGAGTCAGCGATGTTATCGCCCAAGATTGGTGGAAGATGAGGACGAAGTTGGGGAGTCAATGTGGAAGGCGAAGTTGTGATGACTAATATGTGGTATTTGACATGACAACACATTTCTCTTATCGGGACGTCATACCAGCCGACTCAACTATCAAGGCACTGGATTCACTGTCGTCTCTATATCCGTCCCCAAGTTTATCGTATCCACCATCGACTCTACGAATCCTTAGTTCTCGCAGTCTATTTCAGGGGTTCGTAAATCTCTTCTTCTATCACTTAAAAACTTGTGAGTTCTGAACAAGGCCGTGCCTTCTATTGGCCGTAAGCTAACACAGGCGTCAAATGTTCAAGGGTGGTCCCATTGCAACCTGCTATGGGGCTGGAATAGGATGTCAACTCCTTCATTTGCTCTTATTGGTCTTGTTTTCCTCGAGATGGAGAAGGATAAAAAATACACTCCGTCAAAGGGTGAACTTAACAATCAAACTTCTCTCATCAAACCCTTTAGGCAACTGGCTTTGGAGGACCCTCCACCAACCGGCCGAGTCCGCCAAAGTCTCAATTCCGCAACTCCAAGGATCAAGCAACAGACCGTCAAATCTGAAGCGGTAAAACTTGAGAGTCCTCCTAACGACAGCTCCTCAACGGGGCTCCTCAATGGCGATTCTCCCATCCATTCAGCTCGGGCCAAGCGCAAAATACCACTAGAAGATGACGGTAACTCCTCAAATCAACGATAATCATTTGACGGAGGAACTGGCTTCGATTCTATCTCAAGACCAAATTCCTTTATCTGCCCAACCCGCTATTCAGAGGATGAATCTCCACAACTGGGAAAAAGCGGTCCGGAACTTAGCATAGTTAGACACCGGATCTGCAGTTTCCTTGGAAAAATTCGAAACTAGGTACGATAGGTTCTACAGGGACTGGGAGAATAAAGGAGGTATCAAGTGCGGGCCTTTTTACGGTGCAAAGCGGACAATTCTCCAACAATCATTATGTCACACGCAGCCTGTGGATCATCTTTACCATGCGTCTCAACAATACCTAAGACATAGAAAGCCGACATACGCGGAATTTGTGATGCGTATGCAGGTTTTGCTTCGTCATAAGCACATCAAACCAAAATTTTATATCACTTTATTGGATCGAGCGGCGGATATATATATGGGTTTCCTCAAGTTTAAGCACCTCCAAGAACAGGGAGAAGAGAGAACGAAAGATATTACAGTTATATCTACTGCGCATGCGACGATCGAGCCCACTGCAAAGGCCACCCGACATTCACGATTCAACCCTAGCACTTACAATTTCGTCGGTATCTCGAGACTTCCAAGGCAAAGATGTTCTGAAATTGCACCACAATTAGAGAAACGAGAATCTCGTACCACGATACAGCTTGATTTGATAGAAAAATCTGGCGAGCCACCACACATTTCCACTAGCTACACATACACTAGGCATGATACCGGATCAGAATTGGAATCTTTCGGTCCCCCGAGGAAAAAAGCCGCATACCCCGAAAAATCTCCCACTGGCGGCGAAAGTTATACATTCATCAAGGAAAAGCCTAGCTCGGGAATGTGCGATGAACGCAAAGCTTGGGGACTAAAGCGAAAAATTAGTTTCCTAAATCTTTTCTTGGAATACTTGAACTAGAATCTTGTATTTAAACCCAATTGGTATCTACAGAATCGTTGGAATTATACATTCAGAGATTCGGCGTGGGCGGAATCGAGAGTTGGTCCAAGGAGCACGCAAAAATAGCGGGAAAAAATGTGCCCGATCATCAAGCTGTGGTTCATCACAATAATTTATTATATTGAAAATACACTTTATTGTGAATACTTTTATAGCTGAAGCTTTTTGTACTTTGTTCCAGACTTGCTTGTTATGTCCTCTACCTATGTCCCAGTGGGTGATCAGCCGGCGATTCGCCTGTACTGATCAATTTATTATTTTGTGGTATTCTACATTTATGGAAGATATATAAACCTTAATTTGAAGTTTGTACGATTGACGGGATTAGAAACCCTCCAACCAGCACAGGATATTAATAATGTTTAAATTTACTTAGCTCTTCCCCGCTGCCAAATATTGTCATAAGTATCTTGAAAATGACACAATCATAAAACTAACCTCTAACAAAACATCACATATATACAACCACATCCTACAAGCTTAGATGCTTCATTTACTTCGAATCACAATGTCATTCTATCGACGAGACCAATTTCACCCATTCTTCATACCTCAAAAGATGCCTCGAACACCACCTGATCCCCAGGAAGCACAAGCCGTCGAGAAGATGCATAAACCAAAGCCCTCTGTAAAGACGTATCTGTCCAAAATATTTAAACGAAAAGGCGAGGTACCCCCTTCTCTACCAGGCCCAGAAGTTACACGCGGGTTTCAAGGTGCTGATGGAACGGAATTTGATATGTAAGTCTGGTTCTATAGTTTCTAGGACGTAAACGCCTAGGTATTGATTTGATACTGATGACAAGCTCAATTCTGTTAATACAGGGGCCACCATCTTCGTCTTAAGACCCCGAAAGTCACCGACACGACCCCTCGGCTTATCCCGGGTATAAAGAAGCAAATCAAGTCAATAGGATATGCTTTTCGGAACTTCATAGAATTCGTCTGGCCTCATCCGTCTCCCAACTCTGTCATATTCAATAACCCACGATTGAAAACTTTCTTGAATCGATTCCCGGGACTAATCAACAAACTTCAAGTCCCTCTCCTCATCAAAATATTCCAGCAAGTACCCCCCGAAGACCTCACCAACCTTCTCAGCGTCAATAAGAAATTCCGAAGCACGTTATTGGATAACTACCACGTTATTCTATCCTACCCACATGTGATCACCACCAAGTATGAAATGTGCCCTCTCAAATTTACCTTCCCTATCGACTGGACCGACCATCTATCCGCCCAGTTTTATAATATTTTACATAGGGTGGTAATGTACGAAGATTGCTTTCAAATAACCGCCGAAGTTTTGGCAGACGGGTATATCAGGTTTTGGAAAGCCGCAGCAGAAAGAAATCCAAGACTTAAAGCAAGCTTGGGTAACCTTATCGATTGTATGGATTGGGAGGACTTGAAGGATGATATCCTCGCGAGATTGGTAAGAAATGTTTGGAAACGTCGAGTGTTGACAGCCGAAGAGGCCGTGAAATTTACCCTGAGTTTGGCACCTTTGGGATACCTGCGTGTCGCTCTTGGGGGTTGTGATAATATCAAAGGAAAGTGGGCTAGTAGAATCCCCAATGTCGCGACTGGTTCGTCAAGTATAGCGAGTTTGTCAGACGATAGCAACGAAGGTCTCTTTCTGGATCCGGAATCAAATATTGAGCCAATCTTGATGGGAAAAAATCTACTGCGCCAGGCAATCAAGTATACTGTTCATCCAAACATTCGAGAGGAGTTATCTTACAGCTACCCGTCTGTAAAGCTGGAAAGGTTGCATCCAGTGCAAATATTGGAGTTTATGAGGATTAAAACTCCCTCTTGGAGTTGGCGTCAAGAGGATCAGGTTGAGAAACTCAGAAAGCAGTTTGTGGAGAGCCCGACTGCGCTTGAAGAAATGGAAAAGTGTAGAGACGAGTGGGAAATTATGCGAGTTAGGATTGAGGGGGTCGTCAATGCTTTGCCATTCTAGATACCTTTTTCTTCCTTTTGTGGTATCGGAGTAAAAAGGTTAGATGGTGCTAGTTTAGTTGGCTGTGGTGTCTCAGTTCACCTCTCATACTTTGAGTATTAGGTACAAGATAGGAGATTATAATAATATTCCCTAGAGTAATAAAGCCTTTCAATCACAGGAGCTATGTGTATACAATCAATGCAATCAATACAGCCATATGTAGCTATGGGCTGTTTTCTGAGGGTACAAGAAATTATCCCGGTGTCTTTTAAGTAAATTCAACACCAGTACCTGTTGCATAGCTGACGTATTGACCGTTATAATTACGGTGCTTGTTCTGACGAGAACGCGGCTACACAAAAGTACATCCAGCTTTCGGGATTACCTAATATCCTATCCCTATCACCTCTTGTGTGGGTAAAGCAACTACCCACCCCATCTAAAACATTTGTTCACAAGTAGTTAGTTTCGTCAATGTAAATTAATCGAAATAAAAGCATCATTGAACTCCTCACATATTTCTTCTACACCAACCCGGCCGTTCCTAAACTAATCACATACCATATATACGCAACTTTATCAAAATAAACCGCTGATATGCTCGGATCTTTATAAGAACCCCGCACTAGCTAGAGATTTCTCTGATGTTAAACCGGGATGGTATTATTGCGCATGGTCTTTGACACTGCGACGACCACGACATCGCCCCCAACCTCCACAACTACAAGCATTCATACCGCGCCAACACCGTCAAATGCATTCCCAGGCGTGGTATCAAACTGCAATGATTGGTATTATATCTACCCTGAAGATTATCAATCAAACTATTGCTTTTATCTGGTTACACTCGCTACCAGCAGACCGGCCGGACCCATAGACAAGAGGCTAAACTCTAGTGATATAATACTCTGGAACCCAGGCGTCGGCAGCGACTGCTCCCAAGCGCAAAGAGGTCAGCGGAGAATCTCATATGATAGAATACCCATTAATATACTTACCGCGCGTTTAGGTTATGCCTACTGTATTTGTACGACAGATTTTTCAACCACAGCCTTGTTGGGCCAAAACTATTCTCCAGAGGACTGCCCGATCTCTAGTTCTACTACAACTACGACTACTACTAGCTCAATACTCATTACCACAACCACTACCACTACGAAGACGACTACTACTACGACGACAGCAACGACAACCACAGGCATAGCCGGAGTAACCACAAACTACCCCACCTCACCGCTAGCTAGTCAACCCTTCGATTGTAACAAATGGTATCTAGTGGCGAGTAGTGACACTTGTAATTCCATTATTACAAAATTAACTCCGCTTTCTGTAATATCGGCCCATCTTTTGGCCTGGAACCCAACAATCGGTCCGAACTGCGCTGGCCTGACCGTAGGCACCTATCTCTGTATCTCCAAAGGCTCTGCTGATCCATCAGTTACCATTTCGACCACCACCACCACCACTAAAACAACAAATACTACTACAGGGATCACTACCCCAACTCCCATACAATCGGGACAAGTGGCCAACTGTGTCGGTTGGAGATTCGTTCAAAGTGGTGACACATGTGCCAATCTAGTCACGAGATTTGCATCAATTGGGCTCACTCAAGCATTGCTTCTGAGTTGGAATCCAGCTCTGAAAAGACTACTACCACCACGACTACCAAAACGACAACAACGACGACGAAAACTACGACCACGTCAACGATCGCCACACCAACGCCGATTCAAACAGGGCAGGTAGCAAATTGCGTAGGTTGGAGATTTGTTCAAACCGGAGATACTTGTCCCAACCTCGTAACCAGATTCGCGTCGATCGGTTTAACGCAGGCACTGCTGATACAGTGGAACCCAGCGCTGAAGGTATCACCACCTTCCTTAAAGACTTTCTATCTTGGAGTTGGAGATAACTAATAATTTTTGGAGAGCGATTGTTCGGGTCTAACCCTAGGATACTATATTTGCGTCCAGATCGCCGCCGTTACCACCACCACCACTACTACGACCCCCCAAACTACCACTACCACTACCACCGCTCCGAAAACTACTACGACAACTACAACAACTAAAACTACCACAATAGCGACCCATCCTAAATACAAGCCGTCGCAATTCCTAGCAACAAAGACGTTACAATGGCGACGAGCTGTATAGCGCCATATCTACGGCTTGCGCTTCAATCGTTGGCACTGGTAGCTTGTTTTTGGAAACCGGGCTTCCGTATGTAGGTCACGGAAACGACGATGGGGCAAACTTGGAAATCGATCTACAGATAAGACTGGGTGGTACTACAGTTTCGAATACGCAATGTTATAATCAACTGCTGTTGGTGTTGCAAGGGTGTAGGTCTGGAAACCCATCACGAACATTTGGAGGGTGTTCATTCACATGGGACTATAATCTTGAAGCTTGTATATTCCCACCACAGTAATTAGGCAAAAAATGCAGTAGCCGCTGTAGCTGTAATATGTCAATTTGCCTGGATTTATAGCTAATGATAAGTGGTTGTTTCTTATCTGTAACAGCAATTCCTTAACTTCTAAATAAATTTCTATCAAACACCAATTATTCCGAATAGGAGTACGGTTTATTTCGAAGGTTCCCGTTAACGTGAAATAGTATACAATTTTCGAGCACTAGAAAACGTCCGGCTTTCTCTGGTAATATATCCCGAAGAATGTCATGAAACAAGTTTCAATGGTTTCCAGCACTTGCATTGAAACCCCGCAGCCCCACCTGTCATGCCAAAAGCGAGTTGACACCCTGCATCTCCGAACCCGACCGCGTACGTTACCAAACCTTTGCACGCGAATGTACACTTGACCGCCAGCCAACACCAGGAGGCTCGAGCCTATTCCTGCCATTCTAGATTGCGTTGAAACTTCTGCGAAATATATCGGATGATAGAGTCATCTATCTGAAATTTACAGAAAAAAGAGGAGACTCAGAGTGACGGCATGGAATATGCCGGTATTGCAATGAGAATGTTTCAATGGCCTCGGTCTTCATGTTCGCTGGAGCCATGGGCTTTGTTCGCTTCCGCTCTCCACAATGGTGAAGCGACGCCCGTTTCAGGGGAATTAGCCGAAAGACCCCATCAAAAACATCTCGAAAATCCCTTTTCTTGATGGCATTTCCATGGAAGAAACAACGGAATAAAACGTTAAATATTAATTAAATTTAAGGATTTGATATCTTACTTGAGCTTTCGGTAGTTGGTGAATGCTACGGAATATTCTGCGATATGTAACGGAGGATTAGGCATTCGAAACAAAAACGTGAAACAAACTCAAAAGGTGTTGCTTCCCAGAAGCTTCAAAGGAGAAATTGAAAAATAATAGGACCAATATCCTAGATGTTTCCGGTAACATTCTCCCCGGCCGAACTGGCGGATTTCAACTATAAAAATATCGCTTATGATAATGGAATATCATATTGCAATCTAGTATTAATTTCGTCAGCACGGCTAGAGATGCTCCTGTTCGGTTTCGCATGGATATGAGGAACGACATGCCATCCTCGACCTAGAGTCTCAATGCCCAAAAAGGTTGTTCGTCTTTGCACCGGCTTCATGGTTTCGGGACACGGCACAATTCCATTCCAAGTTCGCAGGTTATCATACCCCAGAAGAAGTTCCATTCAATTAACCGAATTTCAAAGACGGGCTGGCAAATTTGTGAAAGTTCTGAAGAAGAAATCCAACTGCCGATGAGTTCGCTTTCTATTACTTTGTCGAGCTTCGAGCCGCAAGATCTGATATTCAATACTAGTTACATAAGTGTTTCGTGATATGCACTTTGTAGAAGGTCAAAGTGTCCGATTTCAAAGCTGGCTTAGTAGAGCATAGAAATTACCTTTGGGAATCCTAGGCAAAACAATCTTCATCGCATCGCACAGCTGCAAGTTGGAAATTTCTGTGATAGCCGCAGTGATGAGAATTTTAGTGTGTCAAAGCGTCCTTCGACGTGCTGGCTCGGTCGAGTTAGAGTGCGCAAGCATGTTGACGCAATCCCAAAAAATTTCAGGCTTGATATCTGTCTATTTCTAAATTCCAGCCTTCTCAAAACCCAGAATAGAAACAATTAGCAACAGTTCACGACTATATACGGTTTTTTTTTTTTTTTTTTTTTGGGAAGAGCCAAAGACATATTAGACGCCGCCGAGTGGTGACTGGGGAGATGGAGCATATGGGGAAATCCCATTGGCCAGACCGTATTGTTTTTGGCCTGTCAACAGGTCTCGTCCGAAGAACCAACAGGCCAACAGGGTGCGGGTCCACGGCGTCCTCGTTTCATCTTTCGCCCAACTTTGGCGGCTCAATAACAACAACACGCCCAAAGACATCCAGAAATAGTACGCGCCCACACCCACGCTCGGAAAAATAAAAATGTTCTTCTTCACTGCATATGTCCGGAAGCTTTCCATTGATGAGTAGGAAAGTACCTCGCTCCATGGCGGTCTCGCAGATTTGGGATAGTGAACACCAATTTCCCACGGTACCAAAGCACTCTCTACCGGTCGATGATTGGAGGGATATGGGTCCGACGTATGTTGACCTCCGTCAGGACAGGACACTCGTCTCTTCCCAACTCTTGCCATGATTGAGCCTGTCCCGATATCCAATATCCCTAAGCGCAGCCTATTCTTATCTCACCAACGGACTAACAGAGTGGTTTCCACCACCGAAGTGGCTAGTCTATTCTATTCCTGTGTCCCCAAAGTTGGCGAAACGGAAAATAGCCTTCTTTTGCGCGTCACTGATTCTTTTTCAAGCAGCAGGGTTCAGCGAGCAGAACCTGATTGTCGCCGGGTGTCTTGGGTGGGGAGACAACTACCGGAAAGCCACCTTACCCTGGCCGACCCTTCCAGGATCGTATGATACCACTAGCTGGTTTTACTTTTTATTTTTTTATTATCCTAGCGCACAGAAACCAACCGTCGCACTATCAGAATTTGGAGATGCACGCGAGCGCCGAAGACGTACTTAAAGTTGGCACAGCTCCCACCTCGGATCCAACTCCTCTCTTTCCTTCTCCAGCCAACATCATTTAACGTACAGACACACTAATCCACGAGTGCTTCTCGGGTAGAACGTACTTTTTTTTTGTTCTAATTTATTTTCCCTTCTATCCTGTTGGATCCTATTTTAACATTCTATTCCTCGCCGGCGAAAAACATATTTTTGGAGACGTAATACCGTTTGGAAGTTTCACCTGATTTTTTTTTATTTTTTTAATATTCAGCACACCTACAATTTTCTTGCCATAATTTCTACATTCGTCCTCTTAAGCCGAGCCTACTTAAACGACACTCGATCCTCGTGCGAATTATCCATTAATCTACAAATACACGAACTTCATCGAAATTAATCACATATTCTTTCACGTCGACAAAGTAATTACATACAAAATGCAACTCGTAACACTTGTCACTGCCGCTATTGCCGGCGCCTCCGCTGTTCTTGCTGCTCCAATGATGGGTAGTGTCACTGGTTGTGATGTCAGCTCGCTCAGCATTGCTAGCTACCTCCAGAGTGCCAATGCTTCTCGTAAGCTTTTCACAATGTGAACGTTGCAATATCATTGAATACCACATGCTTACACTTTTATAGTTACACCATTGGACCCACCAGCTCCAACCGACAAGCTCCTTACCATCGTCCTCGGCATTGGCTCCCAGAATTACAGTTGCTCCGCCGGTGTTCCAGTTCCCAATGGTGCATATGCTCCTCTCTATGACGTTTCTTGCCTCATCAAATCCGATCCATCGATTGCCCAATACCTCACAGGACTTGCTGTTCACATGGCTCCCAACGTTCAAACGGGTGCTCTAGCTCTTGCTCAAAACTTCATCAACGCCCAAATCACTGCTGGTCTCCATTACTTCAAGGGTGACTTTACCACCCCAGCTTTCGAACTCACCGTCGCCAGTGAGAAGAAGCAAGAGAATTTCTACGGGTCCGTCTTCCAAAGGCTTGCTGCTCCCGCTGGCGCCGACACCGGCAAGGCTCCACTCAACTACGGTGCCGTTCCATACTTGAAGTTGATGCCAAAGACCGGTATGGGTTCGACTCTTTCCACAATCTACAGAGTAGACACTGCTGGTGGCATGCAACCAACCACCTGTGATTGGACCGGACAAAAGCAAATCCCATATTCGGCTTTGTACTACATGTACAAGAGCGCATAGACGACCTTTGCTTCCAAACTGTCTTTGATCATGCATGTTTTTTGCTTTCCACGAGCTGGCGGGCAGATATTCCCACCGGCGCAACTGGCATCACCCGTGTGTATCATGGCTCTTAACCATCGACACGAGGTATAGCCATTATTATATATTAATATACCTCTCTTCAGAGCTTTTCATTAGCAGCCTATTCTCCTGTAGATACCTTTATGTCGCGTGAATTGTTTCTTTTCCTTGTATTCCCGTTCTGTGTGTTTCCCCGTCATAATGTCGATTCGTTCAAAAAAAGAATTATGGATATACCCACTGTCTTTTAGAATCTTGTGCCACTCCTCCTCGCTGTAGAGGGAAATCGTAGCATAGTCAAACATAATTACCAAGAAAATACATATTTTTCACTTCACACCTATCAATCTGTGCATACTTTGAAACTAGCATGTGAGCTCTGTGTTGAACAATTTTCTTTCATTCGACGGACGACCTTCTAAAGAGAGCTGTGCCAAACTTCTGCACCCTGAAAAAACGAGAAACAAGTGGAAAACGTGCTGTACTTGCTCCCAGCGGACCTGTCATCCGTGCAGTGGCCGGTTGATCATTTTCGCATAAAGGATCCAATTTCGTCAAATTTCGGTTCCTCTTGGTACGCATCGCAGGGATGTTTTTGATTCCCCGGCGAAAAGGCAAAAGAACGGCACACAAGACAGCAGAAGGACTCTTGCTTCGTAATTTGTGGCAAAGGAAAGAGTATTCTCCAAGGAAAAGAATCATGCTTTCCACTTTCCACTATTCCAAAAGCGCTTGCGTACGGCACAGTTGGCCCGTGCTTCCAACTAGTTTCTGTCTTTCCTTTAGATTATTGTCACAAATTTGTTGAAATAGCACACCTTGTTACATGCATCACGATCACAATGTGGTATTAATCCGACCAACTGACAGAAATGAAATCCTATTGAACCAAAATCTAGTTTACGTGTTCCTGTCGCTTCTTCATGCAACCAAGCGTTATTTTTCTGAAATCCTGGAGAACATCCTGAAATTGAATAATACGATCGCAAGATCTACTATCGAAAACTTGTAATCTCGACAAATGACGTTGAACACCACCCAATCAGCAGGCGTACCGGCCAGCTGTCAACTCGTAAACTGGACTGGTGGGTCTCAGTCCCACAATCGTCAATCCTCAAAATAGAAATAGATTCTTAACGAAATGGGCCCCATAGTCTTCAATCGTCAACATGATCAATCTGGCTGGAGGGCCAAAAAAAGAAAATCATAGAAAATCCGATCGCTCGTTCGGTTTCTATCCACTCAGATCTTCGAGCTGGATGCGGGCAAAGTTAAGGTTGGGCTGCAGAATTTTAGAGCCCGCGTAGCCGCCTTGCCCTTGGTCGTTCATCTTGGAAGAAATGGTGGAACGGGATTGGCTGAATGGAGGAGTTCCTAAATTTGGTGTGTGTGGGTAGGCGCCGTTCTTGGTGGTTAAGTCGAGTTATTGGCCAATAGGAAGCGGTCTTGGCAGATATTTACAGGGGTATGAAATGTGTTGCACCCGAGATCTTGGGGTGTTGTGAGAGCAAGTGGGATTTTTGATCGAGATCTTAACATCTTCGACTCAGCTCAGACTGTTGTATATGTATACCATAGACCAGTCTGCATACCAATATAGAGTGCCTTAGTCTGGTAAGAGAGTGCCCAGTGCTATTATGTCTTAATATAGAGTTTAGCGCAACTTTTGCATCCCAATAGTTTGTTAGAGTGTCACTTATGATCTTCGCAACATGCGAAATCTAACTTCCTAGGAGACCATGTATTCCATGCATTCAAACAGGTCCGGTGCCGGTGGCCCGTGGATTCAATGTCGATGTTAGAAAGCGTATACCAATCAAAACTGCTCGGTACCAGTCATTCACGGGTACTTACGATATGGTGCCCAGATTCCCGGATACATCGGCTTCCAGAAGCATGGATGCGGCTCACAGGAGTATCTATTACCAAATACCCTCAATCGCTCAATATATATACATGACCTTGTATGTATATTAAGCGGGAAATAGGTACGAAATCACAATTAATTTTAATCAATAATATGAGTTCTTATATCTCCCAAATGGCCAGGGAATATATTAATACGAACGAGTGGGCCACATGCACGTATGCACATGCAGCAGACCAAGCGGCTACTGTGACTTCGAATCGCTTTTCTAGCAATATGTAGCCCATAACGAACCAGTCTTATAACTTTCCGAGCTTCGCTCCCTCCCGTAACGAAAATGGGCAGCTACACATGCGCATGAATTTCACACTTCCCATCGGACATGGATTGCACATTAAATCTCCTGTTTCTTCTCGGCCGTACTCTGAGAATTCGAAATTGAATTAGGTCTTAGATGCAACGACTGTTCTTTCAATATAGGCAAATATGGTTCCAGTATTAATACTTCAACGTTCATGTATATAAAGATACGTATAAATGACAATCAAGCTTGGGTATCATTGCAGCTCTAACCGGGGTATCGTCGGCGCCAGCTCCGAAATGGGACTAATAGTATCGAGCTCGAGCCCATGTACGGATTTTGAATCTAGCTCCAAATTACCCATGACCCCGGGCGCCACCGGATTCACTCTCTTCTCTACATGAGTAGGAGCAAATAGTTCGTGCTTATAGCCGGTGTATACTCCTGTATAGTACATTGGGGGAGGAGGAAATGGTGGCGGCATCCTTCGCAGTCGCCGATACACCAATAAAGATACACTTCCCATGAATACGATGAACAATAAGCCTCCCATTCCGCCTGCAAAGAGTTTCGCCATTGATTGGTAATTGAGATTTGGTTCGGGGGGTATGGGTTTGTTTGGTGGCTAGATACCGTCAAGACCAAGGGCTCGAATTGACGTCTTGTTGTGGCCTACTTCCCGTATCGCCGTCTCAGTCGCATTGTAAATGCCTGCTGCGATACTGATTTCGGTGTTCTCGTAATCGTAGAAGAAATATGCACTTCTGTTTTTTTTGAATTAATAAGATATATGTTTTGTCACGTCGCTAGGTCAAATGTATATAATAGTACCTGAAGAATGGGACACCTAGAATTACACTCGGCTCCGAGCCAAGTGGCTTGATCAAAACAGAGTATAATCCTTTTTCGGTAGGGTGCGGTGCCACTATCTGACTGAACGGGAGGAATATAGTAAGATTTCCAGAGAGCGTGAATTTAAGACCTTCGATTTCGGAAGGTATCTCCGTAACAGCCCAGTTGTGCGATTCGTCCCGAATTGCGTTAAGTTGAATAAAAATATTATCGACAAAATTCTCGGGGAGGGATATAACACTATTTCATATCGAATTATTAGTAACTGTGGAGCTAGGGTTGGATAGGTTGTGAAAATGAAATTAGACGAGTATATTTTCTTACGGGTGACTTATGGAAAAACGAGCATATACTCCTTGAAGCGGAGTAGGGCACTTAAGCGAAATGTCAGTTCCGTCTATTGATACTATATCAATTTTGTCGAGAGTTATAAAGAATTTGTCGTTTGAATTTTGTGTATAAGTTTTAAGCGGCATGGTGAACTTTGCAAGATCGAGTCCTCCCATCGTCACACTGGCAGCCGCTACATTTTGAGCTCTCCAGTCTCCAAAGTAAATCTCATAAGTCGGCGTATTGATAAATTTTGCTAGTTGGACCGATTTGAGGAACGGAGATAGTAAGAAGATATCCCCGGGAGCACCCATTCCCAAACCAAGGGAAGGTGTCGCTTGATATTCTGTCGCAATTCCGAACGAAGCTGATTCTATCGCGGAGCCTCCCAAGAAAAAGTATCACTAACCCAAGTTCCAACGACCTATAGTGATGAAATTAATGTTTATATTCAATCTCGAGGGTAACAATGGGTGTGCTAACATACATGTTGATGAGTACTATCGGGCAACGCAAAGCTTTGGCTTATATTGCTACATCCCGAGGTAATGGATTGGTATTGGTCAATGTTAACTAAGCTTTCGAGTATCAGCGAGCATCACCTCAAGGTTAGATCCTATAGTTATCAGTATATCTTACATAAACCAGAGTAGTCGCTTGCATTGCAAGTGTTGTTGGGGTCACAACCAATGCTAGAATTGAAGCGTTGTGGTACCCAAGTCCATGGACCCTCGGATATCACCAGCTTGAAAGGCTGTCTCATATAACCTTTAAAGAGCGAATAGCAGAGAAAAAGTTTAGTTAGCCGGATTTTCTGTAATAGATAGAACTTCTAAATACCTAAGGCCTTTCGTGAATTCAGGCTTAAAACACGAATACTTCTATACACCAGGGCTATATTAACCCTCGCTCAACAATATGAATCTACTTACCAATATCGATCTCAGCGTAGAATAGAAAGGTCTCTGGTCTCTACCACGAAAAAGAGTGTTTAATAAGGACCTGGATAGGTTAATGTTCTAATATAATATCGTAAAGTGGATGTACCCATACAAGATCAACACCTAGTGTTTTAGTATTCCCCGAACGCTGCCCTTGATACCCGTCTGGCTGATCAAGAAGATCCAAATGGTAGCGCCCTAGCTCCAGAAAAGGAAGAACAAAAGCCGGTATTAGAACCAAAAGAAAGCCTAGCTGATTGTAAGGTTTAGGCATCATATCCACGAGAAGAATTCAGCATTGCTGTGTTACGCTTAGTGTAGAAAGCGGCCGATGAAAGTAGGCGTTATGGTTAATTTCGCATCCGGAGCGTAATTCGTAGGTTCCAAGGTTCGATCTTGGATCAAGCGAAGTAACAGACGAAGATAAAGAGTTCCCATTGAACATATCTTCGGGAATTTCCTTGCGGGGGCTTATAAACCAACGGTTAAAAGGCTCGCCAATACTATTACATGACATAACTTTTATTTACGATCACATCCGTTATCGAGAGACTAGACATGAAGGTGCTGGAAGACCCCGCATTTTGGTTTCCGCCTTTGCTTTGACATATAAAGGTGATCTTATGACCTGCGCAATTCTGAGTTCGCCGAAACATCGAGTTACCGTATTTGTTCAAGTGTCGCCCTGAGGCTCGTATTCCTTCCAAGTGATCGGGTATCTGCCTTCACTTTTTGTGACTTGTGCTAGGCTGCTCCGCAATCCTGATGATAAGCACCATCCAAAATTAGTAAATATTCCAACAAAAGACAACCAAACTAAATTAATCTCACGTGAAGCATGGCGTAAGGGCTTGGCAAGAACATTTCTCGTATTTTTAATACACCGAATTGATCTTAGATATCAATTGACCGCACTTGAGAAAGGTAGGCGTTGGGGTGGTGTCTATATAACAAAAATACCACAACAACCTGGTGTTGTAGACACTAGTTTTGTATTGTTTATAAGCACGCCGTTCGGATTTCTGTTTGTCGAGGCTTGTAAATAAAATTCTCATATCCGATGGCACTGATCTGGTATCTCCGAGCTGATATAAAACACGCAAATGGAGAGCTGCGCATCGGAGGCCAACATCCCCCTCTTTCTGCGGCTGAGCGACCGCGACTTCGAAACTGGCTTAATATTCAAGTATTTAAAGGTTAGGATAGTTGCTCGAATTTCAAGTGCAGCCACCAGACCAGACTGAATTCAGGAAATCATCGTTCGCGCTTAAATTTCAAATGGCTACACCGGTATGAGCGTCCAAGCTTCGTATGCTCGTTCATTAAACAGATCTGTTCTTGCTAAAAAAGGTTGACTTTCGGCGTCAACACCTAGGCTTCAGAAACCTCGATTGCGTCTACCGGCGAGGTTAAGGACGTTATCGACGAAGAAGACGTTGTTGCGAGTGATCCTGGTACTGCATCATCTGGCATTTCTAGTTTTGTCATTCCCGAAGGCCCTCTACCTGAAGGCAAATACATTATCGTATCCGGAATCAATACAAAGCCACTAGGGTGGCTGCGTTCAGCCGACCGCACGCTCTTCGCCAAACAAATCATCGCAATCGAAGAATTAGTCGATGACTCTTTACTAGTATGGAATGTTACTCAGTCCGAAAATGAAACCTCTGAAAAGCTGTATCGGTTCAGGCATAATCAACGCAGCATGGATTGAGCCAACAACGGTAGATTAGTCGCTCAAGTTGAAGACGATGATGATGTGGAGGACTTATTTCGTTTCTGGGTATAGACCTATCGACCCGAGTATAGTCCGGGCGTTTACACGTGAGTTTCTACATTGTGATATTAGTATGGGCTATGCAAGGAGCCACTTCAGCCTCGACCCAAGACCATCAAATCTTAGAGATGCAGCTGATCATATATCGAAATAGTGTTGAGAGTAACGATCGTGCTGTCGCGTGGACTACGACTGCAGACCTACAAAAGGGTTCTAACAGTTACAAGGTACGATCGTTAGGATTAAACCCTCAACAGAATATTGATAGAGCTAACAAGGTCTTTTTTGTTGTAACATTCATAAAGGTGGTAGTCCAAGATTCGAGGAAGCTAAATTATTCCACTTCCTCCCGTTGCAAAGTCCGCCCGTTACTGGAAAGCAGAAGTCAACTCTCAAACCCCCCGTCTTAGGTAAGGGGAAAAACGGAGGAGGGCAGAGTTGTGTAATCGCCGAATTTGTTTATATAGTTCCCGTTGAATTCATGAATGCAATACGCGCTCGTTTTCAGGGTACAAAAGAAATATCACAAAAACAACACATGTCAGAGCTGGCGTGATATTCACCTCCAAGACATGCTTTTTTGATAACAGATCTAATCTAGCCACGGTGGACAAGCCGGCTGTCAAACCTAGTGAATATTCGGACAATCGCGACTGAGGGGAATAACATAGATGAGCAATAAGAGCTGTAGTAAAAGGTCCATATGGCACTCCGTATAGTCATTCTGAATATCAGTTTTCTAGATCGATAGTATAGGACCGTGTCTATAAAGGCGCATCCAGATTTCGACCTCATTTGCGTTGTGTATCGCCGAAATCCTGGTCTTGTTACACGACTGTTCTCGAGACTTCGTTAACCAACATGTGCTGGCAGCCTCGCATTTGCTAAAATAATATGCCCGTTCGATAAACAAACTATCTCGCCTCAATTTTGGTAGCGAATGAAAAGATAATTGAATCTATTGTCCTATAAACAGTCTCGCATTGATTGATGGACGTGGCGATCTAACCAATGTTGTATTTGTATTACAAAGATTGCTTTTCGCCTAGCGGGCGAGCTTCAGATAAGCGAGATCCGACCCGCGTGCTTGACACGATTGTGCCATTTTCAGAGATCGCCTTGATAGTCGGAAATATTCGACTCGGTCGAAAAGAATGACTAGAAATGTGGTGCAGCGGATCCCCCCGAAGGAGCTGATCGTCACGAAATTCACCTGGCGGTCGTTCGCTGCTCCTAAATTCACGCAGCTCACGAAGAAATAATCTTTTTTGCAGAAGACTATATAAGGCTCCGGCGACCCTGGCTCCTTCTCTTTCTTCTACAATATCCTCCATTGAGTACCTGGTCAGTTTTTCCAACAAGCTTCCGCCCACCAGCACCAGTGTAAAATAATCAAAAGCACGGCAAAAACCGACCCAAGAAAGCGTAAATATTTCAAATTCTCCTAGATTGAGGGTTTGGAGTACCGGAACTCACTTTTTTATGCACTACGCCTCCCCGTCCTGCGCACGACTTCCGCTGAATCCGCCTTGATACGGGAGGATTTGGATCGAAAGAAGTCTTACAGCGCTCTCAGCATGTCTAAAATTTCTACCAATGCTCTGGCGGGGTCTTTCGACGAGCCTACGATGACAGACGGGAGTATGAAGAATCAACAAGCGGAGAACCCAGCCCCCCGATCTGAAGCCCTCGCCATGGTGACGCCACGATGCGCTCCGCCATTTATTGTGGAACCACCGACTCCTCCAGAGACCCTAACTACGGAAGTCCTAGAGCGAGATACTCTGCAGATGACTTCGATAATACCGACCGATGTTCTAACTCCTCCACCCTCGCCACAATCTGAAAAGAAAGAGTCGTTATCGAACGAAAGTGCCCACAATCCGAACTGTTCCATCTCTGGTGAGACCTTGGCCGACGACGAGGAACAAGAACGGGATAGGCTGAAGCACGAAAAACAAAGAGCGATCTTTTGGAGAAATGCAAAAGCACTCCGCGAAAAGCACTATGCTAAAATTGCGGCTAGGGCTGCGACCGAGAATGCGAGAGAAAAGATTGCAAAGTACATCGATTTGAGCTTTCGGTGGGGTCGCCCTATAAACTTTGATAACTGGTTAGTTCCAATGCCAGAAACTATCAAGTTCGAAAAGAGAGAGGTCAAGACGTTTCAAAGGTCTTCGATGCTAGCCGTTCCTCGTCCGACAAACCGAGCATCGCTTCGAACCTTAGATGATACGTTATTATCTAAAATCATGGCGAATCTAGACTTCTCGTCAACGCAACAACTGCGACTAGTGTCTATAAAATTCAATGAAATCTATGACGATAACTGGGAGGAAATTTGCGATGCGATAGCCGCAAGAATCCCACCAATTTCATACATACCAGATTTTCTTCTCTCATCTGGTTCCATTGGGGAAACATCCGAAGAAAGACTTCGACAGAAATATTTTTGCACCTCGTGGACCGTACAGGCTATTCTATCCGACTACCGCCAAGCAGCTGCAAAATATCAAGACATCCTGTTAGAACAAGAACTTGGAAGTGAAATATATCAAGCAAAGAAAATCGACCTTCCACGCCTTCAGAACCTCCATTCTGATGTCCTGAAGGGTTCGACATATCCGTTCCCCACTCTCATTGAATATCTTCTCGAAAAGCATCTGGGAGGACTAAGACGCACTCATCCGAATCTGCCCAGATTGGCTAAAAAGCTCACATTGATGGAAAGAAGCGCAGCTACGGATCCACAAGAATCGCAAAAGGCTTTGAAGTGGATTATGCAGTTGATACGGTGGTACGTTGCGCAGGACCTGTCGGTCTACTACGCCATAAATGACATTATTACCTGCGATGCCGATGAGGACGTCATGCTGACTGGGGAGGAGTTTGATGAGTTTTGGAGAAAGCTGGATCCCGTGCAGATTTGGGAATTGGTTAGGTTAGTTGGGATTAAGATGGAGGCGGTCATACGACTTGTCATGGAACGGGGGTTTCCTCAATATGAGAAAGAGATTACGGATGAAAATGCAGAAGATATTAAGAATGAGTTTATATTGTTTAGAGTCCAGGAGATTATTGGTCCAAAGGAGAAGTATTGAGGCGGTGCTACATTGTCTTATCCATGTAAATAGTAATCGATACCCAGGAATTAATCCCTTTCTTACGAAAAAAAATAGTTCAATCAAAATTAGAATACGTGACTATGTGTTTGAGTTATCATCTCGGATGACTGCGTATTAATACCGTACCAATTACAAAAATGTCGAGACAACTGAAGGCGATAACCTAGTTCTTATTAAGTTCTCACGAATCAATACAATCTGAATGTTGATCGCTAATTACATTTGTAAATTTAAAATGTCTTAAATATGGTACAGTAAATTTTCGTTTACAATGTGAAGTTTAGATTGAAATATTACAATAATGTTATATACTCTAGATTCGCCATACGACGTGCGACTACAAGCAGACATAATTGGTCTTCCCGGTCACGCTGTGACAGGTTCCGCTGCAGCATCCCTCAGGATGGGCGATATCACATGCTTGGTTTGATTCAACGCAGCAATTTGGAGTGGAGAACCATTGAACACAATGTCCGCTGCAGCAGGACTCGGGGACGCTGAGGTCGCAAAGGACGATTCCTGTCGAACATGCAACTTCTGTGGCGAAAGTTGCAGAGACTGTTTGGGTGATTGTTTGGATGACCGTGGCGATGGCCTCGTCCGTGCTAGTAGTCACTATCTCGGTTCCGGTAACTTGGGTCACTGTGGCAACGGGCTCGGTGAGAGTAGCTGCGGTCACGGTGAGAGTCGTGGTAACCATCACGGTCACTGTCGATTGCACTTCTTGGCTGACTTGTTGAGTGTTAGTGACTGTTTTTGTTTGGGTTACGGTTTTCGAAACAGTCGGCGTGATGGTAACGGATACGGTCTTCGTCGTGTTTTTCGAAACCGTGACGGTTTTCGGGACGGTGACTGTTTTCGTGGACGTGCACGGCTTGATGTTTTTACATTCACTGGTAATCTGACCTGGCTTCAGATCTTGTGGGATCCAGTATGGAATATTGTATACATTACTCCTCATTACAACGTGGTCGCGCTTGAACATAAAAATTTCATGATGCTCCATCTCATTGAGGGGCGCTAGACGCTTCATTCTTCGCTGGGGTGGGGCAGTATATGATGTTACTGTCCGGGTAACCGTCTGCGACGCTGTGAAACCTTCGGTGATCGTAATTGTCTCGGCAGCGGCAACATCTTCGGTCTGTTCAATTTGAGTCGTTTCTGTTACGGTGCTTGTGATTGTTACTAGATCTGTGCTTGGAACCGTGACATTCACGGTGGTGGGACTGGTAGAATAGTCGGTTTCTTGGACAGTAATGGTGTTGGTATTGGTTTGGGTATTGGTGCGAGTAATTGCATTAGCCGTCTTGGTATTTGTCGAAGTAAAGGTATGATACCTGTCATTCAGGTTAATTAAATCTTTGTTCCAAGAGGCACTAAGTAGTTCGATGAGTAGAATATTTTAACTTACACTGACCAGTAGACGGTCTTGGTCTTGGTTACTGTTGAAACATTTGGAATGTGCAAGACGCTTCTACAAAATGCTCTGGTATCTTTTAAATAAGATGGCGACTTGAAAGCGTCACATATTTGGGACGGCGAGCAATTGTGAGTACAATATTTTGGGCTGTTGGAAGGGGAGGCAAATGTCGACGGGATGACCGCAGCCAACAAAACAGATAGTGAATTGATTCTCATTGTCGGAAATTCGTCTATGGAGAGAATCAAATGCCAAAAATTGTAGCAAGTGAATAATGGCATATCTTGAGAAACGAAGAGGCAGGGTAACGCCACTCTTAAATATTGTCGTTTACTAATGGACAAATTTTCTTCTATGATGAAAACCCCTATCAGGGGCGTTGCTATATTTTGATTCATTATTAATTGCAGGCGAGAAGGAAGCAGGCCTCCAGGACCAAGTTCCGGTTCTGGCTCCTGCAGTGGAGTATCAACTATCCGCTAGCCAGAAGCCTCAGTGAGGTGAAAGAATTGTGACGGTAGAGACATCAGCGGCAAAGTTTTAGTATCCCGACCATGTCGGGGTTAAAAAACAATGAGCACTGAAACAATATTTTGTGATTTTGAGTATACTTTAGTATTTGCACATAAGCATACTTGCATATATTCAAATATTTTGTCTTCTTCTTTTCCTTTTTTTTTTTTTTTTTTTTTTATGGATAGTATTTTCCGTATTGCAAAGGTCTAATTAAAATTCTTAGTTCTAGCTTATTCCTGTGTGCGCTGCAGAATTTTACAGCCCTTGCCTCGGCTCATGGTTCACCCTCGCAGAGTTCCGACACTTCTCTATCGTACTCCCCCTGAGTCGCGTCCTATTCTCGCTCTAGCAGCCTCGGCCGCTGGGACACGTATGCCCAGACCCAAAGACTAATAACGGGCGAGGCCACGGGCACCATCTTTTGTGCCGACATCGCGATCGGTACAGCACGCCTCTGCACCAATTGCTCAATAGTTTGCCTGTTTTGCGAGAGACATGTGCAAGCCCCGCGTGTTGGCCGCACACCCTTCAAATTCCGCCGGCGGGGGTATATTGCACGCCGCAAGAACTGTCGGTGGAGACGCAATCTTATATCCGGGTCTCCAAGGCGTTATATAAATTATTCCGGCGCTACCAAGCACTGGAAAGAGCTGACTTTGAGTAGGGCCACGTCTGCTGAAGCAAGCCACCAAGTATTTAGCCCTAATCAAGGTACTTCACCGAGACTTCAGAACGCTGAGCCTTGAGTCTCTTCTTTTGCCTTCTGGAATTTCGAACCTTGAGGTTGAGGGCATCCAGGACCGCATCGACCGAGTGAGGCCGTGTGCTAATTTCGGAAATTTGGTGGCTATCCGTCGGACGATGCAGCATGACAGCGTTTGCCGGATTCCGAGTCTTGGCGGGCTAACGTTCGAACTCTCCTGTCAGTGCATTTCCTGACTCGCACACCTTTCTTAAGTGTGTTTATCCTCCAAAATTTGGGCACATCGGTTGACCGACTACCATCCATTGAACGAGTTCGACTTCCCGCGCCTTTCTTGGATTAACAACTCTATTTCCGCCTCAAAATGATATCGGCGCAGTGCCTTGTTCAACAGGATTAGCGATCCGATTCCCCCAAAATCTAGCTGGGCAGCCGGGGTATCTGTGTTGTGGTATTTTGGCCTAAGGTAATTTGAATCAAGCGTGCAAGTGTCGGCATTATAGCGCACTAGGATTGAAGCCGTAACGAGAACTAAAGCAACGGCGCGGATTGATAGTGCATAGAATGACCCACTATATTCATTCGAATTCTCAGCTCTATCGACAGGTCTTAACGGATTTAGTTGACACTGAGGCCTGGACAGTTAATGCAATTACAAAAGCGACTCGGACGTCCTACTGGTGACCTGCAAGAACCTGAACTCGCTTTGAAGAACCAACATTTCGACAGAACTAACATTTCGTCAAAGACAATTTAATACTCTATTTTTTTATTGAGAATTTTCGACAAATTACTGCCTTGGTGGGCCCGATAACATGATATACATGAAAATTTCTTAAAAGGCTGCAACGAGTATATCCTTAGTTGTAGCCAAATGAACTCACTTGTCCGAAATCTTAGTGTCCTCCAGCGCTCCGGAATTCTCGCAGCTTTGGGCCTCCCCGATGCATAAAACTCTAGCAAGTATTTCTCCGTATTTGACGCAATAATAATGGGATTCGAAACTATTTCAGCACTCGAAGAAATGCCTCTTGCCTTTCCTCTGTATCTGACCGGCTGAGTTGGATTAATCTAGAGGACGCTTCTGACGTGCAAAGAGTTGGATAATACATAGACAATTAATTATAGCAAACTACACGTAATCAAAAAATGCTCATGTATACTCATACGCAGCAGCGCCGACGCTGATAGTACCGGGTGTACCGACAATGCTAAAACTAACACAATCACTCTTCTTCCCTGAAGGAACATTGGTATCCTGCACCACATTTTGCCGGACATACCCCTTCATATATGTTCTATCTTTATACACCTTCCACGGCCCTGTTACCACACTATTCCGATCTACAGGACACGCAAGCCAGGGCCCATCCGCCATCCTGCTCTCTATAGTAACCGTACCCTTGGAATCTTTAACCCAACAGAAGCCCCTCGTGATCGAATATTTCGGCATACTGTTTGGTGCGGCGCCCGCTTTTGTGTATGATAACGCTCCGTTCGGACCGATGTATACCTGCTGGCCACCGGCGACGGCAGAGGACATGGTAATGGTACCGGCGAGCCAGACGTTGACGGCCGTGTCTGTGCCTTTGGGACATTTCGAACGATCGGGAAGAGAACATGAGCTGCCGGTTGGCTTTCCGATCCAGAATGTACCGTCGGAGGCTGTTATTGATTTACCGTTGAAAACTGGGTTTGAAGCACCGTCCGGACCAGCTAGTAGTGGAGCTGGTGCCCGAGGGATTCCATTCTCTATTTTGATTGCCGGGATAGGTTCTGGGATAGCCTTGATGATAGTAACGAATGAGAGGAGAACCGTAGCTTCGAATATGAGCATCATTTAAAGGGGCGATGATGACGATATGTGGAATGCAGTACGGATCGAAAACACATCACCGTGTAGAGAGCGACGCTAATAAAGATATACAAAGCTGACTTGTAGACCATGAGAACGTTTTAATTTTTTGAACCCCGTTGAATTCCCAGCGACCGCACCCGCAAGATGTCACCAATTGCAAAAGCGACAAGTCAAGGCTAAAACCCCGATTTTGGGGTTGAATATTTTTTACACACCGCCCTTAAAACGCCTCTGATCACTTTGAAGGATTTGGTGGTATAAAAGTGGAAATCGACATCAACGCTAACCCTACTTGACATTGTTGTTCCAGTTGGTGTTGATGTGGAAATCGGATCGCCTTGCCCCACGCTTAACATTGGAGGGTTGGTTGTGGGCGACAACACCACGCTAAAGCCTATAAAGTTGAATCGCTGCACAATTGCAATATGCTTCACCTTAGCTAGCTAGCAGTTCAATTTGGTCTTGTGAGATATCACGATGTGTTTTAGGCAGCTATTATTTTAATTTCCAAATCCTTTTTTTTAATTTTTTAATTTTTTAATTTTAATTTTTTTGGCGCTCCCTAGTACTGTCGCGCAATTGCACCTAAGCTCGGCCTGCCAGCTAGACAATTTGTAATAGTCTGGTTTATAAGACTCGTTACCCGGGAACTTGATTTGATCAATATCATGAAATCCAAACGGAAATTTGTTATATTTCATCAGAAATATACCGAATATCTGGGCGGTATACACATATATTTTAAGATACTAGCAAGAACAGTGATAGATTGAAGCATCTGAGCAATAGCCTCAAATGAGTTCTCCACCTACACTGGTCTAAGATTTAACTTTCTTCGTGTCTTCCTTGGCTTCGAGTGCTTTAACACTTCCGTCAGGAAATCCTTTCGTCTTGGCCGTTTCAGCATCCATTCTGACTTCGCCTTTTTTCGGTTCATTTCCAGGTTCGGCTTCGAGAGGTGAGTTTCTAGCCTGCAGTCTCAAAGCTTATTCTCACGGTGTATATACTGTCGTTCGTTCGATCATTGATACCGTTTGGGCCAAGTTGCCCTTGACTATTTCCTAGTTTGAGAATACAACACGGTCAACGCAACTTTTGGTACATAGGATTGGCCAGTCTGGCTCGCGGAAGATCAATGGGCCGGTGAGTTTGAAAGGTACGGGCGATGATAACTAAGCTATTGGCCGTATGCTAGCTCAAAAACGACCCTTCATTTATTGCGAGTGCGACTCGCTTCGTGGTTTATGATGTCGGAGTTGTAGCTTTCGTCAAGACATTACAATCGAGAGCTCTCAAAAAGAATCTCCGTCAACGGCATCACTCTGTCGTCGTTTACTCCCCTTGTTTCGCTCTGCATGAATAGAATAAGAGACGGGCCCGTAGCCTCCAAAAACCTTATATACACGGTGCATAATGCAGCAGTGGTGTGAATAATATGAATGCAAACCACCACCACACAGTGGTGTTGACCATGTCGTGGCCATGTCGATTGTTTTCGTAGACGAACAATGCATGCAACGACAAAAATTTGCCTAATTTGAAAATATACCGTGGTTAACGATTTGACATTGACGGTCGGTCGCGATAGTCCAAGCTCATTTTCCCTGTCTCGAATGTGCATGCGGCTTGCATGACTCTCATGGATTCAAATATATGCATTCAAATACAACGTAATCATGCATATATCATTATCTGTGACGATGGGGAGGACGTATAGATCACGGGGAATTCTGTCATCATATTTCCATCAAGTGGTGGGATATCATATTGATGCGGGCTAGTTTGATTATGAGACCAATAATATCTTGAAATTAGAATACCAAGCTACGATCTAAATTCACTAATAAACATTTATCACCGATTTTCCCAAGGAGTTAAGGTTTGTATGGGATAGAAATATATATAGAAGGATGTCGAAACGTCTTTTTCATTACGAATTATCATCGTTTTCTTATATAGTAATAATAATAAATATGTCATCCGTGCACATGTATCCCATCCGCTCAATTCCACCACAATAGCCAAATAAAAACACAAAAATATTAAAAAAAGATATTGACGAGATCAAACGCCCCTCAAATCAAAAGAAGACATTAAATCCGCTATAAGCTAAAAGAGTAAACACGCATCCTCAACTCACATTCAAGCTGAAGAGAAGAGAGAAGAGAGAAGAGAGAAGAAAACTACAAATTCTCCTGCGTGGCCAAAAGAGCAGACTCGATATCAACATGGAACAACGGTCTAGTGATGCTGTGCACCAACACTCTCTTCTTGCCTGCACTACCTGCCCCCGAAACACCGACCTCCAAATCAGTCTTTTTGATGCTGCTACCGCTGTCATCATCTTCGATACCGGCAACCCTGGCGCTAACTTCTGCTACAGAGTATAGTGGCTTCCATTGTTCCTTCCCACCTTCGGGCTCGGTATCGTCAGCACGGTATCCGAATCCAGCAGAGGTGAGAGCACGTTTGGTCCAGCGGTTGTTGATACCAGCGAAATGCCAATCAACGCGGTTGGGAGAAGCGTAGCGGTCGAGACTGTTGCGTGTATCGATGAGGGTTTGCACGGATGTGATGTCAACGTTATTGACAGCCGAGAAGTCGAGGATGATGGCTTTGAGTGTGGGACGGTGGTCTTCGTCGAGATTGAGGTGTCGAGGTCCCTTGTCGTTCCACGGACGGTCGCCAAGACGGGCAAAGCTGTCTGTTGAGGTGCGTCGGCATTTGTCTTGGATGTAATCAATGAGTTTGTCGCAGTAGTGTGCGGCGTTGGGGTAGATGTAACCGTCGGAGAAGCGGTAGATGAAGACGCCTGGGAAGGGGGATGTGATGTTGATTGCTGGGTTGGAGCCGTCCTTGTGGTCGATTGGGAGGAAGACGTCGTGGAAGATCAAGGGGGATTCGGAGATTTCAGCGGATTCTCGGCTGGAGCCCTTGATTTCGGGGTCGGATTTGGTCTTGCTGGCGGCGCCATAGCCAGTGACGGTGTCGCCAGAGAAGTGTTCTGCTGGGAGGACTTGGACGCGGATGCGGCCGAGGAAGTGACCCTTGGCTTTGGCGAGACGGAAGAGGAGGAGAGCGGCGGAAGTAGCAATGGTGGTGTAGATGCCGTTTTCAATAGAGCTGAAGACGGAGACAAAAACACCGGCGAAAAAGATGACCACCTCGATGGGGGAGACGCGCCAGAATCGGTAGACGACGTTTGGTGGAGTGATGAGATCACCAACGGCGTGGATGATGACAGCGGACAGAGCAGCGTTGGGGATGTAAAAGAAGACCGCAGTGAGGAGGTAGATGGCGAGGAGGACGAGCACACCAGTGATGACACCGGCGAGTGGAGTCCTGACACCAGCCTTGGCCTTGATAGCGGTTCTGGAGAAGGATCCAGTGGCGGGGTAGGCACCGAAGAAGGGTCCAAAGATGTTGGTGATACCGATGGCGATAAGTTCCTGCGATGGGTTGATCTGATATCCATTGACACGTCCGAAAGATTTGGAAATAGCCTATTTCAATGTTAGTTTCCAGCATCAAACTATACTTGAGAATTTTATTTACTTACAATATGTTCGATCAGGAGAACAATGATGGCAGCAGGAAGCTCCGAAGCGAAGGAATCGATGATTTCAGCGTTGAAGGTTGGAACACCCATGTGTTGGAAGCCCTTGGGAACGGTCGACAAGATCTTGAAGGCGGGCTTGGAGCGTCTGTGACGGTTGACGAGCCACGAGATCATGGTGTATAGAAGGATGACAAATGCGGTTCTCAAAGTGGCGACGAAAAACCAGGTTCTCTTTTGGCTTGGGAATTTCTTGCCCATGAAGTTTGCGAACGCGCGAATGGAGTAGAGGAGGAACAGGGCGGTGAGACCTATGGCGGCATCCAACTTTGCGGCACCGATGTGTTTCCAAAAGTTGATGAAAACCTTGTAAGTCTCAGCACGATTGTTGACAACGGTGCTGGGAATCCCAAAGAGGCCGGGAATTTGGCCCATTCCAATGTTGAGGGCAGAGCCGGTCATGAAGGCAGCGATGGCTGGCAGTGGGATGTAGTCGACAATGAAACCGAGTCTCAAGATACCGAGGGCAAAGACGACGATACCACAAATCAGAGCTACGGCGCTAGCGACTTCGGGTTTCGTAAATTCTGGGTGAGCAGCTGTGGCCTTCAAGACTATGGTACCAACTAAGGCGGACATGACCGCGACGGGACCAATTGTAATATCCTTAGAAGTAGCGAAGAACCAGTAGATTACGACACCGACAAAAGACGAGTAGAGACCGTATTCGGGAGGGAGCTGAGCCAGTAAAGCATACGCCACTGATCGGTATCGTTAGTGCCACTTGTTTTCTTGCATTTTTCAAAAAATGATATGAAATAGCATGAGGTGATATAAAATGAGATAGCATGGGGTCTTTTGCTTACTTCCTTGTGGAACAACAACAAATCCGATTGTGATACCAGCGATAAGATCGCCAGTAAGCCAGATGAGATTGTAGTTTCCAATCCATTGCAAGAAAGGAAACAGAGAAATAAAAAAGTGGGCGATTTCGCCGGAGTTCGGGAGATGTTCGCCAACCCATTCTTGAATTGTCGGCTCTTCTTCGATATAGCTATCGGTAGACTGAATCGACTCTCCTCTTGTGGTTCTGCCTTCGGAATCAAGTTTGATACCGAGGAGTTGGGCAGATGTTCTCTGCCAGCCCGAGTAAGCCATGATGGGCCGGTAACTGCTTGGTAACAAACTCTGTCGACTGGAGGTCGTCTATCAAAGATATATATCAAACCACCAATAGAAATTGATTTGGTATAGCCCTTCAGTAGAAGGGGGTGGTGAATGGATGAAAGAGTCTCGTGCCGGGCAAGAATCCAGAAGGGGAGGATCAGACACTCTTTAATGATCTTGAATATGCGTCCAGATGGGACGGCATGGTTGTTCTTATATTTGCGATTCGGAGCTTCCTAAGCTAGGGTTTTACTAAGACGCATGGTCTGGAGAGGGAGGGTCGAGGATGGGACATGGGGTCCTCCGTTCCAGTTCCAACTTGCATGCCTGGCGAGCAGCGAGGGCGAGCATGCATGGGTCTTTTGCAAAAAAAAAAAGATGTTTGCATGAGAGCCCTTCTTTTCTTTTCCTTCCTGCGCATCTCAAAATTCATTTTACTGTTTCGTTTTCCCCCCAAATTTTGCTTTTATCGGCGGGAAGAATAAAAAAATTTGTGGATGGAGGTTAGGACAAGGTTGGTCGGTCAGCTCGCTCGTTAGCGCGAACCCGCTGGTCTGGAACCACGGATCCGATTTATCCCACCATCATCAACCATTTGGATATCAAACGAAAGGGAAGGGACCATCTCGCAGGAAGGAAAAGAGAGGAGAAGTCCGAATTGCTCGCTTGACCATGTGCAAGAAACCGAGCTGGGGGGTGGGAAACATAGCAGCCTATCGTTAGCAACTGCATGAGGTCTGTTCAATTACTGCCCGTCGTGCATATCCTCAGAATGAATGCTCATGTTGAGCAGCAGAAGATGTGGAGGAGGAGGGTTGCACGGTTGGTTCTGTGGACGTTGACATCACAGCCGAAAAGAGAGAGGACCTTGGCGGGGACAAATCAGGTTGGCAGGGATGTTTCTTCGATGTGTTGACGATGGGCAAGCCAATCAGTGACGCGCGTGATTGTGTCAGCGAAGCACGCAATTAGTGCTGCTTCAAACGACATTCCTCGCAACCTCACCAGCTCTCAACGCGGGGGCCCGGCTATTTTCTTCAGGAGCCATTACGGATGACCAACAGGATACCCTTCCTTGGACCGGATTGCTATTATAACCTGCCAGGTTTATTCTTCCTCATTATTATCTATCTCTTATGAGGCTTGTCCTTCTCGCCGATTAAACCTTTCACCCCCCATCCTTTTCTTTTCGTAGCTTGCTTTGAGCGTGCTCAGACGTGATTATATACTAATAAAACGGTGAATTCAACTGAAGTTGCACCTTGTAAGAATAGATAAGATAGATCTGTTACTAGAGTCAACGGAACTCCAATTGAGAGGAGAATACGTTGTAAAATCATCCTGTGCTCGTTCTCATAGAATGATAACAGCTACTGCTCAGGAAACATGTGTTTGGAGATATAAAAAATCCAGATACGAAAAAGCAGACTAAACGGTTAGTCGCACCGCCCGAGTTTCTTGATCGTCATTGCATTGCATGATATGGCGGCCACTCAGAAACGAGGCTTGCTGGAAAGGTCCAATCCAATCGATAACAAAGCTAAGTCAAGTCTGAGCTCGGAGGCTAGCGTGTCTGCGTGACCTTATTTCAAATGCATCCCGCCGGATCGGTATTCCAGGTCTTAAAATCAACTGCCAAGAATTCATTCCACCATATTCAGTCCATTCAAAGTCGCGATTCTGTATCCAAATGATATATTGTGAATAAGTATCTCTTGGCTCCCCTTCAGATCTTGCGGGGAACATGCGTGCTGATTCCCCACGGCCGTTAACCAGTCTCGATCTCGTGGTCAAGCTCAAGCGACGAGTATCCCTTGCAACCCAGATTTCACATGCGGCACTCGGATAGATCATTTTTACTCTGATTCAACTTAACATGACAGATCCCAGAAATCCGGAAGTTCTAATCTGATCCGCTGTTATCTCCGGGCTGTTCCAGATATCATCGTTTTCTAGAATCCGAATACCCTCGCTAAGCTCTAGCTAAGTTTCTACAAGCAACTCTTAACAAATCTTAACAAACTGCAACCTGCGTGTTCAAGCAACCTCAAGCATCCGCCAATGCATTTCTCTCAATTTCTTGTATCATTCCAAGAAACACATCCGGACCAACCAGAATATCCCAAGATCTGTGCTTTACCGCCCACGCGCGGACCCATTTTTTTCTGGTTGGTGACCCGCCGCGATCACATCATTTGGGGGCTAAAAGGTGTGCTGTGCGTTTCTTACGTGTTTTTTTTGGGCAAACCGTTTCCCCCTCCGTTGCCTGGTTTCGCATACCACGCGGACCACACAAATAATTATCACACACGTCGCACACATAAACTCTCCACATTTTGAACGCTCTCACTCAAAATGCAAGCGTGCTGTAATCACAACAGGACGTTACGTTTGGCCCCCATGCATACATACATGCATGCATTGCCAATCTCTCCTACATACTGTATTAGTCCCAGATTCGAGTGTCCGTCTGTCAGGACCTCCCACGTCCTCGGTTTCTTCCATGGATCCATCGCCATATGCCCTTGTCTATACCATCGAACACTATCCTAACCTTCCCAATCTAGCCTCATAACGAGATGCCAATATATGTCTTGAAAATTTGAAACACCAGAAACATTAAATCCAAGATCGAATTTAGGTTTTATCTTCCATAATGATTCCATAATGTAAACTTCCTGTCATGACGGGGGATTCCAGGTACGAGTTATGTAAGGACTTACCTAACTCTCTCCCCCTCTCTCTTCACGTCCGTTCGGGGTCCACCGTGAGAACTTTATTACTGCATCATTTGCGAAAACATGATGGTAATAGTGGAGATACTTTTGATACATTCTCATTTTCGCAAAATCCACATCTGGAGTTCAGGGATTAGGGTTCGAAGTGGCAAAGGACATTAAAGGCAAGTCATCTTGTGCCACCTTCCATCCATCGGTTAGTTTTTCTCAAACCTCCAAAAACTCAACTATGCAATACTCGTGAGTCTAGAATTCACAGTTCAGACGAATTTGGCAACTACCACGTGGTATTTGGAGCACCGGAGGTGTAGTTTCCTGTTTTTCCGATCTTTACTTTAGATTGGCTGTACGGATGCCTTTGTACATCGACATACACCGGTAAACCAGGTGTCGTGAGGTGGAGAAAACACCAAAAAGGGTCGATATCGAAAAACTCACATTTACCGATTTCCATCGTCCCGGGCGGAAAAAAGATCTACGATATAACATACGAAGCATGGAGTTATTGCATGCATAACGTACGGTACTGTGCTCTCATCGCCTCATCGGGTCTATTAACGGCTAGAACAATTATGAATTGATCGATGGAGCCCGTCTCGATTCGAATAGCCTATGATATGATCGTCTCTGCGCGGAGCGTAGAGATCGAGACCCAACCGTCTGGATGGATGGCCACTCGCTTGAGAGGATAAAGTATCGGAGGGTCGAAGGAGCAAAAAGAGGTCAGGATTATCCTAGTTTTGTATTATCCAATTCTAATACTCGATTTATTCGATGTGTGGTTTCATCGCCCGCTCCTCATCTTTCTTCTCTTGTCAGTTTTTTTAAAAACTTTATAGCTGTGATTATAGTGGCGAAGAGGTCGCCGCATTGACCGATTTAATATTTCACGCGTTCACAATCATGATTGGAGGGCCGAGCCTGGCTAACTAATCTGATCTATCCCTGGCGTCGATATGGCTGGAATTCATATGCACGTCGAGATGCAGCGAAAATGGGGGCGTTTTATCTAGCCTCACAATTGACTGTCTACACATTACGTGAAGTTTCCCAACCCTAGATGGCAAAAAGCCTCTTAAAAGCTGTTAGCGTGGGGTAATATTTCATTAAACTATCAGTCATAGCTCAGATCGACGAGGGTCAGGTCTCCAATAGAGTCGTCTCTCCCGTCTTTCCTTTTTCAACTCACGCGACAGGAATCGATTGCTCTCGAAAAGGGCTTCAGCTCAGGAGGATCCTACTTACATTTACACAGTAGGGGAAGACCTCAAAGTCCGAATGCGGAATAATCCGCGAAATCAGTGCAATATCAGCAGATGGCGTGACCGGTGTTGATATGATGTGCCATGTGCATATTTTCGTAATATTAAATATTTCCTCAAAAAAGTGGTGAGTCCAGATCAGCTGAATGATCGCGTTATTGATACACTGTTCGTGTCCTATTCATTTCCCTCTCAGTTTCTCGCTTCTGGATTTCAGTGTATTGAAAATCGCTTCCGTTTGAGATAAATAGTGATCTCAGGGATTGGTGGGAATCAACACTCTCTTAAGTTGCATCTCTTTCATTGAGTGGCCGGGCGGCATGCACGTCGAAATCTACCACCTCGTATACATGTGAATCGTGGTTGCTGCTTCGTCCAACTCCTCCACTCACCCTGCCAGCACTTCTCTTCATAATCTCAAAAATTTTGTCTCGAATATCGCGAATGGAATCGATTTTTGTTTTCATCGCTTAGTTTACCTGATAATTTGCGCTCTGCGCTTCTTGCGACAATACGGTGCATATTATACCATCGATAAGGAAACAAACCTACGATATGCGAATACTAATGCAATATTCAAATGCCGGCCGCGAAAAGGCTTGATTCGGACTAGCCCTGTCAAAGTTTGTTTGTCCGCATATCGGTCTACCATCCTTTATTGTTTGCACACCCGTCTCCGTATACATGCGGAACTGGGTTGCCGAAATCGCGAAACACTTGAGTTTAATGAGAAAACGTATAGCTCGGAAGCGGCGTTCTGAAATCGATTGAACCCACCTATAACTCTATTTATAATTTAGATGTGAAGAGCGGGGTATTGATCCCGATCTAATTTGTGATATATACTTAAAGCAAGTACTTACTTAGCTATTCAATTATTGTGGGATCTTTATCACAGCTTAGGTAGCCGGTAGTACTATTCATGATAGTATTCAATGAAAAGAGATATGTAGGAATGTTAAAGAAAGACGGTGTTGTCTCTCGAGGTGTAGCCTACATGTACAAATATAGATTTCGGTAGCATCATGGATAAAGAGGGCGTTCACACTCCATAAACTCAACCAACTAAAAGATATGAATATATCCTGCCTATCTGCCTTTTTTTCATTTAGTGGCATCCAATTCCACAACATCGTGGTATCAATAGGCTGTTCGCGTCTCCGCTATTCGCCTATTACGAGCATACCATATATTAAACGCAACACAAAACACACTACACTTTAAAACTCACACTATTTCTCCACACTCACCTAGCAATTCGCAAGTCTAATCGGCCGTTGGCCGTTATATTATCCGTAGCAAATAATAAAAATCTATCTGAGAATAGTTGATTTTATCATATGTAGCTGGAGCTCGCGAGAAGATGAAGAAGAGAAGGGTAATCCTTCATTTCAGTCGGGCAAAGCGAATGATGCATAATGGTGCACAACTCCGTCGAATTCGCATCGCACTCGCATCACGTCGCATTCGGATCTCACTCCCAGGGTCTACTAATTATAGATATAAAGAAATACACTTTGAGTACCAGGTAAAGGTATATTCCCAGTTCATAGTTCAATGAAAGCTGTGCGAAATCGACTCCGAGTGCGTAAAAGATAATGCCGGGGGCAGATTAGCGTTATACGTTAATGTTAGTATATACGCATATGGTGTCTTAGATGTGTAGCCACGTCGTCAGTTGGATCCCTAGACTATAATCGGAAAGTGGAGGCCCTTGGTTCCGCGGAGTGTAACGTTTCAAAGACCAATCGGGCCAGAAAAAAACCCAAGTCCCTAGTTTCTTTGCCTCTGAAGCACAGCTGACAGAAACCCAACCTTATCCGAAAGATGAATTCTAGTCATTCATTACGAGAAAAGATAAATGGTATCTCGGCGGTTCTCTAGATCAAAAAAAAAGGAAGAATTAATAAAAGGCTTGAAACAAACTTATTAAACTACGAGAGATATTCTGAACGAGAAGACAGCGATATTAGAATTATTTTCTTCGAAATGATTTGAGATAAAGAAGAACAGTAAAAATATATGAAAAATTAACATAAAAGTGAAAAAGTAGCTAGTCGCCGCGGTGTATCGGCTACTTTTATCCGAAACGTAGCATCGACAGCTGAGCTAGATCGATATCGAAGCTAGTGGTTGGTGGAGCTACTTGAGCGCACGATTCAAGGGTGTCAAGCTAAGGAATTACACCTGAGGATTACCGCATCTGGTCGGTATCAAGACTATCACCAGCGTTAAAATGTCGGCGGAGACCTCACGGCGACCGGCTGGGGAATCTCTTGCGCTCCGCATCAAGCAGCATATAAGAATCATGAGTCTCGTCACCGGAAACTGAAAAATCATAACATTCGAACAATCCGGTAACAGGTACCAACAAGATAACCTACACAAACATCCCCAGCACCATGGCCTCATTTCTTAATAGCCCACTTGTTACAATCCCTGGAAGTATTGGTGCCATCACTGCGAGCCAGATCACACCCCGACTATATCTCACGGACATTCTTGTCGCTGGAAACTGGGCTGCTCTTGCGCATCTCGGCATCACCCATGTCGTCTCCGTCGTCGAGATAGCGCCAATCATCCCTGGAAGTATCGCGCATCTCCACATTTGCATTTCCGACCTCCCCATCTGTAACATCGAAAAGCACTTTCCGGAGACGTCCCAGTTTATCTACAACGCACTTTCCCAAGAGAACACCAAGGTTTTGGTAAGTATTTCTTACATTAAGTTTCGAACGTTTCGACTTTGTCCGTGTCTAATCCATCACTTGTCTCTTAGGTACACTGTTTGGGCGGTCTTAGCCGTAGTGCGTCCGTTGTATGTGCTTATCTCATTGCCGCTAAGGGCTGTACTGCCGCGGAAGCGATCGATTACGTCCATTCCTGCCGACGTATTACCCGCCCGAACGCGGGCTTCAGGAAGCAGCTCGAGGATTATGCTGCGAGTTTCGGGCTTAGCGACTCAATGGATGCCGGTATTGGACCTACGCCAGCTGCGTCTGGTTTGACGGGTGGATTTACAGGTGGATTGACGGGTAAGCTGACTGGCGGATTATCGGGTCACTTGCCTGGTGTGAAGCTGCTGGGGTCCGGATCTATTCGTCAAATGGTCAAGGACAGCGTTACTGGCATTATAGCGGGCAACAAGGACGTAGTTTCGGTTGCCAGGACTAAAGCGCTTGGTCCGGATTGGCAAGGTTCGGCGGCCATCATCACGCACGCGTACCCTGGGCAAAATGGGACGGTCAACGTTGACACAAAAGTTGTCGTTCAGCCCGATGCTGTGGCTTGAGCGAGTATCTGGCTGGGAAGGACGAAAGATATTGCTAGAGCACGCTAGACCTCGGAATTGTAACATTATTGAATAATTGTTTATGGTATTACCAGTTGTAATAATGAATCGTAGAGTTTTCCTGCGTTCAGGTGTGAGCCGAGAAAGCCGAGCTTCGGCTGGTCTCGCAGACTGGTTTCGGCCCGAGTTCGTAACCGATTCCAACATAGCGTCCGACCACACCACTGAGATGCCGAACTCGGTATAGATATTTTTTAATAAAATAAAATATAATGAAAACAGACAAAACAAAAAATGATCTTGCTCATGTGAAATGAAGCGCAAATATGTGTAGAACATGTACAGATATCGTAGGTTGTTTGGAGCGGTTTATTACATGTGAACCTTTTCGCTCCATGAAAATCATACTGATTACAAAGTACCTAATAATCTGGTTATCATGGTTTAAATTATGCCCAACAAAGAATTCGGGCTCAATTCAAACTACTCGATTCTGTATATGGCCCTAGCTTGCGGTGCGAGTGGCGTTAAAAGTACTTGGAAGGATTGGATATTCTAGCTTTTCTAGGCTGGTAGGGTCTAGGTTGATACTGGGTATTAGATTTGCCTTCTCATGGCTGGAAAGAGGATTTTTGCAGAAGTAGTTAATCTAAACCACCAATCATGTTGTATGAATCTGAGTCGAATTTCGTATGATATCGCATGAAAAGGGCAGGTTTATTTAACTCCGGCGGCAAAACGGTGAGGGTATCACCAAGCGGTATCTGATGTCTTCATTATGGATGCTTCCTGTCTTGCAAACCTAGAGATACCTGGCCAATGGATATATCCTCACTCGATACTGGTAACTAGGGGTGGTAATGTTATAGAGAATGCATCGCACTGTATCAACGGTCCTAGTTATATCCTACTTCAAAGACTATATACATGGTTTTCTCAATCAATACCAACTCCGCCTCCAAAATTTTCAACTTTGAAAGACTTACAAATAATTAGATTAGTGAAGCTAAGTATACTAGCAGACTCAAATCAAATAATACATGCCCCATAGCATGAATCAGGTCAGTGTCAACAACGTTTGAGTACGAGACCGCTATGACTGGTCATCATAAACACCACCACTTAAACAAAACAATGCATGCACCAAACCTGCGTTCACTCCTGCCAAAACTGGATAAGACTCCAATCAGCTTGATTAATATATCTTCCTGCTTTTTAAAAATGAGAATGGTTGGTTTTAAGAAAGAAAGGGCTGAGACATACAAAACTCAACTTCGTGTTCCGCGGTGGTGTGTGAAACAAACTGGAAATATGAATGAAAGCTCATCCGTTTTAAGGAAGTTTAACACTACAGGAAATTATAAAAATTCAGATCTACACTATTCTAAAGAATGTACAATTATCAAATATGGCAAATTTTTGCGGAGCTATCTAATAACTAAACAAACTCTAAAGAAGAAACTGTATTCTGGCATATTAGATGGGCATGATGCGATATATATTTCGCACATATGTATATAACTTACATACTTAAAAACCTACTCCGGATCGATCAATACCGACATTGGCTAAGACTGATTGACCAAAAGAACCCGGATAACCCCGGCTTGGTGCACGCGGTGGACATTATAACCGGGTGTTCAACCGAAGTCCATTCAACCGAAGTTCCCGAGTCTCCGTGCACGCCTACAAACTCTGCCATTTAATACAACAGCGGGTTAAATACGTGAAATCTGTGGTTTAGATTATAAAATTTGTTGGATATATTTGATTACCCGAGGGGGGGGAGTGATGGAAAACCTACGGACCGGGTGGTTTTTTTGGGGCGAAATCTTATCTAGATTAAATGTCTGAGGGTCGGTCAAAGCTCAAGTTTTGCGGGTTGCAGTTGGGTGCTCTTGATATTCACGCCGTCTACGTCTCGCATCTGCATAGGTACCTGCAGGTGAGATCCATACAAGTTGACTTGAAGGGCAACCTGTCTCAGGAACACCTCGTGAACATCTAATGACCATTATCTAAACATTTCAGGATCTGAAAGCCCCAAAAGATCAACATCTGATGCATCTCAGCGGCCTAGAAGTGTCCAAGCTCGATGTCTCGATTGAATTTAGCCTTTTCACGAAAAATATAAAACCCGTTGATTTGTGTGTGTTGAGCTTTCTTAGAGGCATCTTCTTGGCTTTTTTAAATCGGCTAAATTGGGGACAACAAGAATGTTATTAGATGCCGCAACAGATCACACGGCTAGATGGGAATCAGGCTCGTCGTTCCATCCACGCGCAAGGACCCCGATCGAGCGGGATTGAGGGGAATAGCGTGAAGCATCGGATCACGGCTTGGTTTGTGCTGGTCTCGCACTGTCTACGTGTTGTTCGCGAGGTTGCAGCATTGTTTTAGTTCAGCTTCCAGGCACAGCTAGCTAACCCGGGAACTTGGCGCTCTGGCCTGTGCGGTTGTGAAATGGCGTTCGGATTGCGTCGGTGCTCAAACTCGATCTGCGGGATCTCCAATATGAGTGTCAAAGCTCAGTGAAAGCTGAGTATATTCGAATATGAGATATCCACATCTCGCAACGTTCGGTCCTCTCATTCGCGCTTCTGATGTCACGGGGCGGTCAAAGCCATATCGATCTCGCTTAACCGGATCGTTTTTTAAAACTTTGCTGTGCTACCAAGAATTGCGAATTAATCTGGATGAAATGAAGTAAAGTCTTGGTAGCACAGATGTAAGGGAAGAATCTTCCACTATCTTTCTGCTTCCGAGGGGTGCATGGATGGCGACGGTGACCCCTTCCGCAGGAGCCTTTAATCCAGCACCTTTTTTGCAGATAGGAAGCCAGGGGATTGTGTAGAATGCAACTTGGCTTACTGCCCTCGATTCGGAAGAGTTGCAGATACTGGCCCAATTCACCGAAGGGGTCGACAGAACCAAGATGTAGCCGAGAGGAGAGAGGCGCTTCGAGCCGCTGGGTCCCCCGCTATTTTCAGATCCTGGGTCCATGGGACAGTTATTATGGTATTCCTTTGAAAGAAAGGGAAGATGATCGAAAGTGAGATAAAGCCGGCCTAGACCCACCTAGATAGCGCTCTTGGATTCAAAACTTTCTCCGTTTTTCAATAGCTGGGAACGAAATTGCCAGCCCCAGAACACCATATAGCTATACTACCCTCGAGTCTTAGTATAGATTTCTGGTGAATTATTCTTTGATTAACGGACGAATAGCCTCGACACCCTGAACAGAGTGCTCGAGTTCGGAGAATACGAAAAGAACTCAAAGCATATACATATATCCATTATAAGTATCACTATCAATAGTTGGACGTCTGGTACTCGGAGCAGTACAATTGCAATCCAACATCATGGATTCCTCTCAAACTACTCCTACTCCGTCAGGGGAGATACGAGGTCCAATGACGGCTGCAATTGTTATCACCTTTACTGCGTTTGCGCTCGTAGTAGTTATTTTACGAACTGTGACTCGGTTCATCATCATCCGACGACCCGGATTGGAGGACTATTTCTTGGTCATTGCTATGGTACGTTGAAATTTAACACTCGGTTCCCCAATGATCATGCAAACAATCCTATTCTGGACAACATTGCTGAACAGCTATTTTTTAGGCCGCTTCTATAGTAACTGGTGTTTGCCAAGTGTTTCGTAAGTAGAATCAGCGCTGCAACTAAGATTTATTTGATAACTTGAGGATGAGATTCTAATGCAACTGGTGTTTAGAGGTTCAGTATGGCACCGGAAGGCATTTTACGGAGGTTGATCTAGCCGATTGGAGTACTTCACTCAAGGTACTATTATAGCACTTTTAAAAAGTGTCTCCACTCTTTCTCAAAGTTTTAGCTAACGTTTAGGCGTCTCTTGATAGTATCTCTTCGCTAGTATTGTAGCCTACAATTTCAGCCTTACACTCACTAAAACTGCCATCTTGCTGCAATACCTTCGCATATTCACCAGCAGGGGCTTCCGAATCGCAGCATACATCATGATGTTTCTTGTGTTTGGATATGCAACGGAAGCAATTTTGACGGCAATATTCAATTGTGTTCCCGTTGAGGCCTTTTGGACTGGGGACCCGGTACGTCAATTTATAGGCTTTATATGGGGTTGAGTGTAATGTAACTGACGACGAGATCATTAGACCGCCAAGTGTATTCCTCGCCAAGCGTTATGGTTCGCCAACGCCGGTATAAACATCTTCACGGACTTTAGCATCGCGGTTCTTCCGCTTCCCGTGATCGTTAAACTCAACATGCCACGGAGACAAAAGATCCCTCTCATGATGATTTTCGCATTAGGGTTTTTGTAAGTCGTATTCGAACCCAAAAAGAAAAATTGAAAATATTATCCTCAAGTAATATGAACTAAATTTCATATGATGTAGCATATGCATTGTCTCAATTCTCCGCCTCCGCTTTCTCATCAAATTATCCCTATCTACAGACCCAACATGGGATCAACCAGCAACCGCATACTGGTCCGCCATCGAAATGAACATCTCCATAGTCTGTGCTTGTCTCCCCGCCTTGAAACCACTCATCTCCCTCATCGCCCCGTCGGCATTCGATACGACCGGCGCAGCATCCAAGGGACCCAGCTACGGGGACTACCACCACAGTGGCAGGAAGATCACCAGCGGCTCCTATGGCCGCAATACGTCGGATAGAGTCAGGCGAAGTAGAAGAGAGCACGGCATCATCACCACCGCGGACGAGGAACTCGAGATGGGATTCCAGGATGTTGATATTAGAGGCGGCAGAGGACCTGAGCAACGATTTAGCAGCCACATGATCGGCGACGGAAAGGGATATCACACATCAACTTCGGTACATGGCCAGCCAAATTTTGTGCATGTAGCGTCGGGCGCAACTATGGGAGGTATCAAGCAGACTACGGTGATTGAACAGAATGTGGTTATTACTACCACTAGGGCCGGAGATAGGGATAGTGGCAGTGATAGTGAGAGTGTGAGAAAGTTGGTGCATGTGACGAACGGGAAGGCTGGAGAGAGCCTTGGGAAAAGATGATTTGATGTTCCGTTTGGGTCTATGACTTCATGCAGGTGTCTACGGTGTATATTGATTGATCTATAGTTCACGCGTAAGGTTTTTATATATGCGCATATATTTGTTATGAGCTTGTGCATTAGTCAAAATACTCGAAAGTTTAAGTTTGATATTTGTCCCGTAAACCAAACGCTCGATGCGAAGTTGGATATATATCAAATTCGAGTTGACCAATAACAGTAAGACCACAGATGTATCCGGATGTGTCGCCTTGAAACCTTAAAAAAACCAAAAGAAAAACCCGTATCCCGACCTCACGCGTTATAGATGCGAAATTATGCAAAGTCGCAAATTTGAAAATCTCTCTAAACTGCAATTCACGCGAGTTTTCAGGCCCGCTGTTATATCTGATATTTTTATTATATTGTGTGTCCACACCGGCTTACACATCAAAGATATTCCGATCCTGCTTCTACTTCTAGCATCGTCTCGACTCGTAACCTTCCGCGACGCACGAGGGCCGTGTCTCATTTGATGCGTCATTATCATACTCGAGATCCGGAATCTCCATAAATGGCACGACATGCATCGGTCAGTCGGTCAGATGCGATCCTGTTGGCCTCGAAGCAAACGAGACTGTGTCTATGTGGCCCAACATACCCACGCTCATCGATATTACCTGGTAATATTGGCTTACGTAATTACATAAACTGGCACGAAGAAGGCTGATGTACGGGTCTCGCGAGCTATTGTTCGCAGTCGTGCCTCCTCAACACATGCAATTGCAAACAATGTAACATTTGTGCACATGCATGCATCGGTCACGGCTCTTATTCGAGAGACGACCCCTTTGAGATCGGACAAAAGATAAATTTGGGGGAATAGCCCCATTCGGAAATACCCAAGGTGCAATTACAGCACATGTGATTTGTCATGTCATGTTGTGCTATACAGCCCGTGTTAGTTTCGTTTGAGGCTCAATCTTTATATCGCAATGCGTTGTATACAGGTGTTTGGCTGACAATCTTGCTTGGCTTGATTAAGTAATTCTAATTTATCGCTCAGGAGAGCGGCACAGTAAAAGACAAGACATCAAAGTTTTATTCCTTTACCACGATCCCAATCTACATCTGCTGTGGTTCAAAATCTCGCCGACAATTGTCCGTAGACTTACAACTAATTTTTCGACAGAGTGAGATCTTAATATTCAATTCGATAGCATGCCGTCCCTAATAATTACCCCGGGTAATGTTACCACCAACAACAAAAACAAAGAAAAGAAAAGAAAAGCAAAGCGATTTGACCGAAATAAAGAACAACATAGGGCCCTTGAGATACGAAGTTGAGGATTCAATAGCAGCCGCGAATCCGGTTTAGTATGCGTAGTAGCCCGTGATACATCCGCATCAATAGTATGTAATATCATTCCTGCATTGTATCTGACAGCGCTGAGCTATCGAGGAGATATCCAGGGGTGAAGAAATGGATAATTTTTCCATGTTAATCTAGGATGTTGTTCAAAACGGTTGTATACGGTTACCTTAGATTTAAAGACCAAACGGTCGTACCGCATAGGAAACTATAAATAATGAGGCAGATCGAAATGAGAAGGATATTGGAGTAAGTCCTTGAAACACATTTCCGGGTGCGGGGCTAGATGTATCTATATTCGAGAAAAATTGATTTACGAATACACATCAACGGAAAAGTGCTGAGCCTTGGTGGCCAATAACGCAAAGCGCTGGCAAGCAGTAAAAGCTGGCAACATCGGTATCAGCGGGACGAGTAAGTCCTGAGAAAAGCGAAAAACTCAGGCGGAGCTGGTCTCGCAGTGGGCGAAGGTATGCATTGCATTTGAGGGGCAGACTGAAAAATTTTCGACGGCTTTTTGAGGGCCTGGCCGAGATGCTCAGACGCTGTGCCGCAACCACGCATCCATATCCCAGGATCGATCCTCCCTTCAGCGAGCTGTGGCCTATTGAAACCATGGCTGGAACCAAAATTTTTGTTTCATTATGATTGATCACCAGGGATTTAAAATCCTGATCCTTGTATTCTCGAATCCCTCCGTGCCGCCAGCGTTTGGCTAGCTGAGCACAGCTAGGAGGTTTAGAAGTGGATTTGTTGATTACCAGAAATATTGCAAATAAATACCGGTTCTTGAAATTGCAATGAGTTATCGAGGAGTGATCCTTTGGTCCGAAATGGCATATTCACGGTACCATTCGAAGATCGAATGGGAAGCCGGTTGGCCTTAAAGATAGACCCCTTTGATTTGCTTGATTCGTGTCTGCCTCTATCAGCTAACCGCCGATGCCCTATTATTTTTTCTTCGCGTGCCTTTCGTTCATTGGACAATTGCCTGTTGGAAATCTAAATTAGGCAATAAAGTCCCCAACCCTGGCATTTTGCGGTCTTGTCACGTGATACAAGCGAACCAATGCGGCATTCCAACACCCCTTTGCGTTGGAGGGCACGACAAAGGGGTTGTTCGCCTTGCCCCGCTGTCCCTAAGGGCTCCGCCTGTCAGCGTCTGCGCAATCAGGACTCCCTGTATGGTCGCGGCAAACAATGGCATTGTTTGCCTAATTCTAGGGTTTGAACCTTGGAGCTCTCATCAACTGTGCATTTGAATCTTGATGCGTCGAATTAAGAGTGCAGGTCTGGCGGCGACTTGGAGACCTCGTCTCGCGTATGGCTTCGAAAGTGTGATTTGTCGAGGAAATATTCCATCGATGTTGCTCTTTGTAGGCGATATACGCTGCCGCTTCGTCTGAACAATTCAGAGCTCTAGATGACAAGGATCTTGTTTCCAACAAACTCATGATCATATGCAACAAACCTATCCCGTGTTAAATCCTTGGAGTGTCATGCCACAAAACCTTTTGATATTGAGCTTGGATATTCTCCGTCTGATACCTGGAGTGCTCTGATCTCTTGGCTCGAGTTCTCCAATTACATATCGTCCGGATACTATCTAACCTTTCCGAGCCTGGCCTCTTTGAATATGTAAACGGCACAGCATATTCTAAAACCCCTGATCAATCAAATGCAGCTTTCTCCCAGCTCTCGCACCACAAGAGGGTATTTGCAAGTCGATGTCTAATTACGGCAGTGCATCTCCGGAATCACTACCTTTCGCCATAGCTTTCAAAAATTGCCGTTTATTGGATCGAGTGCATTAGGGGTAGCTGCGCGCGAGGCTTTGCCTTTTCTTGACTCAAGACCTAGAATGCATCATCAAATCAAAATAATTTACTCACATGAACTCCTCCGCCCTGCCAAGATCGCTAGACTGTGCCACATTAAAACTGGATATCAAGTTTGTAAACTTTTATCCGAAGGACATGATTCCTCGATGTAAATCACGACGTGAGGGTTCTCTAGATCGAAAAACATCACACTAAATCTCTACATCACACAAGATCACCTTATAGTGCCATGACAGCACTATAAATGTTTCAAGTGGCGCGTGTATGAAATATCAGCTACCGTGACTTCAAGAACTCTCGATCATATGCAATAGTCGAAGACGCAATTTGACTTCTGTCTTTTAACATGACTATCCCTACGCCTCGTTTCTACTCGACGGCACAGATATTGCCTTAATCTTTGCATCATACCCAGTTCGTGGAGTCATGATTTCGGAAATGGATCCCAAAAACTTCCCGCCACTCAAAGATCAAAATACAGATTCTGAGCATCCATTAGCCCCGGGTTCTCTATAACGGCTTAGAAAGCACCCTTGTTGAATGTTAGCCTAAGGCCTCGTGTTAAGCGGCGTGGGTGCGACTCCAATTTTATTCGCTCGCTTGATATATGTAATACCTATCCGTACCAGTTGATCGAAAGCTTGGCACGTAAGAGAGCCTGGAAGGTCCGTACCCTGCCTCCAACATCTTGCCTGATAATTCAAAACCGTGTTACAGGAGACATGTTTGATTTTTAATTTGTTTCTTTCAAATACAGTGGTCACGGCTACGAACAGGTGTTCGTAGCAATACATCGCCTTGCATACTATGAGGAATAAGGCAAGGTGACTCCGCTTCCCATCAGAGTTTCTTGGCCAAGTCTGTGGCACGATAGTGCCTATTGTTCAAGAACAATGAATATAAAATCTCCTTGTTCCGTGGATAATTGACACGAACAAAGTACATGAATACCCCAGCCCTCAAAATCTATATAGACGTTCGAATTCTAGTATCGATATATTCTCTTGGATACACAGACCTTTTCTTATCTCTTTCTTCTACCAGAGAAATACCTAGCTTTTCAACCTAGCCATTGTGCTCTGGGACATTCAGTAGTTTAGTAGCAGCACAAACAATACTTTCCCTATTGGAACCAACCCTTTGACAGGTATGCTATCTCTCCACGGTACCAACATGCAACCCGTCCACACTTTCCGCAATGCCAACTCACGCCTTGCCGCAAAGTACTAACTTTGCCTCGCACTGACTTGTAAAATCATCTTTACCAGCTTAGAGTCGTACACCCCCTTTCCAGGTAGAAATAATACCATTGTATTCAGCCATGTACACCACAAACAGCAGCCGATCTCCTCCTCAGTCGCGCTCCAACTCTCCGTGGTACAGTAGATTCCCGGATTTGGACCCTACTGATTACGAATCGCAAAACTGGCCGCCAATGATGCTCGGAATCGCCGACCCTGAGCTTCAAAGAATCGCCTTCTTGTCTAGGAGTTCTCGGAGCCACATCGATCCTGCAGATATTCGACAGAACAGCAGAGCAGGCTACCTTGGAGACAGTCTTCTGACTGCTCTCGTCAGTGACTTTTTGTACACGGAGTTCATAGAGTATAATGATAGCGACTTAACGGTAAGAATCACTCTCCCTTCATCTTCTAAGGTTTCTCACGCACGAGACACCTTCTTTCTTTATCCAAGCCCCAAGTCCCTATTTCGGAAGATTCTACGAAAGGGAGAACATGGTGTTGTTAGTGTCGTCGACAAGAAAATCTAATCTAAAAGCTGTGCCCGTAGGCAATGAGAGAAGCGCTTCTTGATCCCGTAGCCCTTTCAAGTCTCAGTCAGAGAATCGGTCTCCAAAACTACCTTTCGGGCTCTCCGTCAGAACCTCGTCCGGATTACCGTACACTCGCTAGTTTGTTCGAAGCCTACATCGGCGGCATCTACCACGATCGCGGTCCGCGCGGCTACGCGGCTCTCAGAGAGTGGTTTCACTTTCTCATCCGCCCATACGCCATGATGTGCAAAAGCAACTACGACATTTACGTCGACTCCAGCCGATCCACCGGCCGCGACCTGGGTGGATACATCTCGTCTTCGTCGAGCTCCCGTCACGCTGCGGGAGGATACGGCCACACATTTTCGCCTGGCCGCCATGAATACGCGCTCGAGGACCCTAGAATGATAGCCCGACCGGGGACCGCGGCGCCCACGTTTAGCATGTACGCGACGGCAAATCCGATCGATCCTCGTGGCTTGCGTGGGAAGGGCGACTATATTAAAGAATTCAAGGAGTATTGCGAGAAGCGCCACTACAATAGTCCTATCTACATTGATAAGGATAATGGCGAGAGTGGCGATTTCATCCGGTGGTCGAGCAAAGTGTACCTTGATGATACTCTCATAGGGGAATCAACTTCATGGGCCCTTACCAAAAAGGAAGCGAGAGCCCAAGCTAGCAAAGTAGCCATGAACGCTCTTAAAAATAACCGTTCCCGGGGATGAATAATGAGTTTTTGATTCTTGACGCTATACAGGTATATTGATGATGCCCTTAGAGACAAGTTCAGTTCCATGATTCTGCCTTCCTCTTCCCTCCTTTTTCTCTTCTCTTTTTCCTTTCTGGTTAATTTGTCTAATACTCTATGATAGGTGTTTCTGGGTCGCTTTTATGCTGATGCTAGTATTACAATCAGCTAACGGTTTACCAAAAACCTTTTCCCATTTTTCTCCTTTTTTCTGTTCTCTTTCCTTTCTTCACTTCTTGTTAAAAAAAACCTTTTCTTCTTCTTTCGCTTTTGTTTTTGTTCAAAGCATACTGTTTCGTAAAGTCTGTTGCAGTTTCTTGTCTGTTTGATCTTGTCCCTTTCGTTGACTATCGATTCATAGCCCATGTTTCCTAAGCCTTTCGTTCTCTATTTTCTATTTACCTTTTACTATTTAGCTCCAATAGAACGTTTATCTTAATCTATAAGCAAATACAATGGTCCTACTCTACTTACCTCCAGGCCTTTTCATCTTCGCCGTCATCTTTCACCGGAATTCTCGAAAATATCCGTGCCCCGTCGGACTTAAAATTAACCATTTCCTACTGTATCTTATCCCTCTCTTGGTTGGCTGTGTCAAATCACAAGGCAAAAGACCAGTGCTGTGCCTGAATACAACAAAGGCCTTGTGTTGCTTTCAAGGGGCATTGCATCGTTACTCCATGCTAAGTGATTCTGGCGACTTCGTATCCGGAGAATAAGTAAAATTACTTTTGGTTCAGTTTTCTTGACATAAATTGCTTCTTCGGATGGTATCAGTCACGCAAGAGTTCCGCACGACCGACAGATTCTCTGCGAAACATATTATCTGATACGACCCCCCAAACTACGCAACACAAGACTTGGCTATTACCCAGCTAGCCAAGTGTGTTCAAATTTTAATATATTGATGCGTTAGTATGTCACAATCGTTGATAGGTCAAGCATAGAGAAAGAGTTGAGGAGTTTCAAGAGGTAGCTTGATCATGGAACATATACGGAAAAATCGCTCAGCACAAATGTCAAGTTCACGCAGAGTTGATGAATTCACGAAGTAGTGTGGACAATGTATCCTGGGTGCGCCACAGGCTCAGCTCAGATATCGACACTTAAGTTGCGTATTGCTAGAATTACGCGAAATTCTATAATCAAGCGTCCAACAAACGATATTATATGATCTATACAGGTTATGAGATCCATTATTCCACATTGACGTTACCCCTTTGAGTCGAAACGAGCTGAATAGCGAGACCAAGGTTGGACCGGCTCCAGACTCGCTCACAAGTGTTGACAAAGAAGGTCAGGACCATTGACTACCTTTCAAATCAGTAAATCGCCAAGTTTGGGTCGCTAAGGTTTCGTATTCTGACTAGAGTTAGTCGTAATTGTGTTCGCATTTGCTCTTTGGCGTGGCGTCATATTGCGCTCCTTAATTTGATGAATTTCGGCGGTCAGAAGCTCAGTAACCGAGTGTATCACTAGAACACAGAACTGCTTCTTTGTGTTACTGGGAGGAACAGCGACCTCTTATGGTAAAAATCGTACGATATCCCGGGACAAGCGGCGACGTTGCAGTGCGTTGTATTTTAGGTGTTGCCAATATGTGTGACCTTCATCACTCTTCAGGGGTCGAACAGTGCAGCCCCAAAGCGCCGGTGATAGATAATGGTCTCGAGACCAATAAAACCAAGTTTGGCACAATGCCAAGTGCGGGGTGGTATATTTTCACCTGCCACATCAACGGCAGCACTGAATCCATCTTCCTTTCTTGATCCAACTTGTTCTCAATATCCTCTTCTTATCAAGCCCACAGCCGGGCATGCATCACGAGACCATCAAGAACTATCTTTGATCATCTTAACTTCGGTATATTTTTGCGCAAGATGCCTGGCGTCCGTAAGTTTCACTAAATCCTTGAAACTCTCATCTATTTTCCTGAAACATACCCCATCGCAACGGTGTAGAATTCTAGAACTATACCAAGCGATTAGCACTAGCTAACTAAATTTTAACATGCTTCAGCCCCTGGCGCAGTCGACGCTGTCAAGAACGTCCTAAGAAATATCTTGCGACGGAAGATGAAACATGCTTCTGCAGCTACTGTGGAAGAGGCTCCACCTGTCGAGCAAGCGACCGAAGAGGTCAACCCTGTAGAGAATGCCGTGGCAGAACCAGTAGTCGCGGAGAGCAGTAACCCAGCAGAAGTTGCCCCTGTCACTTCCAACCCTGATCCCGGACCTGCTCCAGTGGCAAACGCTGCTGCGGTAGAGCTAAAGCCGGAAACGGCAAATGTCCCTGCAGCGGAGGCGACCGTGGGAACACCAGACGAGGGAAAGTCTGAGCCTCCAAAGGCGTAAAAATAACAGACGAGTTTAGATTAATACGGGGAAGTTTGTTGAGATTTATAGAGACAAGAGCTATGCATGAAAGTCTATTCAGAATGGATTTTCGGAGGTGAAGTGGGCAGATATCAAAACGAATTATGGAATATTGCGACCGCTGATCCATTTCGAAGGAAATTATGGTACGATTTTGCAACGAATGGGGTTTTCTTAAGCGGAAATGGATATACTAAGAAAAAGTTGAGATGTAACCAAATTATACACAAGCTTTATGTACTAAATGTTAATCCTGAGTTTTACTGCGAACTGCTAGCATAAGGTCAGGGTTAGTTTTAACTGGATCATCCATCTACGCTCTCCGCCGATTCGAGGATTTAGAGCTTGGTATAAGAACACGCAAGATCACATGTGCATATTGCAATTTCTTTCTATACCTGTGACCGACTTGCGTGTAAGCACAATAACGAGACACTAAGAAAAAGTGATCACAAAATTGCATTTATATTCAAATCTCTTCAAGTAGACGGTTGCCAATCTTGTAGGCAGGTCGCTTGGTCATAGAAAGGCACTCACATTCTTGTCCAACGCCGACCATCTGTTGGATATTATTATCGTATTTTAGCACCATGGGCCCATGATGGAAGTAAAGAAAGGATGAGCGCATGAACCTATATTGTTTATCGTCGAGCGACCCATTCGGTATGCCATTGATCGATATGATCCACCAAGAACCCAGCACTGCCGTATCAAATTATAAATTTCCACTATGCGCACATATTTTCGGCTAGTAGAGCTTCAACAACTACGTCGATCTAACCAGAGTGGTTACCTTTGATGATAGAACACCGTTCTATATCGCGATCGAGCGGCGGCGTCGCAAAATTTAAAAGGCTTTAAGATTCCAGCCGACTGATAAAGTAGAGCCGAAGGACGCGTTGACTAAAAGAACGTATTCCATATCTACTTGCATTTGCAGTGGACTAGCTGTCTTGCTTTAGTCAAAGCAAGCAAAAGATAGATAACAAGCCCACTTTATGAGCTCGACTCGCAATACTACCATCAATTCGGGACAGATCTCTAGGGGACAACCCGATAGTCTCCTAAAGTCGCACTCATCCGTAAAATCAAATTCTTGAAGCTATGTATCTAAAATTGAAAATTGTTTTGCGACAATTATACATATAAAAATTATCTAAAGATATTGAAATAGAGACGAGCTTGTCATAATATGAGTCTAAACTGTTCTTTTGTATACCAGACCCTGCGAACTCTGGCACGTCCACACCGCGAAATCAGTCACGCCACAATTATAAACTCAGCTGTTTCCGAGTCGATCTTCGTTACAACATGGCCCACATGTCAGCTCGTATATGCCCACCAGTGGCACAGTCAATCGTATCTACACCTTGCCAGCCTCCTCACTCAGAGCGTGTTGCTCAGTCACATGATCATCAGGATCTAAATTACTTCCCCCTATCCAAGACTGTATCTGGTGATGGAGTTCAGAAGTATTAGAGGTGCTAGAGGCATACGATAATTCTTCCAAGCCAAAGCGTCAGGTACGTACTCGAAAAATCCATATTATAGTTCTAGCACTAATGTGGTGATATGTGTTCCCTGAACCTCTATATAAGACCCCAAATGCGATAAAGATGAGTTATAATAGCAGGTTTCATCCCGAAATTCTAGAACCGAAAACCCCCGAGGAAGCAGCTTTTCAAAGGCGCAAACATGTCAAACTGTCGACCAGAGTTCCCGATATCCGTAAGATGCTCGGCCTTGCACTTAAACCAGATGACCCAAAATCGATGCTAATGTCGCTAGAGAGACGTTGGAGGAATTTGAGAGTAAGTATTAATTCGAGCTCCATTTTTAGCGCTGGTCCCCATGCTAAGCCTAATTAAGAAAGGCGTCGAAAGAATATCTATAGAATTCGACTTCTATGATGACTCTCCAAGGAATCAACTGGAAATCCTTGAAGAGTTTAAGAAGCTGGAGGAAATTAAGTGGGTTTCTAGTGATCTGTGTAGCGATAACAAGCGCCATACTTGTCGGATCGAAACCGAGCCAGACAGTCTTCTTCTCTGGTTTATAGACAATCGGCGCCAGACTATCAACCACGCTCACAATGTGAGTCTGAGAAATTCGCAAAACGGTTCTTAGTCTATTCTGCAATTTTGGACCTCTGGACATCTGGATTCAGAGAGCTCAAGCAACCTCGAGGCCAGGACTTTAGGATGTGCCAAGCTTCAGACCTTTGCTCCCCAACAACCTTTAATTACTTGGCTTTTTTCTCCTTTGCTAGCGCGGTAGCAATTTATCATAGTTCCGATGAAGCAATTAACTAGAACTTTGGTTACGAGATTGTATTAACTATGTTTTCCATATTGTAACTGTGTTGGCCTCCGCGATGACTTTCTCTGTAGCCCTTTACCCTATACCTCATATAATTAATGTCGAGAAAATCATCTACTATTTTGATCCTATTCAAACGCTATGGTCTTATGGATTGGTTGGATCGCTTTGCCGCCAATTCCAACCCGCCACTGAACGGCCAGAAAGGTGTATTATCTTTATCTCGCGATATATAACATGGTACTAGCATACTTGGTGTCCAATCCCCCAAAATATCCAAAATTAAATATACTAAGAGACGATTGGAGTTAAGCAACAGCCTATCATGATGAGAGTCCATAACGTCTTACATTTTAATATCAACCCAAACAAACCATGATAACACCAAAACATCCGTACTCTAGCATTCCGCAACTGCAGCATCTTTCAAAATTTTCACAGCGAGAGCAGTAGTCATTCCACGGCTTTCGACTGCTGTTTTGGCTAGCGGTATTTTATATAACTCGCAGAGTGGCCATCCACCATCCTCGCATTGCATACCCATCAATCGCTCTAAGTCTCCGCGGTACTCTACAAGTGGAACACCGACGGCTTGACATGCTAGCAGGCGCAATCCGAGAGCTAAAGCAGTATCGGTCACGCCCAGCCGTTCTTTGCATCTCTGACGCAGAAGCTCTGCAAACGGTATCTTGCCCGGAAGCGACCGCCCCGCTTTGGAAGCCTCTCTAGTAATACGTGACATAATCCATAAGTAGTAGTCGGGCAAGTGGTAGTAATAGCCTCCTAAGAGATGTGCGCGGTGCAATAGGATGTTATACAGCCATTCCCACATTCTTGAAACTTCGTTTTCTCTGCCGTATCTAACGAAAAATGCCATCATATGAGCACAGCACCCTTGGTCGACTCGCGGGCGGTTTGGGTCGTCGTAGAGCTAAATTTTTTCCAATTTCATAACATTGGAAAACCAAATTTTTTGTTTGAAAAGGATGGAAGTATTGTGGGAGGCCAAAAACTAGAATTTTCGAAATAAATTGCATTGAGATCCTACCATGATGAGTCCATCTGAATTCATATTTTTCAATGCCCTGTCCATCAATTGGTGGGCCGTCTTATCCGGAAGACCAACGACGAGTGCAGCCAGAAAGCTGGTATCAAAGTCATCGGGAAAATTTCGAATAAAATTCAAAGTAGGTTTCTCTAGAGGCCGCAAGTTAGTCTATCATTATGCCCATTTAAATGAAAACTGAGCCATAATCACGGTTACACAAAACAGAAGAATTCAATCGAACATACCGCCAAAGTAATCCCACAGTATTTGAGGAGCAACTGGTTCCACCAACTCAACCAAGTTCCTGTTGCATATTGGTTTAACATTACCGTGATCCTCTCACTTTAGTGTGTAGTGCCGCGCCGAACTTACGGGTTTCTCGTTCCATCGAGTATTGTAAGATTGATAAAATTATCCTTAACATCTATACCGTTGATGGTCGCGTGCATCCTTTTGGCATGCTGCTTCAAATACTCATCTCCCCGGTAGACTGGGTTCCCCAGAGCATTGTGCAATTTTCTGATAACCTCCTCCCGTTTGGTAAAGCGCACCGCACGCATCCCCAACGATTGTGCTGCAACAGCATTTTCGGCTTTATCATCAACAAATAAAGCATTTTCAGGTGAAACACCAGATTCACGGATGACGTGATTATAAAATTCTAGGTCGGGTTTCCTCATCCCCGCTTCCGCCGATGTGAAAATACCATCAAACAAGGTCCATATATCCCAAGGTTGTGCACGAAGAATCTCATAGTGCGGTAGAGCGATGTTGGACATGACATAAACCTTGAGATTGTATCTGCCTTTGACATCTTTGAGCGTGGAGACAAACTCCTCATCCGCTTTAAGAGACAAGCTTGCTTGGCGAAGAATTTCTTTTAGATTTTGGGCAGACACCGGCATTTTTCGAGACTGGACTATTTTTTCTAAACATTCGTCTTCTGAGATCTTCCCACGTTCAAATTCGTGCCAAAACAGGCTATTCATAGCCCGACGAAGATCTTCTGGTTTGACATTCGTATCCGTGGGAGGGGCCCAGCTGAAAACTACATCGCCGAGGTCTAAGATTAGTGTATTTATGGAAGAGGAATAACAGGAATAGTCGAGAACCATATTAGGAACAAGTCTTTATTTGGTCAGTTTTCTTGCTCAGAAATGTTAAGTTTTGGATTAAAAAACAATTGCAGGTAAAGTATTAAAATTTCTATGTTCGGTGTTGGATGGTAAATATTTCTGACCACCGGAATGCCAGCATTATATATTTATCCAGGTTTCGGCACTCTTATCAATTAAGAGATGGGTTAACGAGTTTTGGCTACGATCTTTCATCTTTTCTATTCTAGGACCTGATAGTAAAGGTTTCGAACTCTAGACGAGAACTAACGAATGAAAATATAAATTAGGGGCCTCCTTTTATCATGCTTACCCGTGGTACGGAGGACGAGGGTGTAAATCCGGTCTTCCATCAATTGGACCAATAGAGAGACCTAGCTAATATTATAATCAATACTTCCATGCATGCAAAGCTCTGCATGATCTTAGGGCTGGCTTGCACCAGTGAGAAAATCTCGGTTACAGCATGAGTTCTCAAATGGAGCGCTTGCGTTTCAGTTGACATAATGGCTCATCATTGCCGGCTAATCAGGTGCGGCCACCAGATCCCGCTAACGCTAGATCCAATCTGATCGATCTACTGACCGAATAGAAACCAAGGTGCTGCTGGGATACCAGCTCAGCTGTCTCAAATCCAAGACATATTTATCGCGTTCAATGCTCGAGCTCGCAGACACTCGAGCTCACCTGCATATGTATTGTGCAGCTCAGCTTGATCTCGTTTCCAGCCTGCCTTCGGCTCAGCTCAGAAATACGTAATTTGGGTTTCCAAGTGCATTGGCCGTTGGATAAGTACCTCTAGCTTATCAGAGCAGTATCCAAGCTTTGCAGGGTTTCCACGTTGCAAGGCACCCCTTTCGCAATCCAGCTCTCGAAACCAAAAAACCACAAAAACAACAATTACAAACAAAACCCTGTGCAACAAAGGTCATCGTCCTTTTTAGCTATCGCCGTCGCTCTTTTCAGCGGCCCAGCCTCCGAGAGTTCCTAAGAAAGGCAACTAATCCTCTCAGCTCCCACACCTAGTTTATATATATAATATGTATCAAGACTATTTTCGTACATCATTTTATCATAGGTTCTGCCGAATGTAGCCTCCCAAATCTCTCCATGCAACGGGATCAGTCTCATACAAAAAATTCGAGAAGTCTGGTAATATCGTATTCGGCCTTGGGTCACCCGGTTCAGAATTCTGAAGCAGGGCGGCATGGTCGTTCTGCACCCACATTGTGAGAAGCGCTATCTCTCTCCTTCCAAGTTCTTCCTCGTCAACACTATATGTGACGATGTCCCTACCCTCAGAAGTAGAAGCGGATGAAGACCCGAGAAAGAAGGAAGGTATATTCTCCAACCCTCGGTCGGAAATGTCCCACCAAGGCATAGAAGGATGCGCTTGAGGATCGGATACGCTGTACTGCATGTTCCACTTGTTTTTTTGCCTTCCGTTTATCAGCTGTCTCTCCGGTGCGATTCCTCAGAGGGTTTTCGCATGTTGGAGGTGTCATTCTTTCGAAATCATTCTGTACTATCGGATTCCGTGTTCTCGGATTTCGTATTCTCGGATTCTGCGTTCTTGTCTGAGCAAACCGGTGCTCTAAGCGGTCGGAAAACTCGCTAAGAAATCTAACTGTTGAATGCATCTTTTCGTACTTGAGTGAACGGTTCGCTGGTGGCGGTCTTTCTTTCAATTCTTTTTTATCCCAAAACTGAACTCCCGGCCACTGGTCTTGTGTTCCCAGGAACGAGTACATAACCGACATCGAGGTAACATCCAGACGTTCTAACCAGAAGCTAAGCATACTTTCCGCATATTAAAATACCAGCATTTCTACCAAACCTACCTGAATTCAACTTCCAGCATGACTTCACCCCGACCAGTCTCCAAAATACATCATAATCAAACTCCACAAACTCATCCAACTTTGACATCATCCACGCTAACGCGAAATGTGCGAGCGACTTGTGCTCTCTCCCACCACCTATATCTGCATGATACCCCGTAAACCAGCACTGCTCCAGCCTCTGACTTGAGCTGGCCCTCAGAAATCCCAAACCCGACGGCCGTTTCCAAACAATCGGAAGGAACCAGTGTCGTTTATTTTCTAGCGAGAGCGCTTGAAAGGCATTCTCTATGCCTCGCGGCAAATCGGAGTGGATGAAGCTCGGCGAGTCGGTGAGGACGGATGATACAGTATCCCAAACGGCGCAGATTTTGACTTTGACGTTACGAAAAATCTCTTTATCGGGGATACCGTTGCAGTAGGTTTCCAGTTTGTTGTTTGGACCCGATGAATTCGCCCAGTACCCGTGAATCTTGAGTAAACAATGTAAACCGGCTTTTCTCAGCACTCCGACCTTTAATATCAAATCCGCCAAACATCTAGCCAGAAAAGCACCCCTAGAGAATCCGATGAGAATAATCTCGTCTTTAGATTGTTGGTCGTAATTGTGGCAGATGAAAGCGTAGGCTTGCTTCATCTTCTCGATGAGCCCCGCTCCTACTATCTGGCTCCATGTTTTTCCAGGTATGGAATTTGTGCTCTCGGTGCCGATTCCTGCGATGTAGGAGACAATTTGTCGACTGCCGTTGGGGCATTTGGAGCGGATGCAGTAGGAGAGGCGGGAGACGTTGGTGTGGCGGCTTTCGGATATGTCTCCGAATTTTGATCTGTCGGTGCCGTCGCAGCAGACAATGATTCGGTTGGGGACAGTCGGATTCATGTCTCTTCGAAGTTAATGCATGGGCTCCTATTTTACGAATTTTGGGGAAATACTCGTGACAGGATACCGAATATCAGATTCTGAGGAAATGAGTTTTATAAGGCGAAAGAAGCCAAAATAAGCACCCTTCGGTCGCTTAGCCAGGGAAATGCTCCTGAATCTGCGAGCCTGAATAGAGTGTTTGCGGTCGGGTACCGGTACCTTCAAACCACCGCAACACCATGCACCAAACGCCGCCTCATGTATCTTACCGAAGCTAGTGAGAATCGCCACTCACTTTTAAATAAAATGCAGAAGCGGGCGAATCCAACTCTGTGGAAGTTCGTTCAGGGCCTACCCGGGTCAAAAACCAAGGCCTGGAGAGAAATTGAAAGGTTGAATACTATGACTCAAAAATTTGCAAAAGGCCTTAATTAAACGATAGCAATGGCTAGCACTCGCAACAACGATCGCGAGCGATGCACTGAGGACGGTTTCTTCGCCATCAAAACACCAGAAGACCCCTCAAACCTGGAGTTCGGGTGGGTTCTCTCTTCACCTTTGTATCACAAAAAAAAAAAAAAAAAATCAACTCTAATGTTAAATACGTAAGTATCATATTAATCCACGACATCGCCGAAGGGAGATCTAAACCATGGCAAGAAGGAGGATCAGGGGATTTCTGGCCGGTTTTCGTTCTGGGTCGGGAATTCCAGACTGCCACCATCTTTATATACGGTTACAATACCAGTAGCTATGTGTCTTTAGATTTGATCCTCGATCCAGATCTTCTAGAAATGCAAGCGAGACGGCTGCAGGAGCATTTCCCATTGTTCTCTGATCAATTGGAAAAGAAGCCTCTCGTGATTTTTGCTCATGGATATGGTGATCTTATATACGAAAGGGTGCGAGCTGATTTATGTTTTTATTCCAGCATCGCATTACTCAAAGGTGGCTGACTGCGAAATAAATATGTAGGCAATGGTACTACCATACAATGTTGAGACAGCATCTATCGAGTCTCGTTTCAGTCGCAGATATTTCCGGCCTCATCTCGCTTTTTATTCAATGTCCCTCATTTCAAAGCTGGTATTGCAGAGTGGACTGTTATTAATTACTGCACGTCTTTGGGAATCACCTTTAGAGCTGAAAGGCCCAGACCGATCGTTGGTTTTTTATTTGAACTCGAGGGGACGACACCTGTACCGATCGACTGGTCTCAGTATAAAGGAAAACTCGAAAGACTAGTTGAGATTCAGAAAGCCTTTCGTTGTTTCCATCATAAGCATTCGAGGAAACCTCAGGGCTCTTCGATGCGAGCGCCAACGGCGCTTACTATCGCTAGTTGTTTTGCGATGTTGCCTATTATGAAGAACGAGTTGGTGAGCATTCCTGCAAAGGTATACATCTATTTTTGATCGTTGCCGGATGTTAATGGATGAACTATCTAGTTTTTATCACCCGAATGGACCTTCCTTACAACTTTCATACCGATTCCTATCAATAAAGACCATTTCGATTTGACAAAACTTACATTGTCGGATGAAAAACCTTTACTTGCCATCTTTACGATTTTGAAACGGTGGTTTGCAGATCTGGAGATCCACAAAATTGGGGTATCATTCTCGGTCACCGATTTCCAGATTTACTATCTCCCTACTTTCGCCGACTTATCGAGAAGACAACAAGCTTCAGATAATCCTAGTCAACCACCACCTCCATCAGAACCAGAGCAGAAATACCACAGTCTACTATCTATAGTTGACCCCCAAAGCTCAAACATCAAAGTAGGGGACATCATTCTAAGCAAAGCTAGAGATCGTGATCAAATATCCGTTGTCGCGACGTCGAATGAAATAATAGTCAAAGGAGATGTTGAGATCGTGGTACGAACGGAGTCCATTGAAATCCTCCAAGATCACCTACTTGAAGCAGAAAAGGAGCCAGTGTATAGACTACTCAGGACAAATATATATCTGAGTATAGACAAATCCACCAAATTGAGGTGGATACGAAGGGCGAGCCATTACCTCCTGAGTATATCAACGTCAAGGGTATCATGACAACGAAGTGTGATCTAGCACAAGAGTATGCGGATTTAGCGAGGGGGTTTTGTAGAAAGAAGAGGGAAAGGGTGAAGTTCTGGAGGGCAGTTTGCGTATTATCATGGGATTCGATATTATTAAAGGTGCCGAGTATCAGAGTAATCATAAATCTAGGGGGTTCAGAAAACCTGAAGATTTGGTATCCGGATACTGGTCAATTCCTTCGTGAAAGGTTCTATCCTATCCTCTCCTGTTCTGTTCCGTCTCGGCTTTTTAAAAGATGAGATGATGACAAGAAACGAGGCGGAGATTTTTTGATAGTTTATATTTCAATAATCCATCAACTCAATATATTACCTCAAACCTTATCGACACGATTCTTTTTTTTTTTTTTTTCCATTTTTAAGACATTGGCCTCATGGCAACACAGCTTTATATCCACCAACCAGAACTGGCTACCCGTTGACGGGGCACGAGCCGCCTGTGTAGACGTCCAGTCACAGCCCCGAGGCAGGAACTTGTAGCAGCGTGAAAACCACCCATTCGCCGTAACGTGAATCGTTACTGTAATAATATATTTTAATATATAAATGTATCAACTCAGATGTTCTACGAACAGGGAGAGATCGTCGCAAGACCTATTTGATTCGATTTTCGCACATAAACTGATATTGTCTCGTAAAGCAGCCGCGCAGCACTGACAGTAGAACAAAATTCTAAAATTGATACGTCCTTTTTCAAGCCGGACTTGTATATTGCAGATGGAAATTTCGAACAGGCACAAACGTGATCTAATCTTTTCCAGTCGGATATCGGTACCAGAGCTTTAGAGTGAGGTCATCATATTCTGAAACCACCTAGCTTGCGAAGGACAACGAAACGTAGCTACGACGCATAGCGTCGAGTAAGTGTTGAAACACGAAATTTCTTGTAGAGGGAATTGAGCCACTGGCCAAGATAAATCTCAAGATAAGACTTGAAATCTACAACTATGGCCTAATATTTCTTCTCAGATTGCTGTTTTGCACGATTTCAACTATTCATTGCCTAGGAATCCAAATATTGCCGCAGCTGGATTCTTACCGTGCTTTTACTCGGTTCTCTCAACCTGTTGACAAATAACGGTCTTAGGAGCTGTATATTTTTAACGGAGAAAATTGACAGCGAAACCCATCGATTCCAGTATATCCAAAATTCGGATTCCATTATTTTGTTTATTTTCTTATTAGATTATTGGCATTGCTTTGGCTTGAGCAAATCAAGACATCAGCTCCGTCTTTAACGCTATCCAAATCCCCAGACTAATCCAAATAAAGTAATCATATTTCCAAAGGCGGATTAGCCTGGACTAAATCAGCTTAGTCTCGAACCAACCCACTCCCTCAGTGTTTCGACTGCTTCATAGAGCACTCCGGTTTCAGGCTCCCTTCATGAACGAGTACCGAGGAAAAGATATCAAATCCATATATATATCCAACAGGGCATTTTTATGCCATTAGCATATTATCACACTTTATCTCTTCTATTTTAAATTTAACTCCGAATTGATTCCGTTGGATTGAACCAGGCGATCGACACTAATAACCACTTCAGTCCATTCACAATCAAACATTCGACTAGAAGGTTTGCAGGCCCGCAGGAAATTCAATCTGATCTTTATATCTTGGTGAGTAAGATTTATTGAATTCGCTTGACGTAATGCATTCAAATATATTAATAAAAATCATTCAATTAGATGGATCTAGAAGGGAGCGACAAAGCAGTCAGCTCCACGACTGAAAGAACGAATAACTCAACTAATATACAACCTACCATTCCGACCCAATGGTTTAAACTAACTGTGCTGAAATCTTTAATTGGCCGACAAATAAAATCTATACAAAACTGGAACGGTAAACAGAATAATATCCTGCCGGTACACGGCCGGAGTGCTAAAAATATACAAGCACCAGGGGAAGAAGCCAATCCTAGAAGTAGCACGGATTCAGACGAGACTTTAGTTGAAGAATGGTTCGACGTGAACTTTAATGCGAAAGTATCATCAGACAGCGATGTATTAGATGATAAGAAAGCAACTTTAGAAGAAAAGGAAGATGAATCAAAATACCCAGGCGGAATCTCGCTAATAATCCTAACCATTGGTCTCTGTCTATCCACCTTTGTGGTCGCATTGGGTAATTAACCAACTAGCAAAGTATATCCAATGCGCTCCATCGCTAACTGATTAAACCCAGATAACTCAATCATCGCCAGTGCGGTTCCGAGCATAACTTCAGAATTCAACTCGATTGGAGACGTCGGATGGTACGGCTCATCCTACCTTCTAACCCAAACATCTCTTCAACCTGTATTTGGCAAGATATACACCAATTTCAACATAAAATGGACGTTTCTAATCGCATTATTCATCTTCGAAATCGGATCAGTGATATCTGCAATTGCGCCGACAAGTGTCGCATTTATACTTGGTCGTGCGATTTCTGGGATCGGCGCGGCGGCGCTATTCTGTGGTGGTATCACTATTGTTGGATTCTCTGTGCCACTGAGGAAGAGACCGATATATATCACCGCTCTTAGTTCTATGTTTGGGTTGTCTAGCGTTTTGGGCTTATTACTAGGTATGTTCCTCTTCCGATAAGCTTAGTACCCGATCTCAGTATCAAATCGATTCTAATAAATATATATAGGCGGAGCGTTCGCAGACTCCAAAACGTTAACATGGAGATGGTGCTTCTGGATCAACCTCCCTATCGGCTTCGTCGCCTTCGTCGTCGTTTTCTTCTTCCTCAAATCCCCAACTGCAAACCCCAACAACCGCCCATTAAAACAGCGAATTCTCAACATCAATCCTATAGGTGCCTTTGTATTCATCTGCGCAATCACATGTCTGTTGTTGGCGCTACAATGGGGCGGGTTTACGTATAAATGGACGGACGCAAGGGTGTACACCCCTCTCATCATCTTTGGGTTGATGATGGTGGTGTTTGTATATATCCAGTTCAAAGAGCGGGATGAAGCCATTATACCACTTCGGATAATGAGGAATAGAACTGTTCTGGCATCCTGCGGGTTCATTACGTTTCTGTCCATGGCTTTGTACGCGCATATTTACTTTTTGCCATTTTATTTTCAGACAGTGCGAGGAACCTGTGAGTATATATCCCCATCTAAATGCTACAGCTAAGTTTTAGTGTGCAAGATAGCTAACTATAGGCGATTTGGCGGTTGGTGTGCAGCGGCGGTGGAGTCTAGTATCCGTTGTATACCCTATTTGGTATCTATTATAGTTGCTACGGTAATTGTGGGTGTCTTGGTGACTTATATAGGCTACTATACTCCTCTGATGTGGGCAAGTGCTCTACTATTCGTTGTGGGGGCTGCGTTGTTGCATACTCTTAAGGTTGACTCTTCGGCTGCGAAATGGATCGGATACCAAGTTTTATGCGGGTTGGGTATCGGGATGGGTATTCAGATTCCGTTTATCGCTATTCAGGTTGCTTTGAGTACTGAGGATATACCTGTTGGGAGTAAGTATTGCCCTTCATAACCACTACTGCGAGTCATTTTGCAACGCCGCTTTCTGTTGCGGGGCAATTTGTATAAAGTTATTTGATTGTTAACTGTTTAAACAGGCGCACTGGCGAATTTCTTCAATTCTCTTGGAGGGGCGATATCGATCTCCATTGTCGAAAATATCTTCACGAATTCTTTATTCGATAAGCTACCAAAATTCGCACTGGGTGGGGATCACCCACTAGCCGCCACAGCATTGAGTTCAGTCGTGTTACTGAAAAGTCTACCGAATTTTACAACAATGTTTAATACGGCTATTATGGCGTGTTTTATATTACCGATTGTGGTTGGCGTTATCGCACTGTTGTGTTCTTTAGCGGTGAGTATTCCCTATCCCTTTCTTATCTCTGAGGCTAGTCCTGGGTTTTGTATTTTTCTGTAGCTCTATTTTTTATTCGCATTTGAATTCCGAATTTTGAGACATCAACTAACCGGCATTGGGGATTTATAGGTAGAAATGAAATCCAGGATCCGATAATGGTATCGCGTGGAACCCTGCAGCTCTGGGGCTGCAAACACTTTTTCACAAAGATCCAATTTCCAACAGAAAAGCTAGAATGCATAATGCCCTGACGGAAAAGAATGAAGACTAAAAGGAAATCAATCAGTTATAATCATCAATTATAATTATCAGCTAGGGTTACGGTGCAGCAACCTGCGGCCCCGCCCCCACTCTGTGACATATTGGTCACTAAATATTAATCAACGATTTGTAATGGTAATTCTCTAATATTTATATAAAATGTATGCAGAGAGTCACAAGAGCTTTAACTTAAAATATAGGCAGACTTGTGAGCCCAATCTTAAGTTTCGACCTTCTCAAAGTGGGCTTTGCGCTTTTGTGCGCCACGGCTGGTTTACGAGACAAGCTTCGCTAATGTGTTGTTCTACCCTATCATTTCACTTTGACGAAATTGCACGGATTGCTGCAAACCCCTGGATGTTTCCAAATGACAGCGTCCTCATCGGCTCTAGATGCTTTTTCTTTAAGGTTGATTTGTTTAACTTTTAAGCCGCGTGATGAGCCATGCAGCTTGGCATTAAAATAGGAGGTTTAAAAATCGCGATATCGGTTCCCCATGAACTTATTTCTAGAATTCTTCTTAAACGATCTTTTGAGACCCTTCTTTAGTCGCTCTTTCTAAATTTTTTTCTCACACTCGTTTAACGGTTTTCAAGATGCAGCGGTTTCCTTCTTTCACATTTCTTTTGCTCGCTACCTCACATTTTTCAGCAATTTTAGCGCAGGTAGCACGGCCGTTATGTTCTGTGGGTTGCTTCTCAGATGCTCTCCTCCAATCTAGCTGTTTCCAGACAGATACCAGTTGTTTATGCGAAAGTCCAAGATACATCGATGCAGCTTTTGAATGTGTTCGAACTGCGTGCACAGCAACCGATATTCAGAATTCCTACGACTATTTCATGTATAATTGCAAACAGGCGGGCGTGATTGCGAGCATCCCGGGATATACTACATCATCTACCAAGACACGAGCACCCACATCGGCTACTGGGAAGAGTACACCTGCAGCATCAACTACGCCCGCATCAACTACTCCTTCGGAAAGTAGCTCCGGGCCGCAGTATTCCTCTACAAGTGGAGCTGGCCCCAGCGATACTTCTCTTCCAGAGTCGAATGATAAGAGTCATTCAACCCCAATCGCCGCTGTTGCAGGTGGTGTCGTTGGGGGCATTGCTGTTGTGGCCGCCGCGGTGGGTTTCCTGTTTTTTAGGAGGCGGAATACGAAGAAGCCGACGACAGGCGATGATGCTCTAAGCTGGGCTCAGAAACCCGGTAGACATGAAATGGGCGATACTAGCACCTGGGATCCAAAATCAGCTACTAGACATGAAATGGACGATACCGAAAGTTGGAACCCTCAACCCACTACCAAACAAGAAATCAACGACGCCGCTGGTTGGAGTCGGAAGCCCACTTTCAGGCATGAAATGGATGACACTTCTGTTTGGGAGCCGAAGCCCGCTGTCAGGAAGGAAATTGATGGCGCTGTTGGACATGAAATGGAAAGCAGTAGTAGACATGAGGTAGAAAGCAATAGCAAACACGAGATAGAAGACAATAGTAGACATGAGATAGTAGGGAATACAAGACATGAGATAGGAGGCACTATCAGTTATGAAGCAGGAGGAAATACCAAATACGAAATGGAAGGCAATCCGAGATATGAAGTGGAAAACAGTGCACGATATGAAATTGGAGGCAATACACGATATGAAGTAGGAAGCAATACAAGATATGAAATGGAGGGCAATACAAGATACGAAATGGAAGACACAGGTAGAATGTATGGCCCTAGATAATAGAGCGCTGAAATGTTGAACTGTATATTGAAACTATATGTATATATAAATCTGTATTTTTTTCTTTTTGCTGTGCAATCGCTTTACAAAAGACATAGAATACGGTTTTTAACACTGCCTCTTCTCAGGTGAGATGAAGATTTAGGATATTACGCATCGTATCAAACTTCGCAAGTTAAACAGCATAGCGTCTTATAGCAAAATTTTGGGTTATTAAGTCGAATCAATTCGTTATTGGTAAGCATTGTCGTACCTAAGAACGAAATCGGTGTCGCCCACAGAAAACAAACTTTTAAATATCACCAACTCGACCCGAAAGGAAGAGTGAAAAATAACCCTGAAAAATGTTGTAGGAAGGTTATATATTAGGTAGTTTATATACGTATATTTTAACATGGTAGCATAGGAAGCGATGCAATAAAGCTTCATCGCATCATTCAGGGAAAGTATACGGCATTACCTGGATCAGCGTAGGCCTCAGATTGTGTTGAACTATGCATGATATACACAAGTGTATGAACTACGAAATCATTGATATACGAATGGCTTATGGCAATCGCAGAACGCCATGCCAGTTAGGATAGTCGCATTAAGTTTGAATATTATACTATAATATAATTTGCATTAATATATGTGTCTAGCGATTCACAGATTGTGGTGAGGATTAGAACTCAGGGTGTGCGCTGGCTATCGACCAGGAATCCAGGTGCACCGGACGAGCTGTGAAAAACTCCAAAAGCCAAATACAATTAATCAGCGATTTGGTCTTTCTACGTATTTAAATCCCACAAAGATGCCTTGGATTAATTAATTCCCGCCGTCTGAAGAGGATGTAAGCTGTATAATAATAGCAATTCCAGCTACCCTTGCTTCCCTCCCATTCCCGATCTCGCAGAATGACGTCTTCCAACCATTTCCGACCCGCACCATAAAAACGTGGTGCCGAAACTCCATGAAACATTGTAAAAAAACTGACCTCGGCTAGTTTGACCCGACCGATAACAAGGCCCAGCTTGCTCGTCGACGTCTTCTCACAGGGAATACCCGGAGATTTTCTAGCTGTCCATCGGTCGGTACAGCTAGCTTTGCGAGCGAGCGAACGAGCTGAGCTATTCCAAACCTCCCAACCACCTCAATTTTCGAAAAGACAATTCTTCGCTCGCTCACTCGCTCGCTGCATCAATCACACTTCTCAACACGGCGGGAAAGACACGAATGACAGCCTAGAGACAGCTCTCAAATTTAATGCTCAAGCTCATCACAAATATAGTCTTTCAACGTCAAGCACGTTGGCGAGTTATGACAAGTCGAAAACTCGAGAAGCATTGCTTGTGCGCTGGGCTTCGTGGAACTAAGAAAAGAACACGAACAAATCGGCTTCCAAAATTGGATACTAGAATATTTGAGTGGGTTGAAGGCAAGGGAGATAGCATTAGGCTACACCCTTGTGAAGACGTCGAATTGAATCTTCACTTGCAATATCCAGGTTTTTTTTGCTTTCTACGATCCTAGGATCCTTAACTCCAGAAAAAATGAATCTTGATCGATCGGAATCTTCGTCGGACCTTTAGTGACGAACGAACCAGCCTTTTTTTCTGGTTGTCCCATGCAATGCAGCGTACCTGTAATGCATCCCTCGATTATTCTCGTCTGGATAACGGCTATAGTATCTAAACACAGTTTCATGCATACAGCAAGATCTCGAAGTCTATTTCGAAATAGAAAAAAAAGTAGAAGCCGGGCTGACGAAAAATAAATAAATAAATAAATAAAGCTAGCGAGCATGAGACAAGGCCAGCCATATGCCGCCCTAGCCCGTGAAGGCCATCTGCGAACGAAACGAACATCACATAACTCCGTCACACACTGGGAGGCTTTTTTATTTAATAATTCATATACTCTGCACTCCTCTCCCTTTTTAAATTTATTTCTACCGAATTTCTGGTCTTGTTTTATTTTACCGAATAGCTTGTCCCGTCGGTTTTTTCGATTTCGAGAAGTTTTTACTGTTTGATAGAATTGGCAAGGGCGTACGTGACCGAGTGCAGATGGCCTGGTGACCTCATCACGATTCTCAGAAGCTTCTACGGAGCTACATACAAACTGACCAAACGACTGCGACAAACGAAAGGATACCCGTCCACGACCAATTTCGTACATTTTCACGAGACAAAAAAAAAATTAGAACAAATCGAAAATTCTGGGGAATCATTATTATATATATCGACTTGTTTCTCGCGCTACCACCACGTCGCTCGTTTACGTCCTTTCCCCGCATTCTGAATCTATAACTCAAGATCGTATCTTCTTTTCAAAAGCTCCCTCTATGATAGTTGTTCAGTTTGAGATTGTCGAATAATATACGTTACCCTGCGCCATCTGCTGTGAAACCTGCAGCGAACCTTACAGCACAGCGCACACAAACAGATCGTCAAATCATCGGCTCATATTCAAAACACACAATAAAATAGTCACATACTTTACGACATATATATTTATAAGTAAGTGAACAAAACTTCAACTTATATCACGATATCTTCAGCCGGATGCTCATTCATTCCAGATAGACTTCTTTCTTTTCTCAAAATTTACAAATTCAGATTGAGCTTCCTTTTTGCGACGGCATAATATCCCCAGCTCCCACAGTTACTGAAAGAGAACTACAACACCAACAACGCACTTCCCTCGAGATATATACCCCTAAGTTACCTATCCCGGGCATGTTAGAATCTGTATAATACGTATATGCTTCAAAATGCGAACGTCACCCACCCTCCTCCTTCTCCTATTAACAACTACGACCACAGCATCACCGGCTCCAGTATGGAACCGCATCCTCAACACCTTATCCCACCTCTCCTCTTCTCTATTCCCCCCACAATTACCCCTCTCTCCATCTTCGCCGCCTCACACCGATGATACCAACAATAACGACCATAATAATAATAATAATGATAATAAACCGCTCCCGGGAAGTCTAAGAACAACCCACCTCCCTGCCTTCACCACAACAATCTACGCCAAAACCGCCACCCCACTCCCCCTCCCCGCTCCATGGGACATATACTACCCCGAAGAAGAAGAAGAAGAAGAATCAGACCTCTCAAAAAGACAATGCACAAACTCCGGCATAAATAACTCCGGCTGCGATAACTCGGGCAACTATAACACCGGCAACGGCAACAGCGGGAACTACAACTGCGGTAACGGTAACTCGGGAAATTACAACGGCGGGAACGGCCAATCCGGGAACGGCGGCTCCGGGTCTTGCGGTAACGTTGTCATCTCGCAAAGTGTGGCATATGTATACCCCGCCCCCTCGACAGTAGTGGTACAGGTGGCTCCAGTAACGCAGATTGTAACGGTTGCCGCTCCGGTGGTGTATACCACGTACGTGGTATACCAGCAGCCCCCGGCGACGACGGTGGTGTATCAGCCCGCGCAGGTTGTGCCGGTTGTGCAGCAGGAGACTTATGCGCCTAGGGGGTGTGCGTATTGGGAGGCGTTGGGGTATAGGTGTAGTGCTGCCAGTGGGATTAGGAGTAATCTCGCGACCAGGGGGATTATTGCTGCCGGGGTAGTGTTTTGGGGAGGCTGGTTGGTGTTAATGTGATGGGATGAGACGTTGGTGTAAATGTGAGATGAGATACATATACGCTCTTGATGAACGGAGTTTCTTTGTTTTAGTTTTTTCTGTGTTATCCTGGGTTTGCATGGGTTTGCGTTACGCGGTACATATATTAATTGTTACTTCCTTTTTAAAGCTGTGGAGACCTTTGGGTTTCTGATATATCTTTCGTGTACATGATGATTCCTCCAGTTTTCAGCAAGAAGACGGTGCATATGAAGTAAAGTACATAGAAAGAAAGCTAGTGAATAATGCACAAAAAAACATACACCAAATTTCAAAATAAATCTAGATCTTACGCTCCAACTAGATGGCACATAAAATATATATAATACACCCCTCGATCCTTTATTCTATAACATCGCCTTCTCCTTCCTCAACTTTACTTCCTCTTCATGCTTCTTAGTATAAGCCCACGCAAGTTCACTATACCCCCACCTCTTCTCTCCATTCTCCCTCGCCTTGGCACTACTAGCTACCCGCATCGCATACCTAGCCGCGATCCCGTGGAAGATAGCGCTACCCCTCATCAACGTGAACGCGAAGGCAAAGTTCATATCAGGAGCCGGATCCCACCCTGCAATATCCGCATACCATCCTAGTAACTCACCCGGCGTAGGAACTCCCGGTAGAGACTTCAAGTCTTTATTAAAAGGATGTTGGGAGAATTCAACTGGCACGTCGACTGTTGGATCAATATAGGAGAAGGGGGTGAGGAGGTTCGCGAGGTCTGAAAGGGGATGGCCGAGCGTGGAGAGTTCCCAGTCTACTATTCCTATCACGCGGGGTTCGGTGGGGTGATATATTAGATTATCGATCTTGAAATCGCCGTGAACGATGGTGGTGCGGTCTTGCGGGAGGTTGGCGGAGAAGTAGGATAGCATTTCGTGGAAGTGGGGGAGATCGCCTATGGGGGCTTTAGTTTCGACATCGACGGCGACGGATTGAGATTTGTGGATTTTGGTCCATGTTGATATTTGACGGGCGTAGAAGTTTGAAGGGGCGCCGTAGGATTGAAGGTTTACGGAGGCCGGGGGTATGGAGTGTAATAAGGCGAGGGTTTGGATAGCTGATTTCCATCTAGAATTTATACATTAGAATTTGTTCGATAGATAAAGGTGTGTATATACTAACATTAACTTTCTATCAGCAGGACTGACATCCGGAATTGCGTAATTCTCGAATATCCTCCCTCTCACAAACTCCATAATCTAATTTCGCATATAATCAGCACTTCGCACTATATACGATGCCATAATGGGGAATTTGACAAAGCACTCACATAGAAAGGAGTACCGATCACACTCGAATCCTCGCACAAAACATGCACCTTCGGTGTCGGCACAGGCGTATTTTGCAACGCGTGTAGAACTCGATACTCCCTCTCCACCGCGTGAGCCGTCTTGGAGAGTAAACTACCCGGGGGTTTCTTGCGCATGACGTATTTGGCGCCATCACCGTTGAGGACGAGGTAGGTCGGGTTAGATTGACCGTAGCCGAACTATTCATTACATATAGTCCTGTCAGCACGTGCACCATATCCGGACTTATATACAATCTTACGCACTTGTTTGAGTGATATCGGCGCCCTGAAGCATCGTGGGACGTGGGTGGTGAGATACCGCTCGAGAGCCGGCACGTCGATGGGCTGGCGGACCGGGCCCACGGCGGACATTTTGTGCAAATAATATACTATCGAATATCGAATATCGAATCTCGAGTCGCGGTAAAAGCTGGTGATATCGATCGATATCAGGGGCCAGCGCTGTCGTCTCCCGGTCGGCTACTCTACTCCCGGCATAAAGTACAGACGATGAGAAGGAGAGGAGGTCTTGCGCTTCTTCTTATTCTTATTTCTATCCGACGGCTGGTTTGGACAACTCCGGCGACGCCGAATTCCAAAGCTTCCGGAGAAGATGTGAAATCCGGGGAGGCTAGCGATTTTTGAGCCGAGGCTAACCCACCGCGAAGGGAGACAACACTTTGCTCTGGTCGCACACGACTTGCTGCGAGCTTGCCGATTGGCTGGAATTGATGCCTTTGCCGAACGGGACTTTCGATTTTGCTATAATATGATCCGACATATATGAACGTCAACTGGCGCGCCGCATGTGAATATTACCAGCCGCAACATTGTTTTGGCATGGTGAAGTTCGGCCCTAGAGGCCTTGGATTCATCGACTGAAAACAACGCCGAATGACCACATCTCAACGCCTCCGCTAGCTTCTAGTCCAGACTATGGCATCAGCGGGAACAGATTCAGAGACTGAGACTGGAATCAACGGGCAACTTGAGGCTGATAATACGTGAAATGTTATAAAAAATATAAAAAAGCTTCGTGCTTTAAAGCCATGTAAACAAATTAGAATCGTTTTTTAAATTAGTTTTTAAATTGAATTTTTGACAGTTTTAGTATAACCTTTTCTGCATTCATTTATGCATTGGAAAATAGTACGAGAGAACATTTCGCCCGCTTCCCAGCGTACCGGCTACAAGACTACTAGACCTCATATTACATTAGTCTGGCTAGCATCAAACGGCGCCAGAGGCTGCAATTCACAATTATGCCATAATCCGAAATCATATTACTGCTCCCACATCCGGCCAGTTCAAAACTAGATGAGAGAAGGATATGCCAACCTTCAGAATTCAGTACATGGGAAGAAACCTTCTTGGACGCCAAGCACGGTTATGTTGTTGGGATTGTAGGCGTCAGTGTAGCAGCAGTAGTTTCGGAAAGTGAGCCAGGTGCCGCAGCTATTTGAGATGTTGGTAGGTACTGTGAGGCAAAATCCTTCGCCACATTGCTCGTAAGAATCGATGGCAGAGGCGTTGCTGGTAGATTGAGGGGGAGTTATGACGATCGACGCAACTTTCCAGGCTGACATTTTCAAATTTTGGAATAAAGTTGAATGGTCTATAGTTTTGATATATATATTTATGGTGACATGTTGACGAAGAAGTCTAGAAAATTCTCGAGGGACTTGAAGGTAATATATTTGAGGAATGGAAAGAATAAATTCAATGTTGCATAAGCAGCTGACGGTTCGCTGCCACATATTAGACAATCTTATCTGGTGGTTGTATGTAAGGTACAGCGTGAGCCTCCATTTTCGTGACACCGTGCGGTGAATAACTAGGAATTATAGCTATCCAACAAATGTGCGTTTCTCTAAACAGATGTCGGTAACCGGCGTCAGCCTTATCGTGAAACGAAATGACAGTCTTGGCAAGAATTGGCGTATGGAGATGCATAAATATAGTCGATCGGCAAACTACGCTTATGATTCCATATCTTGCAAAAATAAATGGGATTAATAACCAGAACTTAATATACAGTTTTTTGAGAGTGTCCCTATTATGTTTACTTAGAGCCCAAAGATCTCTATGAATAGAAAATATACGTACACTATCTATATGAACTTGTAGTCTACTTGAAGGTTCATTGGTTCGTGTAACATGTCGGGTACGCCAACCACAAGTAGATGAGGCCTGCTAGCTTGCAAGATTGAGCCCCCGTTTTCCAGATTTACAATAAAATTTTGTGGACCAAAATGTTTAAAGGTCCGAATAACCGCGGTTGATCAATTGAGAATGTTTGACTCTCGTGAACTCGAGCGCTGCGCCGGCACCAGCGCCTTCGCATCACATTCGTCCTTGTCCAACTTTCCAAAACGGGAAATGCCACACACCGAACCTTCCTTCAAACCCAGATCGACGACGAGGCTGGTATTCTGCGGGATTAGCCAAACATCCATGAACTCCAGTCCGAATCTCAGCGCCAAGCATGATCGTAGCTACAAGGCCTCTCTCGTGATCTCTAGGACTTAGCTTCGCCATAACCCGAATATATATCCGATTTGTATCTTTGAAGCTTCACAATCTCAAACCTAAACAAGAAGGGAACTTGTCCCTCCTCATTTCTTGGGTATGGCGACCCCACGCCCACCCCCGCCCGTCCCTGTCCGCCCGTCGCCTCGATCCCCAACTGCTCCCATGCCCATTGATACTGTCGGAAAACCTAGCGTCGCTTCGACGGTAGAGAACACTCTACCTGGAAACATAACTTTACACGAGCAAGCGGAACATCCTTCCAATACCTCGCTACGGCTTGAAACCGCGGTGCGGTTCACTGGAGTACTCGTCGAAACAGAAGATCTGGTCGCAGCAGCTCGGTATTGGAAAGAAAGGCAGGAACATGTTGAAGCGCGCGACTTCTATACATTTTTAGCGAGGCGGGAGACCGAGGTATTAGTGATATCAAAAACCGAAAATGAACCTTTGGTCGTGGCTATTGCCGATGAAGCTTCTAAAAATCAAGAAACTGCTGTGAAGGGCGCGAGGACAGAAAATGCGATAACAACGGGTGTCTCGAAGATGAGAGCCGAAACATTAGTTATAGCGAAGAAGAAGCCACCGCCTCCACCACCTCCTAGGTCGCGGAACAATCGCGGAACATCCAATAACCCTGCCGAATTATTAGGAGTATCAAGTCCTGTCTCATTAAAAACCGCACCGGTAGAGCTTGCCGCCTTTTCAGAACCACTAGTCCAGAATCAGAGCCCGTCTAAGCCAGATAAAATCCCAGTACCGCCTCCCAAACTGTCTATCGATCCTCAAATTGACGCTTCGGAATTGGACAGTACCAATGAAAATCCCAAGAAGAAGTTTCCTACTCTGAATTTTAATAATAAAAGTGAACAGCTATCTCCAAATAACCAGCGTTCCCAATCTTCAATACCAAAACCAGCCACAAAACCACAGCAGCAAAGAACAACACCTTCGTCAATAACCCCCTCCAACAACCCCTTCACAATCCAGAGAGAGATGGAACAGGCTCAGGCTACAAACACTACAGGACCTATTCAATATCAACCCGCATACGCAGACTTTATAAAGAATTACCAAAATCCGTCAAGCGGGATACAATATTCTGGAAATATCCAACAGAATACCGTAGAAAGTACATCGATCAACCAATTTTATCAAAACATGAACCAGATATATGGGAATAATGGCCCTCCACTAGGATTTCAAAGCATCCCTACTGGTTTACCGCAAAATCCATACACGGCGCAGTTTAAAAATTTCTCTACAGGTGGTTTTAACGCAGCCACTACCGCGCCTTTTCCCCCCACGCCACCGACAAATATTTCTGCTCTATTAGCACCCTTTCCTAATCCTACATCTTCTAAAAACCTCAACAATATAGCCCCACCCCCGTCCACAGACACCCTCGCTTCGCCTATAGATCACGTAACACCAGAACGCCTCATACTTCGTGAAACAATGCACCAAATGAAATCCCATGGCATCGGCTCCCCAGCCTCCAATAGGCTTGGGATGGAATACGTAATGAGATTCTGGGCCTCCATCCCGACAAAAAAGGCAGCCGCAAACCTCATCCAACCAAAAAAAGTCATCAACAACCTCAAAAAACCATCTGGCCTTGGTCTCGCGGAAACATCCGAAGATTACAGTTTCCTACTCGTCTGCGTCCGCCTCTCCAAACTTGAGTTGATCAAAGAACTAATAGAAAACGGCGGCGCAAGGATTATGAATATCAACTCGAAAACCACTCCGCTCCTGCGAGACGCTATATGGTACTCCGATGAAGCGAGTGGGGTGGTGGAGTATTTGATATCCAAAGGGGAGCTGATAAACCATCAGAGTAAGCATGGGTTGGCAGCGATTCACTATGCTGTAGCATCGTACAATGTAACAGCAGTGACGGCACTGATCAAAGCAGGCGCGAATATTAATATTGGGCTCAAAGGGGTCAATAAAGAAATATCTAGTATAAACCGTAAGGCTGTAGGAAGGGAACCGAAAAAGGTCGAAAAGATGCTGGGTATTTTATATTTACTGCTAGACGCTGGTGGACAAGTAAGTCCTGACCCTAAGAACGGGGTTCCAGCCACATTGTTCACGGGGGCGTCTGGGTTTCCTGAGGTTGTTGAAGTTTTGAGATCCAAAGGGACACCTAAGTGGTATCTTGATAGACTGAAATCTTTTACACTCTCGATAGCGATATTAAATCAGAACATCTCGTTCGTAAAAGACTGGATTAAAAAAGGGAATGAGATTAATGACTTTGATATATTTGGAAGACTTCCTTTGGATCACGCGTTAAAGATGAACCGGGATGACATCTCACTGTTGTTAGAAGAGGCTGGGGCGAGAACGCGGATTGGTAGTCATGTAGTAACAGAGCCGAGGAAACGGCAGTCTCGGGACGCATGGTACGGCCTCGGTGGAATCAGTGATGATTCAGATAACTGGAGCGTGGCGGTGAATTACTGATGACTACAAGAGTGCTTTCGCTGACCCGCAAGATGACTTTGTAAGACCTTCCGTGGGGACTTCCGACGCTATGCCCAAGACTGGGAGCTCGCGGAGGCGGCCTCGGAATAAATAACCTCGACATGTTTACCTTAATGATTACGATATTAACTAATTACGTCCGATTTTTCATTCTCATTTTAATATCATACTTCCTATATAGAGCAGGTAGTGAATGTGTGCGTTGACACCGCGATTCCGGACCCAATGTACCCGACATTCAGTTGGTAGAGTTAATGCTGTAAGATTGATCCACCCGGACAGCCGACACCAATACCTCTCCCAAATGTTTTTTAAAAAAAGGACAAATCACCCACACGAGGGTGGAATTACCCGGAGCTTTATAAATAAGTGATGAAAGCAGAATTCATACAATAAAACTATTACGTGATATATACAACTCTAACACACCTCAGCTAGCATCTAACCTCGATTAATCAGAGATGCCAGCTTGGGTTCCAGACTCTTATATACAACGAAGAGGAAGCACCAGCAGTATAATCTTCAATAACAACATGAAACCATATCTGCAGTTCTTATATATACTTTTTCATATTCTTCTGATAGCTTTTATATATTTACAAACACTACAAACACAAGCATTAGTTTCCGAGTTTGAGCTGCTTCGATTGAGGTGGGAATTTACCTGGGAGTAATAATCGTTACTATAAGTGCATGTTGAGCTTGTGCAGCAACTAGATGTCAAAATATTGTCAGTCGATGCCCTATCGCAAGATATAAAATATTGTAGAACGAGATACTCACGTCGGGCCGGTGAAGCCAATACCGCCGCATTGCCCGTACAACGAAGCGCAAGCGCCGCTACCCGCCGTCGTCTTCGTGGTGGTAGTAGTAGCTTTTGTTCCAGTCGTGGTAGTCTTGGTGCTAGTGGTTGTAGTCTTGGTGCTAGTGGTTGTGGTCTTGGTGGTTGTGGTTGGGGTTCCACTGCCGGAAACACCCCCCTTGCCGTTCATGAGAGTCGAGATAAGACCAAGGCCGGGGTAGTAGCTTGCTCCTAGGGTTGGGATTGGGATAGAAGCGGTGAGGGAGAAACCTGCAGCGAGGTCACGGCCCATCTTGGCGGCGGAATAACCAGCTCTGTGCATATGTTGAGAAACGTTAACGAAAAGAAAAACGATCAAGGGCTGTAAGAAGGGGTCTTTACGGCGCGGATGATATAGTTTGGGTGATCTGGCTGTAACTTCCACCGCTGCCTGACTTCAAACATCCACCGGATCCATATGCAGATCGGCACTTGTACAATTCAGTGCTTCCGGTATCGGTCCATAGTGCGATGTTGGTAAGGGTGATTCCAGTGCATGGTGCAGCATCAGAGCAAAGAATCTGAATGGGTGCTCTTTGGGCACCGTTCGCGCAAGTTCCGTGCCAACCCTAGACGATCAAATCCAATTAGCAATGAGCGTTAGATAAACCAGGACATACTTTTATGCTCACAGTGAAAGTAATGCTGGACAAAGCGACACCGGTGGACAAATCTCCAGCTGATTGGCCAGACCAGTATTGATCGATATCCAAACTGTAAGCATTACTATGTCCGATGAAATTCTCAAACGTGACGCTCTTAACGCTTCCAGTACCACCGTTAGACTTGATCATCATCATTTGGTTGCACTCCCAGCTGTAAACGTTGAGATAATGGATGTTCGAAATGGCAGTGCCGGTGGAAAGAGATCCGATGGCAGATCCACCGGACCAATTGCAGTAGATTCTCTCAATCAAGAAATTGCTAGCGGGCGATTTGACGGTGACACATTCGTCCTTGTTGGAGACTTCAATATCGTGGACCCAGTGGTTTGTGCCGGAGATGTCGATACCATCTAGACCTCCCTCGCTGTGACCGTGGAGGACCAAGTTGTACATTTCTCCGTTGGAGCCTTGCTCTACAACAATGAAGAAAGCGGGGGCTGTACAAGTCGTTAGGTTAGTTTGAGGAAATAGTTAATAGCTTATTATTGAAGGGACTTACAGTCAGCCATAGCCAAGTCGTGGATAGACCAGTTGACACAGTCCACGAATCGCATAATACGTGGTCTAGATATCGAAAATTGTAAATTATATATTTCTTTGCTTTTCTATAAATTTATCACGATATTCCTTACTTACCCGTAAACACCGGTTCCTTGGCTGTGCCAGTATACACCAGCACCTTGGATACCGCCCTTGGAAGTTCCAGAATAAACTTCAAGATCGGTGGCATCTTGGAAGATAATCATATGTCCGCCAGCCGTTCCTATGGTAGAGATCAATCAAATTTTGGTAAATAATATTATATATTAGATTCTATTTCAGTTTCAAGATATTATAAAAGAAAGCTAACTTACCTGTTCGTGTAATAATACCATCAAGTTAGAATGCATAATGCGACCCTCCCGACAGAGTGACCCAGGTAGCTTGAGCATAGTTCCCAGGAGGAATATAAATGGTAGCACCTCCAGCTTTCGCGCAGTTGTTGAAAGCGGATAGAATAGCAGGACCGATATCCGTAACACCGTCCGCCTTTGCACCGTAGTTCAAAACGTTACAAACCTTAGACTTCGAAGTGAGAGGAATAGTTGGGCCGACATTAGCGGCGTTGGAAAGCTGAGCCTCGACGCTAGCGAGGTTCAAGAAGCCAACAAGGGCTTGTGCGAGTAGAATCGAAAATTTCATTTTGGCGAATACAATTTTCGTTTAGCTTCTCCAGATTTCGAATTCGTCTCCGCATTCTGCCGTCGGCCATGGTTGAAGTTATTTATAATTTTCGTTTTTAGGGTCTAGATTATGCTTCCGGCGAGAAGGAGAAGAATTCAAAGTGGAACTACCCGACGGAAAGGAGGCGCGTTGCCCCGATGTTAATGAGGTTAAGGGTCTGTGTAAATGTGAGGCATCCACAAAATTTGAGCTCGGACGTAATAGCTCCGCGCAGAAATTCGATTGATAAAATTGTCCCTCAATTTCGACCGAAGTCTCATAGCCTCGGCGTGATAGATTCCGTAGAGGGTACCTGGAACTCACAATCGTCTAGAACATTCACCTTGACATTTACGTAAAAATTAACTGACCCAATTATGCTCAAATTTTGTAGTATCCACACGACTATATCTAGTCGATCTAACAGCATTTGTCTACAGTATTTGTACCGTTAACCAAATCGTCGCGATGTTATATCTCACGAGAAACATTTTTTCCTCCAAAATCTGTCAGCGAAGACAAGATTTATTGAACGAGGCTAAAATACGATTTACGACCTAAAGACTTTAAAATCTCCGCTGCGTATGCACATACCAGTTATTTTTGCCCAAAGGCAGGAAACAGAGGGCATTTAGCTTGTGCTGTAGACGAATATCTGCCAATTGGTCCCGAGACCACAATTGGCGAAACAATTTTTTTATTTTTTTATATAAAACTTCTTGAACTGGGATCGGAGCTCTTTAATATCGCGACTTAATCCGATATATGTATTTAGGAGATGTCCGTGCACAGTGTGATATTTTATGCACAACATGGTGTTATACTTGATTTTCACATCAATTCAAGTATCTTTCACGAGTCAATTGAATCTTAGGAGTTTCCGGTAATGCATTACCCTTGTCTTCATACCGCTTGCTAGGCATATATATGCAGCAGATCATGCAAGACTCGGATCAGATAAATATCCATCGATCGATCGGACCTTTGATCCATATTAACTCATAATTCGAGCAAAACATTTTATCCTTGAAGACCAAGTAATCTTCTAGCATCTTATAAAATCTACCTGTAACTAACGCATAGACGTCTGCAGCGCTCACCATTTTTATATATGCATGAATATCACCGTGGTTTGGTGCAGCACTCCACTTGATCTGAACTTGTAACTGGAATTTGGGTATTAACTTACTGTAGGTTGCGGGTCTATTCAACATTCCGCCGTTGATAGTCGCCCGACTGTAGATACAATGCAAAAGATATATTGAAACTGAGTTTCTTGATATTAACAACATAATTTTGACAGGTCTCTTTTCCGGAAGGCAGGTTGGAAACGAGACCAATTCTGGCCCAAAGCTCCCTTATCAGCGCATGAAACTATGTTGATATCCGAGTATCTTCCGAGATCGTGATATGCTTGATCATATGATGAAGCTTGAATATACGCAATTAATTAAGTATAGCCTGGTTTCCACTCCGCTGGCACGAAGATCGAATACTAATCATTAAAATTAACAGCTTTATTAGATCTGATGGCACACACATTAGGTACTATCTAAATTATAATCCCGCATGAAACCCGGATATGTATATTAAAAAATAAAACTAGGATCACAGGGCCGTCGTCGAAGTTGTATCACATGACTCAAGATAACTTTCCATCCTCCTCATCGGCTAAGCGATATAAAATACCTCGGTCTAAAGCACGGACCTACATACATGCATGTGTACGTTCATGCCTTCTATTGACTTGATTTAGGTTGGGATTTGCTGATGGGTAGATTGCTGAAGACTACCTCTAGTCAGTCGCTCAATATGCTAAACTTCGGCTTAGGATTCCGCAGATTAACCCCCAGGTATAGAATTTAGCAAAACCTGCTTCCCACATTTACAATGGATAATAATCTTGCAATTCCTATCCACACAGACTTTTGCAGCTTCCGCTACTGCATCACTCGCCGCTTGAGATAGCGCACTCCCAGCGGACGCTAAATCAATAACACCTCCAGAACTAGAACTACAAGCACAGATCGGTGCCTGAAACGATATCGAACTCTTGATCTCGAATCCCAAACCTCTTTCCGCGTCAGACAACAGCTCTTCATTCTCCGGAATAACCCCACTCATTCTAGGATCCTTAAAAACAGTCTTCCCTCGCCGTCCTACACGATTGTAGATATAATAAGCCGCTGTCAGTGCTGTGCCGGTAACCGCAACTGGCAGCGCCATCGCACCAAGCGAAGCATAGGCCGCCGGAACTTTCTCTACAACCTGTACAGTGTTGGTAGCTGTATAACCCAACCATCCCCAAAGCCCACCCGCCGGCACGACTTCCGTAGCAGTGGTCATCACAGTGGTAGTAGCATTAGCTGCAGTAAGTAACATTGCTGCGATCGCGGATCCGGAGCCCAGTCCCGCTACATTAGCCCTATCCAGCACGGGGTTGAATACATGATAGAGTTGACCGTCGTCCTGCCAGTCAAGAACCTTCTTAATCCTATCGTGTCGCGCTATAGCCGTCGGAGAGATTTTGAAAAACGCCCCTTCATTCTCCTTTTTTATAGCGATAGCTTCCATTAGGATTAACATCGTCGCAGCCCAATGTTGGCAGTTATTCCACGAGGAAGAGTAGGTTGTGAAACGCATGGGGTGAGCTTGCATTAATTTTGTGATGTCGCGAAGGGTACCTTTCCATATGCCAAGCGGGAATGCTTCGACACTAGGGTTGAACAAGCGGGCAGGAAATGAGAGGGTGGTGCCCATTTTCGACAGTTCGAATTGGAGGGACCATGATTTATTCGGCTCGGTTAGGACGAGGGCCCAGTGACGCGAGTGTATGGAGGTTTCGGAATTATCATCTGTAGTAAGGCCTTGGAAGAGAATACCCAGTTCGAAGGGCTCAACTTGGTCTGAATCTACCACCTGGGGTAGCTCATACGGGTCGAAGTGCAATGGTATTCCGTACGGTATTGCCACTAATATCGTTCTCAGAGCATTAGTCCCTTATCTCTCAAGGATGCAAGTTCGGATTGACTGTACTTTCTGAAATTAAAAGCTCTTAAAATTCAATGCCGTTTCCAATCGGGGTTCGCATAGTCTCCAAATTGTTCAATACTATTTGTTACCTGACTTGAGACTCCTAGTTCGCGCCTAATGTCATTGAAAGAGTCGAGAGATCCGGAGTTTAGGCGGGCGAATTTGAATACGAGGGGCGAGATAAAGAGAGACCGCTATCCAGCGACGAAAGGTCAGCGATCCTCGTACTCATAATGGGCTGAATCTCTCCAATCCCAATCACCTTCAATGCCAAATGATGAAGCCTCGTTTGAACCCCGCGCCCAGGTTTCAGCCTCCTGAAATCCTGTGTTGACAAATGCATCCACAAGACGGCCTGCGTTGCAGGAGGCGCCAAGAGACGTTGGCATTACTCGTGTTTCGCGCTTGTCGTCCTGGCTCGATATCTCAACTTCGAACTCAAATTAGAAATCGTGCTGGAGATATGGAGATGTATCGATATGCGGACATCTGAATAAAATGAAAATTCTATTTAATATCTACATATATTCATCGATCTCCAGACAACATATTTTAGGCGTTGTATTTATACTTTACTGAAACATCAACTATTTCCCCCTGAATCCACACCTACTTTGAGCTGAGCCGAGGTTTTCTTGCGCAAGTTTGCCAGGAAGCGAGTGCAGCTGGCTGTGTTCGACATGACGAGAGGAACTAAACTCTCTGGAACCAAGGCAGCTTCAAGAGAGGGGAAAAAAAAAAAAGAGAGAGAGAAGTAAAGCGACGATTGCATTTCACTAACTGCTCTAGCTCAAACCCAAAACCTAGTTTTTTGCTAGTATGAGAATGCAAATGTGGTCTATAACCGATGTTCCGTTTCGTACGGTCGCTTATGAATGGGTAGTATTACAACAATTTACGGGTTAGTGCGACAGATTCCAAATTTGAAGTAGTGAACCTAAGCTGAGAGTTTGTGTTTTTTGTGATACTGTGGCCGTCCTCAAAGAGACTCGCGTTATTATCAAGTTGCCGAAAGGTGGAGGTCGTTTCCCTTCATGGATGGCTATTCCAGTTGACGACGGATTTTTATAAGGTTAGCTGCCACAGCTGTCGGTTGGGTCGCCTTCTCGCAACCTTCCAGGACTTCCCAGATCCAGATTTCGGCAAATATGTTGCATTTAGCTTGTTCTTGCTTATTTAAACTCTTGGGAGCCTATAGTTTAAGCATTCTATTTGGCCATTCTGGCACCTATTTATAATTAGGTATAGCCACCAGTTTGGGCCAAGTTAGCGGAGCTATGGGAGATTGGTTACACAAAACTTGAGTTGATAAGAAACGTTTCACAGCAGTGTACCATCTACGATAAAGGACTAAGTTTTAGTCCGATTCTACCTTGAGTAGGCCTTAGACCCACCCCAAGGCCGTACGTAGTCGCTAAGTCCGATATTTAGATGAAACAAGCGCCTGTTACCGGTAAACAGAACTTGGTGAGACTGGATTTTGTGATCGCGGGTGTCTCTGATACCGGAGATTTTGCGATTGAAATACCAAACAAATTTTTATCATCTCGCACTGACCGTGATACAACGTTGGAGGGTGATGCCGCAGGGCCAAGCTGCCGGAGAACATCGGAGTTTCCGAATATCGTTCAACTTTAGATGGTTGACGATCAGAAGTGGTAACGTATAAACGCATTCCAGATTTTTTACAGGGGCACGGGAGGCTAAGACGGACTAGCGCTAGGTTCGGCCCTCCCTGGGGCAGGCTGAGGATGTTGCTTGAAAGCGTACCTTATTGGAATATTGTTCACTCCAGGATAGCAGGAGGATGAGTAGCTTTCATGTCGTCGACTACATATTAAAATTCTCAATTCTACAACAGATGGTTTAGCTCGAAGTTTACCAATCTTTTAAGATGGCGTCGATGGTTGAATATATCAATAATCAACACCAACGATTTCCCGCATATACCTGATGTCCGCTCATTGGCGCGCGATAACATTATAATATTAATATAATAAGTGTAAACTCGTTTTTCGAGGATAGTTGTCTTTGAAGTGTGTTTCTATTTTAAGATATTCTAAAGATGGGATAAAAAAATATAGGTTTCGTACCATACGGCATTCAAAGATCATCTTATGTCACAAGTCCAAGATATTCATCACACAAACCTTATATCTGGCTTGTCGCTTTCTCCATGTTGTGCTTCCATAGGACCAACTGAGTATAAGACCTTCTTTTCATGAGACTTCCGAAGTGGTGCTGTTTACTTCGTATGAGGTGTGAGTGTTCTGGCTAAAGAATTTATACCTATTTCTTCCGCCCGTGTCTAGAGGATCTTCATCACAAAAGAGGTGGGGTTCCGAAACATGTTATGGCAATATCTGTTTAGCTAATTATGTTGCAGAGCGGCCATATTTGTTAGCCCTTAAACCATTAAATGCAGGGCTGAGTAACCAGAAGTAGGCAAAAGCCACACTCTATTAAGCACATCAGTTCGGAAGCCCTTGAACTTTAAGTTGCTTCGATCCTATCGGATTGCTACTACTTGTCTTGTATGATAGGTTTTGTTTAAATAAGCTTAAGATTAATTGTCCACATATTAATTATATTCAATGTAAGCGGAGGTTATAATGATCATTTGACCATTTATTGAAATATCAATTTCGAAGCGGTTCAAAGTGTCGGTTGGAAAACGTAGATAAAGATCATGAATAGAGCCGAGATTCAGAAACTATGATATTGCAAGAGTACCAGACAGCGAAAGAAAAATATCCTTCGGAAATTCTCGGTGGGTTTAGTTTTAAGAACAGATTGAGAGGCGCGCATACAATCGGTGCCTCTGAGATGATGCCGTAGGATAAAACTGCTTTCTTAGGTAAAGTTGTATCGCGAAAAGCCTAAAAACTGAAGCTAGCAAACTAGTTCACCGTATGAATATGCACATATGTAAAGTTAATCTGCCGCAAATTCGAAACTGTGGCCTTAAAATAATATGTTAGGAGAGTCCAAGCAGACATCGAAATCCACAAATAGCTATATTTTTGTCGATTTCCTGGCTGTATAATAATCATAACGCTAGGTTTTATACATTCCCAGTCGCCTATTTGTATCGCCTATTCGGGTCTGTCTGCTATCCCGGACAGAAGCATTTGAACAATCGACTCAGTATTTGGAAAATAGAGTCGTTATTGGTAACGTGCCTACTTACATATATGTATAGGGTAATTGCTGATCTGAAATCATGTAATATCGAGGCGAAACTTGGTTATCGCCCCCCAGATATCTCTAGCTCTGGATCCTATCAATATGTCTTGTAAACCAGTCGCGCAGCACGAGGCCATCAATGAGATTTTAGTCAAATCAGCCGACTCGTCGAGAAGCTCGTCCCATGGGAGCGAGGGGTCCACGGCTTTTTCATAGATCATAACAACATTGGCCTTGGCTACACAAGTTTTCTCTCTATAATAAATACAGCTATAAATACCAGCTATATTCACCGAGTGTTGTCTTATGAGAGCAGGACACTACGCTTTCTTCCTCCAACCCAAAGCCCCAGCAGCATCTTACGAAGGTTTTATTTTACAAACTTACTCTCTTTAACTTCTCCCCGTACGGAATAGTTGACCTTCATTTTATTTCAAAAGAAATAGTTTCCTTTAATTAAGCCATGCTTTCGTCTTCTACTGTCGTAGTCGCGCTACTACAGCTGGCGACGCTCTTTTCAGAGGCGGATGCTCATTGCAAGGTAATTCAGGTCAGCGGAAACATCAAGGGAGGAGGCAGTCCACCTTCGTTCGGGAGAATCCCATCTTACCCTCTCGGGAAAGGAAATTACTTTTACCCTCAACAATTCGACGTTACCACATTTTCGAGCCCCATCGTCCCAAACCTTGGAAAAGTACCTCGTGTATAGTTAAATCAAGGCTGCGGATCAACGCTCCAGCTCGTCAATGACTATTGGAAAAAATATGATGCCGGAAGGTTCGCTGGAGCTTCAATAGACTCCAAGAAATGGTGGTATTTTACTCAGTATATTCCCAACAATCTCTTAGCATATATCGACCAACGTGGAGATGCCAAAGATATGGCTGTGCAAGAGAAATTGCCAAGGGTCAGCCAAGGTGGTTGGATTCAGTGGAAAATCTATACGGTTAACGATGATGGTGCGGACCATTTCGCTGCAGGATTGACGAAACGGGATCCGGTGCTCATTTTGGTGCGTGGCTTACGATGAATGATAAATACCAGGTGCCCCCACTCGATAAGAGCAAGTATTCCAGCTTTCATAAGTCAGCTACAGTAACCGCTATAGCAGCCGCATCACAGATTGTTTACGAGAGCAGCTCAGATTACAGTCTCCCACTCCATCCGGCAACCCAGGATACGATATCGCCGGTGGTCAGGACGAATATTCTTATAAAAAAACGTGATCTCGATGGGGACCTAAAGGAGGGGGAAATTGAGAAACGCGAGGTTGATACTCCTGCGGATGAGGCGGCAGCATTCTTCGAGAAACGTACTTTCAACCCAGACGAAGAATTGAAAAAGCGTGAGCCGGAGGTGAATGAAAAAATTGAAAAACGCGATACAGAAGGCTCGGAATCCGGGTCTATTGCAAGGAATCTTCTCCAGCGTTCAGCAAAGATCGGTAGGCGGGTTTTAAAACCCGTCTTGCCCAAGAAACGGGGCAATACAAATGAATAGGTCAGTTGATACTGTAAAAGCGTTGTTATAAGAAGCTTCAGCTAATTAAGGATTGACGGAAGGCAGGCTGGAAACGAGACCGGATTGACGGCTTTCTGCTCTAAGATCTTACTGAAAGATAACACCACTTCGTCCCTATTCTTGAACCCTGAAAGGTCGAGAAACAAAACGAAAGAAATAGAAAAATGTACAAACTATTTTCTTGGCTCGAGTTTAAACTTCTTTTCTTTTCCATCCTTTCCTTTAACATTCTTTGTTTCAGCGTACATATTCTACAATGTGCATCTGGGCGAAAAATGCATGGCTACACTGTTTGCTATTGTTCCTTTAAAGACATTCCTTTAGGTTGTTTGGTTTTCTTTTTTATTGTACCCTCTTGGAATTAGATACAGTGGAGCCCACGTAGCATATAGACTTGTATGTATTCTGCTTTCTAGAATATTGTATATTTTACCATTCTATGGAACATCGGTGCTTTTTTCATTGCGACAACTCCGCCATTAAAAAATGAAATAGCGTATGAATTGATCAATGTGAACTGATGTAAAAAATTTAATTAACCGCTTCGAGCTAGTCTCGTACCCAGACGCCGCGGAGAGGATTGAGGCTATCACTGTCCGAATACGTCTAGCACAGAGATAAGACTCGTTACCTGCGAGCCGTTGCTTCAGAGGCCTTTTTCGTCGAGTTCTCTGCTTATGTTTTCGCATAATTAATTCGAGTCTGGAATATGTGTGCACTCCCTCCCTTTTTTTTTTCTTTTTGGTTTTTGAAATGGAGTGCGCTTTTGCAGAACTCCAATTTCGTAAGAAGATTCGTCGGGTTCGAGACTTTTTCGACTGAAAGCCACTGAAGAACTAGAGGTCAGCCAAAAGTCTATGTTGTAAAGTCCATCTTTCTTTTGTAGTTACTTCTTATTTTTTATATTACCTCAACGCTAAAAGAGAGACAGACAAAATTTTATATATGCACAAGTACCAACCATGACGCAAAAGCCCCCGGTTGCGAGAGGATACCGTATCTGCAAAAACAATTTATCCGGGATCATAAACGATAACTAAAAAAAATCAAAATATCCCAGTTTACACAAGCACAAACAGTTTCAATATTAGGTTAGAATACACTAAATTAGACCCACTTCCACTTCGAACGATATAAAGTCCTGTTCATGGAGCCATTTATTGTATAGGACATCCATTAGGACGCCTGAGATTGAGATATGGGATCTAGCAACACACGCAAAGTCCGATCCTTAGAGTTAAGAATGATCCTCGATACTCGGGAATTCGTATGGTTATAAACTCTGCCTGCCAGTTCCAGGGTGTTGCTTGCTGTTTGAGATACTACCTCAGACGTCGCGGAAGATAAAGCAACGCTACCCGCAGGATCTTTACCGCTGGCAATTACTAGGGTTTGGGAAGACACAAAATTTGGTAAACTTGACATCCACCCCCTTTGCACGCCCCTCTCCTTGGGGGAAAGTCGTAATCTATTCTTTGGCGCGATTCCGATTGGCCGTGGGTCGTCGAAAAGTGTGCTCTTCCAATTTTCAAGGCGGTTATACAAAGAGTAAGCGGCATAAGCGGCGGTACCGACGGCGACAGGTGGGAATGCCATGGCTCCAACAGAGGCATATGCAGCAGGAACTATCTCCACTATCGGGACTATTTTTGTCGTCGTGCACCCGAACCATCCCCAAAAGCCGGGAAGAGCGACGACTTGTGGAATTTCGGTTATTAGGGTAGTAGTTGAATTGGCCAAAGTTGCTAGCCCTAGTGAGAATAGAGATCCACCGCCCACTCCAGCGGCTTGAATTTTATCCAGCGCTGGGTTGGACACATGATACAATTGGTCATTGGTGTGCCGGTCAAGCACCCGCTTGACTCTATCGTGTCGAGCGAGCGCCACAGGCGAGATTAAAAACGCCCTATTCGCCTTCTGTATCGCAAGGCTCTCCATGAGAACTAGCATTGTTGCTACCCAGTGCTGGCAGTTGTTCAAGGCCGCAGAATATGGAACAAAGCGCATCGGGTGAGCTTGCATGAGTTTCGTGATATCCCTCAGTTTGCCTGTCCAAGTACCAAGTAGGAAAGCATCGGTGATCGCCGGATTGAACAACCGGGCCGGGAATGAGACCTCCCCAATCTCATTTTTCAAGAGTTCGATTTGTAATGACCAATTGCCGTGAGGTGAGGTGAATACTAGTGCCCAATGTCTTATATATATCGAATTTTCAGAGTTGTCGTGGGCACTTAGGGCTCGAAACACGATTCCGAGTTGAAAACTCTCAATTTGTGTCGGATTGACCAACTGTGGCGTTTGGTAAGGGTCGAAGTCTTGCATATGTGCCATATTGTACCTGATCTAAAATATAACCCTTGCCGTTAGATATATATTTCGCCTGCTAGATCGGTGTTATTCAAATTTTACCTAAAAGCTTTCAAAACTAGAAATAGTTAAATGATCTTTTTGATCAATTTGACTGTCGCCGAGGATCTCAGACAGTTATATTTAATGGTGATGAAGCTAGCAAACGGACTACGGAGAGAAATCGAAACGATATTCAGTTATAGCTTTTCTTAGAAGGATATAACAATGCACCAAGCCCTACATGGGAATCGAAACTCTTAAGCCTCGTTGAGAAAGAGTTGACGTGGCCGCGACCCCGCACGGCGGCCCTCGAGCTCGATATTCTGCATTGACTTACCGATCGATCCTTTTCGCGCAGTCAAGTCGAAGTTTCCAAGCTATTTTGGCTGCAGTTTGAGAAGCAAAAGCATCGATGCCTGCCCTCTCGAGAGCTCCTCCCGTGATACAATCTCCACAGATACTACGTATGACGATTGGTCCACTGGCCACTACAATGCCTTTGTGCGCTCGTGCATTTCTCGTCATCTTGGCATTATATTCTCAGGAATGCAGTTTTGAAACGGTAGTTTTGCATTGGCTGACTCTGCATACAGGGAACAGCATGCAACTCTACGGTGCGGCTAGGTATTTTCCCTACCTTCCTGTCCACACTGGTCTCGAGGCTACGGTATTTCGTGTTGGAGGCGTTGCCAAATAAGCAGTTCGTTCAACCTCCGGGTTAGTTGTGTTGTGCCACCCGCAGCGCTTCGCCGTTGATGGCGTCAATACGAAATTTAAGGCAGCTTGTGGTCACCTTAGTCGCATATTCGGACTTATGTATAACGTTTTGCGTGAACAATCCTCCTCCCTCGTTTAGTCGATAGTATTGGTGCTCAACTACAAGATCTAATCGAGGCATATATATGTATACGGGTTTACTAAATCTAAATACTATGGAATTAAAATACTCGTACAACGTGGTTGGTTGCGAGCTCAAGCCGAAGTCTAGGTAGAGTCGAATACTCAAAATTCTACAGCCTAGATGCTTAAAGCGATAGATATGCCTGTGGCAAATACAACTGTTCTAAGGTGTAATTTGAGATTCTAAAGACCTAATTTCTCACTTTTATAATCTTATATATCATCGTAATCAAAACAGTATCCTCAAAACGACTTTATAACGGTAATTGTAGTATTTCAGCGTCTGCAAAGCTAAACAGTTCTACTGTAAGCCCTTTGTGTTAGTGATGCCTTTGCGTTGACCACGTTACATTTCCCAATCCATTATCCTCCCCCAAAAATGCAAATTACCACTTCCAGTCTAGTCCCATTCACACCGCACAAAAAAAGTGGGGGCAGCCCGCGCCATCCCCATTCTCATTCCTCGGTCTCTTTTTCGTGCCAATGGAGATTGAGATTCTCGGGTATGCGGGCCCACCCACCCGTTATCTTTGACACACGCCACGAGCGAACCGATAGAAAAGGAAATGGAAAGTTCCGTCGCTTTTCTAACAACATTCAGGAAACTTTCAGATCCGGGTTCATTTTTCTCGGTTCACGGCTCCGATACGACGCGTCGTCGCAAAACTGGAAATTTATTTTCGAGTCTTTTTATTCGATGGGAAATGTGGTTTCTAGATTTGACAGCTTATAATACCAGTAATATGGCAAGACTCAAATCGGTCGATGAGGGAAACGAATTTATAACCCTTGAGGTGTAATTTAATCGGAATCGGTACCTCAATATCCTCATGTTACTAATACGAAGTGAACCGGCGGTTGAATTGAATTCACGCGATTAAGTCCACAACAATCGAAAAGACGTTGAAATTGCAATATGAAAGGGGAGTATTGATCTCGTGCCTACTCAACCGGATCGAAATTGAGATATTTCTCCATGCTATCTCTCAGTAGGATACTTTTTCTTTCGAAGGTTTTCGCGGGAGGAAATTTCGATGGGGGTTGGGATGTGTTTTAATTGAGACAAAAGATGCATAATCCTTGTCACTTGTCGCGTCACATCCAAGTCGAACGAGAAGGATGATATCATGCCCAGCCTGAATTTTTTGGAGCCATGTGTTTATCAACCTCTCAAAATTTGCTTTCAAATTTTTTTTTTTTTTTTTATGGTTCCAATCAATGGAGGGAAAAGGAAGGGAAGGGAAGGAGGTTGGGAAATGATTCCACGAACGAGGCAAAGAAGGGAAGGCTTGGGCATCAATCGGATGCGTGTTTGCCCTTTAAGAGAACGATCGGAGCCGTCATCCCAGCGCCTCTTTTTTCAAAATTTTGCGAGAAAGCAAAAATAATAAATTATGGTTCCGGAAAAGGGACAGAAGCGACTGGTTTCAAGGAACGGGGTGTGCTATGTGATGTGTGCGCAGGAACGAATACTCGAACGCGGGTTACGCAGGTGTTTAATCTTAAACCAACAAGACTCATGACATGTGTCGACATGATGCGATATTAAATTTGACGGGCAACCCGCGTGAATTTGGACCGTTAGAGTTGCTTGGCAACCATTGACATCAAGATAAAAGATAATAAGACTAAACCCCCCCCCAAAAAAAGGATTAGAAGTGGCGGAAAACACAAGCTTAGTTCAAAATTGACGTGGTGATGGGTAAAGTCCAAGTGGGTACGTATTCGGGACCCCCTCATCCGGGTTCACACATCAGCGAAGGGCGACGGAGGAGGACCCCAATTTTAGAAGCAAGAAGGACAGGACCAGAACAGGGTGTTTCTTGCATCTGCATGGATACACGGAAAACGATGTATGATGGATGTAACCTGTTGTCGTTTGTTGTTCATCACCCGGTTGCCCTTGCCCATGCCAGGTCCATTCCGAGTCTTGCTTGTGGTTGCCCCCATTCAGTCATTCAGTCATTCGAGTAGTCTTGTTTCTCATGTTTTATTGTAAAATTCCTCGCATGCAGACATGGAAGAAGGGGATGATGGATGATTGATTGATTGACAGGAATACGAGGGGTGCACCTTGGTATTAGTATTATTAGTAAACTTGGGAGCAGCAGTGGTGGTATTCGCCTCCCCCTTCCCCTTTCCCACATGGTATTCCATCATGCGGAGAGTACAATAGCTACAGCCTCACAATAATAATTGTTTCTCTTGTTGTAACTACGAAGAACACACAGCGTCATATATAGTTTATCCACCGTGTCACGGAGGTTGCTTTTGGTGTGGCTGGGCAACGACATGACAGCTGGTTAATTACCTCCTTTAGTGACCGCTTAAGCCAGTCCGGTTTAGCCCTGTAACGAACTGACCACTTTTCTCTTCCGCGCCCAGCCAACCCGATTGATCCAACCTAACCAACCCAGCGACAGCACAAGCAGCAGCGCAGGCCGGATAGGTTAGGACGGGATATACATACCGACAGACGGATAGTAGAACAGGCTGGTTCGTTCGCTCGTTAGTGTTGCATCATTCGTTGTTGGAAAGAGCGATTGCATTTGTTGATTCCTTTGGCGGAGGCGCGGTTTCCAATCGACGTTAATACTCGCACCTACTATCTTTTCTCCCTATCTCACTCTCGCTCGCTTTTTGTCCCATCGTCATATCGCTACTGCTCACTTGGTTGTTCGATCCTGTCGCTCGTTTTTCTTCACACATTCGCTCTCGGTCTCTGTTGGTAGTTTTAGTGGGCTCAATTCGACCTCGTTTCAGATCCAGTCAATCGGTCGGTAGTCGGTCGCTGAGCGTCCAACTAAAAAGGGTGTAAGCAGCAGCAGCAGCATAACGTCAGGCAAATACGGCTGAAAATCGGAGGCTGCTTCGATTCGAATTCGATTGATCCATTGACGCGGTGAATCGACGCATATGCACCATCGCGAGCTGTGAGAATAATCGGCCATAATAGCAAGCACCTACGAACAGCCTCTCTCCCCCTCTCTCCGACTACTCCTCCGACATCTTCTCCTTGCCATCCTCTTCGTCGTCTTTCAATCTCGTCTCCGACTTTGTTACCAACCGCCGGGAACAGCTTGGTTTGGGTTCTTTTTTGGGGCTGGATTTCGGTCTTACTATTTCGAGACAGTAAGCGTTGTCGCTATTTTGCTACGCTTTGTTGGGGAAACCATATTCAAAACGTTTTGATGACGACGAACCTGAGCTAACATTCGCATCTCGCGTGGCGATGATATGATAGGTAGAAAGGAACGATCGTTCGCAATCTGCTCCTTTTAGAGGCCAATTGATCGATTCCCGTTCTTCTGGGGACCTTGGTCTTCTATTTATTTTTTTGTGTGCGTGGCTGCATATCCGTCCCGAAATACGTACATGTTGACGACGGTCGACCTCGTTTCGCACTCCGTGCATGTCACCACCCGCCGTCGTTGAAAGAATCCATTCTCCTGTCGATCTTGCTCTGGATATTCTCTACGGCAAGTCCAGCGAGAACGCTGAAAGAAATCTTTCAACATGGGCTTGTTCAGGAAGCGGTCCAACAGTAGCACCACATCCTCAAAGTTGAAGAGACCGCTGCGATCTGGTGCCCCTCCTCCTCCTGACGTACCTGCCATTCCACCGCCTCCCCAATCATCTCATAACTATTCGAAACCTTCATTCAATGGGCCCGTTTATTTCGCTCAGCGAGATTCTGAACCTGTCGATAATCGGAACGATATCCCTCAAGGAAATCCCTCTGGAACTCCTCAACGTGGAACGATTGTCGCGGCTCCTATCGAAGATGGCTTTTCCACACCTGTATCTCAAATATCCGGTCTGACGCATCCTTCCGATGCCGCTCCTGCTCGATCAACGGCTCCATCTTCCGTCGATGCCTTGTCAGCTCTCAGTAAAATGAACGGCCATCCACCTCCAATGATGCAAAATTTACAAAGCCGAGACGGTAATCGAGGTCCTCAAATGCAATTGAACGGACAAAGGATGTCAACATCCACAATGCCCGACGATGGTTTTTATATGGCAAACGATATCCCTCGTCTTCGGAGTCTCTCGGGAGCCACCTCAGTCATAGGTTCCGAATTTGACTCCAAGCCCTCCAGCATGACTGCTACAGGCATGGTAGCCGGTAACCGCAGGCCGCCGCCCCCACCGTTGCGGGATAATCCAAGCACGTCTACCCTGCCCCAGGAGTGGACCGATAGGGACCCCAGCATTAACACAAGATTCACCCATTCTCCCACACCCTCGGAATCTGCCTCCATGCAAAGTTCCGTCGTGTGTCCCCAACAGCCACAACTACACAGGAGACACCACAACGGTTATCCACCTCCCGGTCACCCTTCGTATCCTCCACAGAATAATAAATTTAGACCTCCACCACACCACAACTCTCATCCGTTGCACCTACAAAAACCCACCGGCTCCCGTTTTAATCGTTCCCCTCTCCCACCTCATTTAAATCGCCCTCATAGCGCCGGCCAACGTATTCCTCCGAGATTCCTTCCACCCCCTTTAACGCCTAGAGGTAGTTACAGAGGTCCGCCAAACATGCTACCTTCTCTGCCTGAGAATAGGCGCGCACAAAGTCTCGTGTCCACATCTTCACCATCACGACCGATCATCCCTCCCACACCTGGACCGAAATCCCTCGCCATTCTCTTCACGACAAATCATATCGAATGCAACAATCGACATCAGATTCTACTCCCCACAAAAAACTATCATCACCCCGTTCCGTGTTTGACATGCAGACGAGTTCCCACGGAGGGCATGTTGTATTGCTCCTTCTGCTCTCTTCGAATTTGCCAAGAATGCGCTCTTCGTTTGAAGAAGGAATGGGATGGTGATATCACTAAGGGATGGGGTGGTGTAACTCCTGCGACTGACGAGTTTAGCATTCCTGTCAGTTCTGATGCAAAGATGGTCACCGGCTGGGGCGATCGTTCACCGCCGATAGGTGCCAGAAATGCCGTTCACCAACTCGTCTGGCCTTCCAAATCCAATATGGAGAGAGTCTGCACTCTCTTGGGTGTTCCGTATCGTCCAAAGACCGCCCCGTCGCTGACGAGTTCGTATCAAACTAGCGATGCAGTTCCAAAGACACCAGATCTCATCAAACATCCTTCGTTTAACTTTGATAGCAACGTTGAGCTCGAATCAGGCCCGTCGACCATCTCACCGCCCTCACCGGTAACGCCCCCCGCCTTTGGAGGTTCCAGCAGCTCCCATCGACTTCCTCTCTCCCTTCCCAGCGAACACCGCCTTCCCATGCCCCTCACGAATGGCAAGCATCCATTCGATGCGCCGGGATACGGGTACAGCGCTTCGCCGGAGATTATTACCGACTCAAATCCAGAGTTGGTTCAGCCTCGACCGTACCATCCTGTCGATACCGCGAATATTCTCCACTCTGACACTAGAGGTCGCTCTCACACGTTCAATTATTCCAACTCAATGCCACTCCCGCCTCTACCTCCTATGCCAGCGACTATGCAGAACGGACCGGGGTCACTTTACAGGACGTCTACAGCGGCTAGCGTCACAAATATTTCGAAAACTCCGACTATGAGGTCTACGACGGGTCCAACATTAAGGTCGACTGAGAAGAAGAAGAAAGGCTTCCTGGGGCTATTCTCCAAGAAGTGATCTATCATTTTCATTATTTATTCCTCTTTCCTACCCCATCCTTCCGCTCCCCATATATGTTACGAATTTTCTTTCTCACATTACTCTCTACGGTATGACAGCGACTTTTGTTTAATGTCGTTTTCTCTTTTAATTACCCATTTCAAAGACCTTTGTTTATTTTTTCTTGGTCCTTCTATTATTATCGTCCGCTGGACGTCACATACCATCACATTACACCTCTTTATTTCCTTTGTTCAACTCCTTTTCATTCTATCGTCATCATTCAGATTGTTATTGTGGTTTGTTATGGGACATTATGGCGTTTTTGGGGGCGCAAAGAAAAAATGTGAGATATTGTGACTTTTTTATTTCTTGAGTTCTTTTTTCTGGGTTTTTAGTTTCATCGGATGGGTTTGGTTGTTTCCATTTTTTCTGTTGTGTAGTGTTCATTTCGGGAATTCGTTGCACCAACGTTATATTTCTTTTGTCATCGCGGTATTATATATTTTCCTACGGCCCCGGATATGCATATTCGGTAGGCTAACTGGGTTTTAGGTAAGTATTTTTTTATGTTTGAATATTGGTTTTTTTGGGGTTTCATATATTGTGTAGGATTGAGAGATTATCGTGGGAGACTGATTTATCCATCCGGTTGAGGGTGGCGATATATATTTTGATACTGTGGTATGGTATCCATACATTTAGAAGTCAATATACACTATCGCATACATTATAAAATTTCAATTTCCGTGACTATATTGTGCCTGATTAGAGTGACTTTTAATGTAACTTGTCTTAGTATATACCGCGGTGATATGATAGAGGCATCCAGCTAATAAATAATCCCGTGTTATTCGGAGGAGAGCTGAGAGTCGTGTTGGATCCTGCTATCAAATTGTGTTGTCGCCCAATTTGTCTTGGCATGCTACCTTAGCTTCTCTTCTTTGCCATCGAAAAACTCGCGACTGAGTCAACCTCCAATAAAAAAAAGTCTTCGAGCTTCATCATCCCACCGCGTGCGAGCTTCAACTCCATCCACATCACGATTCTAACCTCCGTCGCCGTCGTCACGCCGATATAATAAATCGCATCTATCAGAATCAATCGCTCCTTTTCCCTTTCAATTACGCACGCACGATCTACTTATCACGAAGTTACGAATCGACGACATCGCACGCGTATCACATCAATATACCTATCTATCTACACTACACGGCCAACTCCACGGCCTTAATTCACACATACCCGCCATAAAACATGTCCGGTCCAGGTCCCACCGGCGGCGGCGGCTCCGGCCAACCCTCCAATCAGTCACAATACAACTACGCCAACATGTCCAACCTAGTCCTCCAAGCCGATCGAAGGTTCGGGTCCGGCCCGCGTCGTGGAGATGAAGCGACGGGAGAAGCGGAGAGTTTGGCGGGGAGAGTGTCCATTAAGGATATGGGAACGCGGGCGGGGAGGGATGTGGTGCCTGCTGATAAGAAGAAGAAACAAAAGGGTAAGGAGGTTGTAGATGATGGGGTTGAGGATGTTAGGGTGCCGATGAGGGGGGATAGAGGGAAGAAGTAAGTCATTCTCATTCTATACTATACTATATCGTTGTTTATTTCTTCGTTTGTGCGCATTTATTGTTGGGAGGAGGGTGCTAATGGTGGTTTTTTTGGCGTATTTAGGACGGCGGCTTTATCATCCGCGACGGACTTTACAATCGCCGATGTTAGGTATCGACCGCGAACGCAGGAAACACGCGAGGTATTCGATTTACTACTCGCGTTTGTATCAAAGGAGATCGGTGACGCTCCCGAAACCGTCCTCCGTGCTGCTGCGGACGCGGTGTTGGAGATATTGAAGACCGAGGGGATGAAGGATTTCGATCGGAAGAAGGAGATTGAAGATATTTTTGGGAATGTGATGGGTGGCGAGAGGTTCAACAAGTTGGTTAATCTGGGGAAGAAGATTACGGATTATGAGGATGAGGGGGATGAGGAGATGGGTGGGACCGGAGAGAACGGCAACGCTGAGGAAGCGGATTTGGATGATAGGCATGGTGTTGCTGTTGTTTTCGACGAGGATGAGGAGGATGAGGAGGAGGGCGGGGGTGTGGCGTATGAGGTTGGCGATGAGGGGAGTGATGATGAGGAAGACGTTGGGGAGAAACCAAAAGAGGGGGATAAAGATGAGGATGAGGATGATGAGAGTGGAGATGAGCTGGTTATCAAGGCTGCTACGAATGGAGAGAGCAGGAAGAAGGGGAAAGATGAGGACCAGCATTTTGTGGCCGCGCATACTATCGACGCTTTCTGGTTGCAGAGGACTATCGGTGCTGTGTACTCTGATGTTCACGAGGCTGCGACAAAAACTACAACGGCGATGGGCCTGCTCGAGAGCGAAGTACCCCTCAGACAGCTCGAGAATGACCTCATGGAGCTCTTCGATTGGGAGCACTATGAAACTGTGGCGGTTTTGATCAAGAATCGAGAAAAAATCGTGTGGTGCACACGGTTAGCTAAGGCTGGCGACGACGATGAAATCAAAGCTGTCAAGGCGGAGATGATACGGGATGGTTTCAAGTCAATCTTGGATGAGGTTGAGGCGAGAGACGGCAAGCCCGCTGCCGGTCAAGCTAAAATCAAGGCTGACTTGATGGACGTGGATGTCCCCTCTGCAGCACCTCAAGCCGAGAAAAAGGCTGGTCAATTCGTCACCGGTTTACAACCGAAAAAGACATTCGATCTCGAAAACCTCATCTTCGAACAGGGTAATCATCTCATGACCAACCCGAACGTCAAGTTACCCCAAGGCTCCACGAAGCGACTATTCAAAGGATACGAAGAATATCACATTCCTATTCCTAAGAAGAAGACAGATGCAGGTGAAGAGCTCGTCAGCGTTTCTTCGTTACCAGAGTGGGCACAACATCCCTTCATTCACTCCAAATCCACATCTCTCAATCGGATACAATCGAAATGTTACCCGACAGCTTTCAACGATGACGGCAACATGCTTGTGTGCGCGCCTACCGGTTCCGGAAAGACAAATGTGGCCATGTTGACGATGCTTCACGAGATTGGCAAGAATATTGATCCAAAGACGGGACAGGTTCGATTGGACGATTTCAAGATTATCTATATCGCCCCTCTCAAGGCTTTAGTTCAAGAACAAGTCGGAAACTTTGGAAAGCGATTGGAACATTACGGTATCAAAGTCGCGGAATTGACCGGTGACCGACAGTTAACGAAGGCTCAGATCGCGGAAACCCAAGTCATCGTCACCACTCCTGAAAAATGGGATGTTATCACCCGCAAGGCTACGGACACCAGTTATACCAACTTAGTCAAGCTCATCATCATTGATGAAATCCATCTTCTTCATGACGAGCGTGGACCCGTGCTGGAGAGTATCGTATCTAGAACGATCAGAAGACAAGAGCAAACTCTCGAACCTGTTAGAATCATTGGTCTTTCCGCCACTCTTCCAAACTACCTCGACGTCGCCGCATTCCTCAGAGTAGACACCGTCTCTGGTCTCTTCCATTTTGACGGCAGCTACAGACCCTGTCCGCTCAAACAGGAGTTCGTCGGCGTGACAGAAAAGAAACCTCACAAACAACTCCAGGTGATGAACGAAGTCACATACAATAAGGTCATGGAACAGGTCACCAAAAACCAGATGCTCATTTTCGTCCACTCCCGAGCTGACACCGGCAAGACCGGCAAATACATCCGCGACAAAGCTATCGAACTAGGCACCATCGGCGACATTATCCGCAGCGACGAAGCCTCCCAGGAAATTCTACGGGAAGAAGCAGCACTCATTGAAAACGCTGAATTAAAGGACCTCATGCCCTATGGTATCGGTATCCATCACGCTGGTATGCGCCGTGTTGACAGAAATGCCGTGGAAGATTTATTCAACGACGGTGCTATTCGTGTACTCGTCTGTACCGCTACTCTCGCCTGGGGTGTCAACCTGCCCGCTCACACCGTCATCATCAAAGGTACCACTGTCTACTCTCCCGAAAAAGGTGACTGGGTCGAACTCTCCCCACAAGACGTCCTCCAGATGTTAGGTCGTGCGGGTCGTCCTCAGTTCGATATCTACGGCGAAGGTATCATCATCACTAAAAGCACAGAACTACAATACTACCTCGGCCTACTCAACCAGCAACTTCCCATCGAGAGTCAATTTGTTAGCAAGCTCATCGACAACCTCAACGCTGAGATCGTATTAGGTACCATTAAAAACCGCGATGATGCGGTTGAGTGGCTGGGTTACACGTATCTCTACGTCCGTATGCTCCGCTCACCAAACATATACAACGTTGGGGCAGAATACGCTGACGATAACGCGCTGCTGCAAAAACGCGTTGATCTGGTGCATTCCGCAGCTGTGGCGCTGGAAAAATGTCATTTGATCAAATACGATGTGAGGAGTGGACGGTTGATATCTACCGAACTCGGAAGGATCGCTAGTCATTACTACATCACGCATAAGAGTATGCTTACATATAACCAGCATTTACAACCTAATATCTCCCCAATCGAGATGTTTAGGTTGTTTTCGTTAAGCGAGGAGTTTAAATATATTCCTGTTCGACGGGATGAAACGCCTGAATTGCAAAAATTGTTGGGAAAGGTCCCTATTCCGGTGAAGGAGGGGGCGGAAGATCCGCAAGCCAAGATTAACGTCTTGCTCCAAGCTTATATCTCACGGTTGAAACTTGACGGGTTGGCGTTGATGGCGGATATGGTTTACGTTACCCAAAGCGCGGGCAGAATTCTGAGAGCTGTGTTTGAGATGTGCTTGAAGAAAGGGTGGGCTGGCGTTTCCAAGATCGCGCTTGGTCTCTGCAAGACCGTCGAGAAGAGAATGTGGAGCACCATGACCCCCTTGCGACAGTTCCCGGATTGTCCTGCCGATGTGATCAGAAAACTGGAGAAGATGGATATCCCGTGGAATCGCATGTTCGATATGGAAGTTCCCGAGCTGGGCGAATTGGTTGGGAATAGCCAAAACGGACGCATCATCCATCAAATGTTGAGGAAGTTTCCGAGGGTGGATGTGCAGGCGCAGGTACAGCCTGTTACCCGCTCGCTGTTGCGGGTTGAGATGACCATTACGCCTGAGTTTGAGTGGGATGATACTGTGCACGGCAACGCGGAGGCGTTCTGGATCATCGCCGAGGATTGCGACGGGGAGACGGTGCTCTTCTCGGATCAGTTTATTTTGAAGAGACAGTATACCACTTCCGATGAGAATCAGCATCAGGTGGAGTTCACTGTACCCATTTCGGAGCCGTTGCCGCCGAATTACTTCTTCACGGTTGTTAGCGATAGGTGGATACATTCGGAGACAAAGCTGGCGGTGAGCTTTAGAAAGTTGATATTGCCGGAGAAGTTCCCGCCGCCGACAAAGTTACTCGATTTGCAGCCGTTGCCTGTGAATGCGCTCAAGAGGAAGGAGTTTGTGGCGTTATACCCGGAGTGGAAGCATTTCAATAAGATCCAGACGCAAGTTTTCAATTCGCTGTTTTCGACAGATGATAATACTTTCGTCGGAGCGCCGACTGGGAGCGGGAAAACTGTCTGTGCTGAGTTTGCGCTTTTGAGGCATTGGTCCAAAAAAGAACCGGGGAGGGCGGTGTATATCGCTCCCTTCCAGGAACTCGTCGACCAGAGATACAAAGACTGGACTAAGAGGTTGGCACACCTCGGCAAGTCGATTGTGAAACTGACGGGTGAAACTACCGCGGATCTCAAATTGCTCGAGAAAGGTGATTTAGTGTTGGCTACGCCCGGTCAATGGGATGTTCTGTCGAGACAGTGGCAGCGCAGGAAGAATATCCAGACTGTGAATTTGTTCATCGCGGATGATATTCACATGTTGGGTGGTACGCACGGGTATCTCTACGAGATTGTCGTGTCGCGGATGCAATATATCGCCATTCAACTGGAAAAAGACACCAGAATCATCGCGCTTAGCGTGTCGCTTTCGAACGCTAGGGATCTCGGGGAGTGGATTGGAGCTACCTCACATACCATTTACAACTTTTCACCCCTCGATCGGCCCATACCACTTGAGATACACATGCAGAGCTTCACAATCCCGCACCATCCCAGTCTAATGCTAGCCATGATCAAGCCTGTTTATCAAGCCATCGTGCAACACGCCGGCGGCGAGAGAGCTATCGTGTATGTTTCCAGCAGAAAGGAGTGTAGGAGTTCTTCGGTGGATCTGTTGACGCAGTGTATCGCCGCCGACAATGAGGATATATTCCTCCAAGCGGATCCGGAGGATGAAGAGTTTCTCAAAATGTTGGGCAAAGTGCAGGAGAAGGCTCTAGCAGAAAGTTTGAAGCACAGTATCGGATATTTTCACGAAGCGTTGAGCGGTTCTGATAAGCAGATCGTGTCATATCTCTTCGAAGCCGGTGCGATACAGGTTCTTTTTGCGACTAGAGATGTCTGCTGGGAACTCAACACCACCGCGCCACTGGTTGTGGTCATGGGCACGCAGCACTTTGAAGGACGGGAGCATAGATATGTGGATTATCCCCTCAACGAGGTTCTGCAAATGTTCGGCAAGTCGACGGATAAAGCCGTGCTCATGACACCAGCCGCTAAAAAGGACTATTATCGGAAATTCGTGAACGAGGCCCTACCCATCGAGAGTCACCTGCAGTCATACCTCGCCGACGCGTTCGTGGCGGAGATTAGCACCAAGATGATCACGTCCACACAAGATGCGGTCGATTGGACCACCTACACTTACTTTTACAGACGGTTACTCGCCAACCCCAGCTTTTACGGTCTCACGGATGTCAGTCACGAGGGGCTTTCGGCTTTCTTGTCCGAAATGGTGGAGAATACGCTCAAGGAACTTTCCGAGGCAAAGACTATCGATCTAGATGAGGAGGATGACAGTATCGCACCGTTAAACCCGGCTATGATTTCAGCTTATTACAACGTTTCATTCATCACGATGCAGACCTTCCTGCTCAGTTTGAATGCCAAGACAAAGTTGAAGGGGTTATTGGAGATTGTCACCTCCGCGACAGAATTCGAAGCAATCCAGATCCGCAAGAAGGAAGAGGTGTTATTGCGACGCATTCACGAAAGTTTACCGGTCCGCATGTCAGAGCCGATAAATTACGAGTCTACTCATTTCAAAAGTTTTGTGCTCATGCAGGCGCATTTCTCACGGTTGCAGTTACCCGCTGATTTGAAGAGCGATCAGGCCATTTTGTTGGGCAAGGTGCTCAATTTGTTGAATGCGTGCGTGGACGTGTTGAGCAGTGAGGGATATGTTAATGCTATGAGGGCTATGGAGATGAGTCAGATGGTTGTACAGGCCATGTGGGACGTTTCGAGGGATAGTCCGTTGAAGCAGATTCCTTATTTCAACGCTGAGGCTGTGAGGATTGCCGCTTCTTTTGGGTACGTATTCTCTCTGTGTGTGTTTAATTTGAAGGATGTTTTGTGTTGCATGATTCTAATATGGTATTTATAGAATTAAACGAGTATTCGACTTTATCGATGAAATGGGACCCGATGGCGAGAATGGCGAAAAGATTCGCAACGCCTTAGCATTCGATAAGAATCAGCTACAATCCATCGCGGCCTTTACAAACGAGAAATACCCAGACGTCGAATTCAACGCGGAACTCGAAGACGAGGAGAATGTGATCGCCGGACAACCCTCGTATGTTAACATTACGCTAAGTCGTGATGACGATGAAAATGAGGAGGACGCGGAGGAAACAGATTTGACTGTTCACGCGCCGTTTTATCCCGGTTCAAAGATGGAGGGGTGGTGGGTTGTTGTCACAGATGATACGACGAATAGTTTGTTAGCGATCAAAAGGTTGACGTTTGGGAGACGGCATAAAGTGCGGCTGGAGTATGTGGTTGTGAGTCCGGGGACGCACAAGTTGAGTGTATTTTTGATGAGTGATAGTTATGTGGACGTTGATCAGGAGTTGGGGTTTGAGGTTACGGTTGCGGAGGGGATGGATGAGGATGAAGATGAGGATGCGGAGGGGGAGGAGAATGATGGGTGATTGCGGGGTGTATCATAGTTTCGTTATAATGTTAAAATTTTTCTTTATTTTTAATGATAGATATGAGCCGCTGTTTCAAAATGTATTCATAGGTAGATTATCATGAGCTCGCAAGTTGATGTTACGTTTTCAAATATGATATCAAAACCATCTTTCAAACAGAGCATTGTGAAGAAGCTATACATGTGTGTAAGCGTCAGGAGTACAAGCACGCAGTTAGCTTCTTTAGCTTCACGTCATGATATCACCAACAGATGTCAATTAATTGTTGCATGTGTAATTTGTGTTGCAGACACCATGTTCCACTTCTGCTTCGACTCGCCTGCAGGGTTGAGCTTCCCGCATTTCGCTAGCTTTAGTGCACGCACCAGACTCGCCAATTAATTTTAGCCTCACCGTTTTTCGAAATCCGCAGTACTGCGGAAAGAAAGTACAAGGCGGTTAAGGTGTATTTTAAGCGTTGTTTGTGAACTTTTGTTTTTCGATGTTGCATCAGGCCGAGAGGGGAGGGGTGGGGTTGTCGGATTCGGTGTGGTGTGTCTATACATGCATGTCACATTAATACGCACGCAAGACTAGTTCATATTTTCTTCCATGCGTGAAAGTGTAAATTCTGGGTAGAAATAAAGTGGGCCAGTGGGGAGAAATGGTGGTTTTATGATTGAATAAGTATAATGTTGTAATTGTTTCTTGAAATTTATACTATACTATACTATACTATAGAAAATGGCATTGTTATATGTTTCATAATACACTCAGCTAACTAGCAAAAAGTTCTCCTTCAAAAACCTCTTACAATTTATCTTTGTGTACTCGTACTGTAGTAGACGATTGGAAATTGATCATTCCTAATCAAACTCCCAATCCGACTGCTCTTCTTCACCCTTCACCCTCCGTCTCCCCAACCCCCAATTCCTCTTCTTCTTTTTCGGCGGACCACTCAAGATGAACGCAAATATGGTATAAATCTTCCTCAACGTCCACCGTTTAATTACCCTGATCAGAAGCTGCAGAAGTCGCAGCAGGAGTCGCTTGAGCGCCGCCATCTCCACCGGCACTAGCACTGTTAGTCGGAGACGCCGCCGCAGAAGCAGCGTTGGCACCCGCTTGTTGGGTTCTCGCACAGATTGGTACACGCGTGGTAGAGGAGTCGATGGTGGTGGTGGTTTGTACGTTAACGGATGTGCCCTTCCAGACTGTGGTGTATCCGATATCGCAACCGCCGCAGGGGACTTCGAGGGGGATCATGCCCAGGGTTAGGTATGTTGTTGCTGTTGCGGCGTAGGTTGAGGTTATGGTGTAGAGTGTTTTGCAGGCGGCGGGGCCGTTTGCTTCTATTACTGATGCGCTTTGGGGGAGGGCAAGGGCGGCACTGGATTTAACGAACGGGTGGAAGGTTAGGAAGCTTGTGGAGGGGTGATGGTTAGGTAAATTATGGAACTTACCCGGCTAGGTTGAGGGCTACAGCGAGGGTTGCTAGGACTTGCATCTTGTTATATTTGGTAATTTCGATTATGTATATTTTGTATGGTAAAGTGAGTGATGTGTTGATTTTGCTGTATTTTGCTGTAGTACGATGTTAATTTTAGAAGCAAGGAGTGTAAGAATAAGATGTAAAAGTAAAATGAATGTCGATATTTCAATGCCAGGTGAAATGAATGTGAGTCGTATACCGAATAACGAGAGCAAAGCACACCGATGACGTTGACATGAAGAAAGAAAAGAAGGGAAGAGAAAGTCAGGAAGCTTGAGGATTTCCGTCGACTTTATGACTGTATGATGGAGACGTTTGAGTGCATTCGATACTAGCTATACTGCACTACAGTTATAGTTCGACCGGAAAAACGCTCGTAAATGGCATGTCTACACGCCATACTTTGGTGCATATGCACCCCGTCGGTTTTAGGAACTCGTTACATGTGTTGGGAGAGATGTTCGCCGAAAACGCCAAGGTCGCTAGACCGCTTGGGGAAGTGCTAGCAGATGTCAAGGTAGGCTGACAGAATGACGGGGTCTAGTCCAGGGAAATATAATGCTAACCGTATCGGGGTTCTTGGTGGGATCGTTACACTAGGGCTGGCTGGAGTTAGTCGTTCCACGCCCGTTCAAGTTCCAATGACCCCATTTTAACTGTTCGTCGTTTTTCTTATTGACCGTGCATGTTATATTTGCAACGTCAATTTTTCTAGAAGGGAAAATTGAGGCGAGGGGTGCATGGTACTTTCGCACTCGGGAGAATCACGTTGGAAGCTTCGTTTCTCGATGTCAGGTTTTATACTTACGACTTAATTCTGGGGTTTTAAAGCTTCACCCCATTTTAAAATTTTCGTAAACATATTTTAGCATTAGCACTACTTACCGTTGAAGTGAAATTCCGAAATAATATACTTAAATTATATATTGAACATAACATGGAATATGATGATAGGTAGCAGATGCTAGCTAGCAATAGATAGGGACTAAACGAAACGAAGAAAACCTTTCTAACTTTCTTCTAAATTTCAGTATTTTTTGAATAAAAGTAATGGCTCCCTCGTATTCATGTAGCTTGGGGAGGATCAAACTGTCAGGATGAGTAGTCTCGTGCATCCTTGCCAATTGCCTATTGAAGCAGGTCGTTATCGTCTTCAAAAGCGTGATCCTTTCCGTGCCACAAATGCGAACTAGGCACTAGTAATAATATATTAGAGCGCGATAAGACCTTGCGCCGCGACTGACGAGGCAGATGTAATCAGTCAATTTCAAGTTTATGGCTTCTACATAGGTTGTTGCTATATATTTAACTGGTGAGTCTCCGGAAGTCCCTGAAACTCTTAGATTTCTGTATAGATCAATTTATTAGTGAAGCGATATAAACTATTCCCGCCGAAACGATCAAAATCACATGTAAGATATATATACGTGCCCGTGAACTTCTCCCCGACCGCATCCAATAACTGTAAGCGCAAATCTAATAACCTTGAATAGAAATCTACGTTTCCAACCATACAAAATGCGTCTAACAGAACCTCAATTCCACGATCCCTCAGATCCATTAATCCTCTACGACGCCTACTCAATCTCCCAAATCGTCGTCTCCACGTTCGATCCCGCCGTATCCGAACTAACCTACCTCCGATACGGCGCCTCCAGCCAACCATTCCTCGAAATGCAAGTAAAAGGGTGGACTCAAGCGATCAACGGTGAAATCACCACAAACACACCATTCAGATCTGGGGGTCCCGAAGTACCGGAAGAAGAAGAGAAGAGAACACATTGGCGGTTCGTGATACGGGATATGGACCTTGAAGTAGCGTTGCCCGAATGGGAGGGGGATTTGTTCGGTAACGGCGGGATGAAGGATGCGGAGAGGGAGGAGGTTAGGGAGAAACTTAAAGGACGGGGAAGGGTGGTTGCGTTTAGCGAGTGGTATCGGAAGGGTGAGGATTGGTATGTACAACAAGTGGAGGTTGAGAAGAAGGTGGCGCTGCTGAGTGAGAAGAGGGAGGAGGAGAAAGAGGGAAAGCCGGCACCGGTGGGAGGAGGGAATGCGGAATTGAGGAAGGTGTTTGAGGAGAAGATTATGGGGATGAGGAGGAGATTGGTTGAGGGGAAGGGGCATTATAGTGAGTATATATAATCCCGACTTTATACTCTAATGTTTGGTCAAGTATTCTTGGAGGTGAGACTAACGGTGTGAACGAATTGGGGTTAGTGTGTGGGAATTTATACACGATACCGTCGCATTATCGGCAGGGTGCTGGAAAGAAGTTGGCGATGGTGGGGACACAGTTGGCGGATGAGGAAGGGATTATATGTTATTTGGATGCGAGTCCGTTGGGGTATCCTGTTTATCTGAAGTGCGGGTTTGAGGAGATGGATCACATCGAGATAGATAAGGAATTGTATGGCGGAGAGGGGATTCATAAGCACACTGGGATGATTCGCAAGCCTGTTCGACGTGAATAGATGAGACCTGGACATTTCGACAAGAACAAGTTAGATATATGAATTTAGTATTCTTTCTACTACAGCAGAGTTATTATCATATTTGACCGTCGTAAGGTAGTTGAATTATAATAATATCATTGTTCCAATGAACCGATATTGCAAGTATTGCATGCATTTGAAATACTCTTATATCGACATGGATCTTCAATCACATTCATCCAGTGATATCTCGCAGCCCTCGCTTTTCTTGAGTTCGGTTAAAGAGCCCAGAGCCATGCTAAGGTCTTAACACCATTTGACATAAATAGTTTTCATGATAATAACCTCTTCACAACGCAAAATTAAGTTTTTTGATGTTGTATTTTGGCATTCGCAAGCAACTTCACATAGTTAAATGCATGCGCATGATTGCAGATGCAATTGAGCCGGAGGGTCTCAGGCAAATTCCGAAAAAAAAAAAAAAAAAAAAAAAAAAAAAACTGGAAGACAGACTGAAGTAGGTGCGCCTTTTTATGTCGGAAGATATCAATCGCATCTCATTCGAATGATAAAATTATCAGAATCAATCAATTCACAGAATTTCGCAACTCACGGCTTCCTGAGAACCCAGATACAGTTAGATCCGAGAATGAAATGTCAATGAGATCGATGCCGTCCACGAGCCAATGGCGAGTTCTTGACGCCATGACATCATGCGAGAGTGCGACCGGGATGGGGGACTTTTTCCGTTTCGCCGGCCGTTTGCTGCTGCAGCGCACAAACCCTGCGACTGGCTGGAGGATCCAGTGGTTTCGACAGGTAAAGAAAGCTGCGTGAGCAGCACCGTAGAAGAAGAGGCAGAGGTAACATTTTGATAAATATTCTGGATTGTGAGAGAACAAAGAAGAAACTTTTTTTGCGGCAACAGGAGTTATTGTCTGTGCCGTAACCGTGTATTCAGGCCAGGCACGTAGAATGTATGAGGAGGGGGGCAGCATTTGTTTGTGCGACCGACAAGGCCAACCGAGCGATAAGAAAGTAAACATGCCATTGGCACGAGCGATTCCTTGTGCTTCTCTCTCTATCAGATATACGAGATGCCTATGATATTATCAGATTTATATGTCGATACTTATACGAAATGATATATGCGGATGGCTGGCTGCGGAGTTATTATAGGAGAGCAACAGCGAGAAGAAAGTGTTGTTGTGCTGTGTTTTGCCTGCCTTTTCCGCCCGCTCGCATTTCCGCCCTTCTCCCAGCAAAGCCTCGCTTTTCTTTCTTCTTCCCTTCTTCCTTCCTCCACCACTGTCACCGCCGTTGCAACTTCCAATCAACCTCCATTCTTCTCCCCCGCCCGACGACACGACCCTCATCCCAATCGCCAGGCCAGTCGCATATCCATCTCGATACTCTCACCTCTTGCGCGATTCGAGTCGCATCGTCAAATTCCCTCCGAAAACACTCTACCGTTGGTCTCGCCGGCCTCCCCAGGCAGAAAGCTTCGACGCTGAAATACGCGTCTGTCACCCACAACCACCCCTTATAACGCCCTTCAGCGGCCGAAGGAACACCCTATCCATCTCCTACACTCCCTTCAATCGCTGTGAACCCTCGGTTCCATCAAATCAGACCAGTTTTCACCATGGCAGACGTCCGAAAGGCCAAATCGCCTGCTCCACCGGCAGCCCCCGAAACGTCGTCGGAAGTCAAGGAAACCGCTTCGGAGGTTCCATCCACCGTTGCACCCGTCGAGAAGGTCGAGGTGCCGGCACCTGCCCCCGACACCAAGCCTGATGAGCCCGAGAAATCGACCGAATCGGCCTCCGCCCATGCTGCCACCAAAACTACCGACGACGCGAATGACGCCGATACTGCAGAGAAATCAGTTGAAGAACCTGCTCCACAGGCTTCGGAGGACCACGAGACCACGCAAACCACCGAACCTGTCGACCACGACGCGGATGAAGCCACCATCGTCGATCCGGGTGTCTCCGACCCCGCCAGACCCTCCCGTGCTGCCGCTGTTAAGGCCCAAGAAGCCACCAAGCCGCGCACCCCCGCCAAGAAAAAGTCCTCTGCAAACCTCGCCGGTGCCGCCGCCGCTAGTCCTGCTGGAAAGCGCAAGTCTTTTGGTGGTAAGGCCGGTCCCGATATGGAGCTCAAGGCTGGCATGATTGTCTTGGCTCGATTGAAGGGCTACTCTCCATGGCCAGCCATCATCGTTGAAGAAGACATGCTCCCTCCTAGTGTTTTGAAGGCGAGACCAAAAGATAGCACCAGCAAGAGAAAGGGAAAGTTCAGCATGGCTGGTTTGGCTGATGATGAGATCCCAATTGCCGCAAGAGGGAGTAGCGCTGGTCACTGGCCCATCATGTTCCTCGACAACTTTGAATCCTTGTAAGTTTCTATTCTTATCTTCTCGCCTTTAGCATCTGTTTGAGCTCTTTTGGCTGATGTGCTTGCCCCCTCGCTAGCTCCTGGACCATGTTCACCGAAATCATGCCTCTTGACGACACTGCCATTGACGCGTTCTCCCCTCGCGGAAAGGCCAAAGATATCGTTCGAGCTTATGAAAATGCAAAGAAACGCTTGACTCTCGATGACATCCGCGATCTCAAGGCCGAGGCATATGTCGATCCTGAGGAGGAAGAGGCCGACGCCGATACTATGGACGTTGATGAGCCAGAGGAGGAGGAGGAAGAGGAGGAGGAGGTCGAAGTCAAGCCAGCTAAAGGCAAGAAGAAGGCACCAGCCAAGGAGACAGCTTCTAAGAAACGTAAGGCAGTGGAAGATGCCGAGGACGTGAGTATATCATTAGTTGACAAAAATTTTCTAAACAATTGTCTAACTTTGCGAATACTAGACCACCAAAACCCCAAAGAAAGTAAATACCGGAAAGAACGTCAAGACACCCACATCGTCCAAGACCAAGACTCCCGTCAACGGCGCTTCCAAGAAGAAGTCAGCTGAAGAAATTCCCGCACCAGCCCCAAAGTCATCTTCTAAGAAGCGCACCGCAGCTGTCGTCTCTGAGGAAGAAGAAGACACCATTGACAAGAGTGCTAGGAAGAAGTCCAAGGGTGCTGAGAAGAAGCAGGAAAAAGATGATAGCCCGGAGGAAGCTGCCACGACCAGTGCCAAAGCTAAGAATCTGACTGTGGAGAAGGATCAGAAGGAAAAGGAGGTCATGTATCTTCGACACAAAATCCAGAAGGCCTTGTTGACTACGGAAAAGGTCCCAACCGAACAAGTACGCTCCTCATTACTTCTCCCGCGCGTCAAAACTATACTAATAATTAAACAGGAGGTCGTCAATATCGATCACTATTTCCAAAAACTTGAATCTTATCCCAAGCTCGAGGTTGCTATAATCAAGAAAACCAAGATCAATAAGGTTCTCAAGGCTCTTCTCCGTCTCTCCAACATCCCTTTTGATGAGAAGTACAAGTTCAAGGACCGTACTCTTAAACTGCTCGACGAATGGAACCAGCTTCTCGCCAATGATCCGGAGACCTCTGGCGCTGAACCTAATGGTGTCAAGAAAGGCAGCAGCAGCAGCTCTAAGGACAAAACGAAGAGCAAGAGTCCCGAAGACAATGAGCAAAAACCCGAAGATCCAAAAGAGCAAGTTGAGATCTCCGGTGCTGACGCCGCTGAAACCGAGGACTCCGCCGAGAAGAAGGACGAAAAGCTTGAAAAAGTCGACGCTCCAGATACTGTTGCGGAGGCTTCTACCGAGGAATCCAAGGATGAGGCTGTCGCCAAGACTGCAGGAGCTGGGAAAGAAGTTGCCGCCGAAGCTTAGGTGAAAATCTAGGCAAGGTTGTAATTTTTCACTCATGCCATCTTTGGTGTCCATTTTCTTAAATGTACGTTTTATATGCCTGGATAATGTTTGATTTTCATCTCATTTTCCTGTTTCTCATCATCCTACTCCTTCGACTCCCATCATCTCAATTCTAGCAGGTTGTTCTTTCAGATTTAGACTATCGAAGGAAGACCTTGCGGATATACGGCACGAAAATGACTTAGCCTTTTGATAGCAATGAAGCAGACCTATTGGTTTTAATCCCACAAACACTAACCATAATATTTGGGCGGTCCTACTTTTGTCTTTTTTGCATTCATTGATTCTTCCTCGCTTTCTCTGCTTTTCGTTCTTTTGAAGAAAGCTTTTCGCTAGTCAGTCTTGAAACCAGACTAGAACGTGACTTCGAGATATGTTATGACCCACTAGCCCTCCCTTCTTGTCATGTCTCTATTTCTCGTCATTTTGTTTATTACTTCATTGATTGATATGTGCGGGCAATGTTTTCCAGATTGTTTTGTTGTTTTGTTAGTTTTTGCTTTTGGTTTTTACATGCGGTGTATATAATACTGTGCTTGTTGCATTGCTTTTTATGGTTCTATTTTATTTGAGATTTCTGAATATGGTATTTTGGTTTGAGAATTTTTAAATTTTGTAGGTACCGTTTTAGTATTAAAAGAACGGACTTTGATTTTAGATATATAAAACTTCATAATACCTAATTGCCACTAGGTTGTGGAGATGGTCAGGAAGGTGTAAGTGATTGGTATGTAGTTTGCGCTGAGTTGGATGACAAGGTTCTGACTTACAGTAGAACGTTTGAATCCAGCCTTGTCGTACGTACAAGTTCCGCAAGCCATCACAAATACCACATTGCTCCAACAAAAGCGTTGTCTCTACGCCATTTCTTCATGTGTGGGCTCCCGCCATTCAAGTTCACTATATATTACATTCCTGGAGCTGCGTCATCAATCATCTCCATTCAATATCTTCAGCTATCGGGTGAGGCAATTTTCCTCAAAGTATTTCTTCAACAAGTTTTGCTCTCTATATATGTTTGTACTCGAAGCTAAGTTATCACTGACTAGAGCTGGAGCTCATCAAACCAAGGCTTTTCCTTCAGATTGGAACAGCGATATTCGGCTGGGTGGAACAAAGGGAGTTTACGACCTCGAATTTTCTTGTATAGGGCCCTACGACACCCCAAAGGGTAATAAATCTAACCGTATAAGAGTCCAATCTCGAGAGTTATCAGTGTGAGATGAAATGAAGCAAAATGGTCTGGTGCACTCGCACTTGAGTGTATTGGGCCTGGCCGACTGGTTTACAAAATCCCCATGTACGAACCGAAACACCCATTAAATGGGTTAAATCACGTTACTCGACTCCTTGCTTATTGTATTAATCGGTAAAAATAAAGGTAGCATAGTCGATTAAATGCATGCTTCTTTACATACGGAATGATGAGTTGTGTAATCAATTACTACTGAAATTGCATCGCTCGCTTAGTTATCACTGCCAGTCTATCACAGAGTTATGTTTCAAGAGAATGGCCATAAGGAGTAGTTCTAAACCGCAGTTAATTATCAGAAGAAAAGAAAGGAAAAAAAAAAATACGATGATTGAAGTAATTGACATTCTTCCTCTGCCTCCACTTAGATTATTCATACATCTCAGTGTTGCAACTACCTTGGTGAATAATCCAAGGATATCCAAGTCACCAACTTAGCTCTCGCTTTCTTCGAAAACGCCTACCGTGGCTGATGACGATGATCATGCGGGCTAGGATCCCATTGCATTGACGGGTGCTCCTTACTTGTGGTTCCATTGATCCACTCGCGCCCATGTACGAATTAATTATCGCCCCTAAAACGATACTGGCCGCTGGTATACGCCTACTCCCATCACATACATCGCCTGCGTTTCTATACATTCATTGCCTTTAACGCGGGATTCTAAGATGAGCATGAATTTCTTTAAGCCTTGCTATAGGGCAAACAGAGGCCGTAAGGATAATTGGTTTACTAGTGAGGCTAATATATTTCCTCAAACACCACCCTTGTATTATTTTTCGCCCAGCTGCGGCACAGAGCTAGAAACCTATGCGATTGCCTAGCCGTGGCTCTCCCCGAGGCTGAAAATCTGGCTACTTTAGAGAACGTAAATACTCCTGTTTCCTAGCTCACTTAGCCTACTGGATCCTGTGGTTCAAATCCGGATATCCCACCGTTATATATCCATCTTGACACGTCAAATCCATAGCCTTCTCATGAACAGATAAATCCACATATCCCTAGCCATATTTTTCGTACACATAATTTGTACCTTTCTCTTGCCATAATTCAGGTTAAATTATTTCTTGATAATATATTAATATATCTTAGCTGGTATCCTCTATTGCGGATAACTTAAAAGAAAAAGAAGCCTTAATCTGGTTGAATTAACTATTTAGGAAGGATAAAAATGACGGACCTAGAGCAAAAAAAGCATACCGACTACACTATCGGGTGGGTTTGTGCCCTTCCTAAGGAAGAAGAGGCTTCTGTTGCCATGCTTGATTCCATTCACGAGAGCCTGGATATCTCGATTGCAGATCAGAATATTTACACTCTTGGCGACATCCGAGGACACAACGTTGTGATTGCGAGGTTCAGAAAAGCTCCATACGGCAGTCAGAGCAGTGATCTAGCGACAATGGCTACGCGGCGGATGATTAGTACTTTCCCCAGTATTAAGCTTTTATTGGCGGTTGGGATTGGTAGCGGAATACCACCGCAAGTTAAGCTAGGCGATGTAGTCGTTGGTTGGCATAGAACGCCATCTCCAGCCGTGATTGGGTGGAATATTGATGCAGCGGCTGGAGGTGGGCTTAACCTTTCTAGTGTTGTTGAGAATCCACCCGACACATTGTTAGCAGTTTTGAAGAAACTGGAATCTTTGGGGTCAGACTTCAATATGAGAATTCCATTCTTTCTTGAAGAAATGGGGAAGCGGTATCCTAAGTTGAAAGGGAGTTATCTGAATAGAGATGAGTTGGAGGATGTTTTGTTCCAAGAGGCGTATAAACATATCAGTACCCCGGCAAAAGGTCAAAAGAAACCCGATAGAGGGGATCGGTACGACGAAGAGGAAGGAGATGAGTGTAAGTGGTGCGACCGAAGTCATGTGCTCAGAAGCACGCCGGGAGGCAACACTTCTACAAAAGTTCATTTCGGCTCGATTGCAGTCGGAGTTCCGGTATGTATTTAAGTTCCGAGTCCTGATTCCTAGTTACATACATAGCCTTCGTGCGTCGCAGTTGGCTTACGAGACAAGACTTAGCTTCACTGAATCTTAACTTCCAACTATGTTCATAGATAGACGATGGAATGAAACGAAAGGACTTGCAGAGAATAATTGACGATGCATTCTGCTTGGAACCAGTAGCAAACTATATACCGAAGAGTTTTCCTTGCTTGGTGATTAGAGGCATAAACAAATACGCAGATTCACACCAAAATACAGCTTGGCAAGGGTACGCAGCTGCAGTGGCTGCAGCTTTTACGAAAATGCTTTTGGGAAGACTAAAGCCCAGGAAACTTGCAAAAGAGCGATCAGTTGTCGAAATAATGGCTCAAAGTAAGTGATACTTGATTTAATTCTCTTCGAATAATATGGCAACTGGATCTCAAATCCAACTATCACCCAGGAATAGCAAATATTGAAAATGATCCCGCATTGCAGTCGAAGTCTCTGCCAGGCATCGACAGAGCGACTCAAACATCTGATCTAAGTATTAGAGGGAGGGCATACTTACTACAAGCGCTAGATTATATCCGAGATGTAATAATCATGCTACCAAAATTAGACATCGAAAATATGTTTCGCGTCACTTCAAAAGCGTCTTCGAATATTGCTAGCGAAGCAGTCAATTCTCCAGCAATGGAATCACCAAGGTTAGGGCTTGACGAGCTCATCGTCGAAATTATTGTTAACGAAATGAGACTGCCGGTGTCTAGAACAGCCGGAGGGTCATTGCTAAGAAATAGAATCAATAGCGCAATGGGAGTTTATGCCCGGGCTATGTGTAGGGTATCGCAGGATGAAAGTGAGAGTGCGATTGCGAAATTCCTCGTATCCAGGAGGCAGCTAATCTCCGACCAGATATACCATAAATTGGTTATAGTTGACTTGGAGACTGAAGAAACCACGATCACCCCTACAGTTCCCGTAGAACAAGAGTCTCATAGTGATGACGATGAGCTCTTATTAGCGTCGGCCCGAGGCGACTATCAAACTGTAGAATCGCTGCTCGACGAAGGCGTCGATATCAATAAACGATACAAACATAACAACACTCCGCTCTACGCGGCATCGTCTGAAGGCCACGATAAAATTGTTCAGCTGCTCCTTGATCACGACGCCGATGTTGATATTCGCTCTAAATTCGGTAATACGGCACTATATATAGCATCAGCTGAGGGCCACACCGAAACGGTAGAACTACTGCTTGTGAATGGTGCCGACTATAACGTTAAATGCGAAAATGGCAATACTCCTCTTCACGCGGCTGTGGGTGGCGGTCACCTTGAAGTTGTGAAATTGCTTTTAAAAGCAGAATCCGAATATAAAGCTCAACTTGCGGTTGCGGCAGCACTGGTTAGAATCCACTCTTTTGAAAACCCTGACTCTGATGCCGCAGGTCCTTCCACAACGGCCGCCCATGAAGGAGACGAAAGAAATTTAGACTCGAGCTTAGAGAATGAAGGGCAAGATGAAACTAAAAGCGATGAATCCCTCCCTTCTTTTCAATTATATTTAAAAATCTTTGAGTATATCAGATTGTTTCTCACGGCAGGGGAGCCTTTTCTGAAATTTAAACTAAGTTTGGAGATATTATTCTTGGAATTAAATCCTACCACTGCTTCGATTTATTTATGGCACGCAAAATACAATCTTCGTATGGAGTCAAGAACCGAAACAATCTCATCGAGACTAATCGAAAAATCAAAAAACATAATGCAACAGATCTTGCGCCAACCCCTATCATTCTGGCCTTTATCCCAGCCTAAGCCGCCTTGTGTAGAAGGCCATCGTCGGTTATATTGGGACTGTGTAAGCATTGATTCCTCTCTTAGAAAAACTCCTATAGTTGATAAGTGACTCGATAAGAACGTCTGCATTTTAACTAACGCCCCTGTGATTAACTAAAAGACTTGCGGAATGGAAATGTCAGTGGATCTACCACTATCGGGCCTATTGGCTTCTCATACGGGTGGCACTGAAGTGCCCAACTACACCCCTTATCAACCATCCCGTTTTCTGAAACAATTGGAACAAGCATCTAATAAGTCTCAGCTAAAATCGGACGATATCGCAGAGGCACAAGGCTCAAATTTTCAAACAATTCTTGACTACATAGCATCTCAATTTGGCCGGAGGAAACCAAGAAATACCAAAAGCTCTAAGAGAGCAACCATAAGCAATCTCAGCTCAGGAGATAAAATTACTATCCCAGCTAATTCACAAAGCGCTGCTGATCCAGGTCCCTCAAGAAGCTCAAAAAAAATAACGGGATTGGGTAGTAGTGCTAAAAACGACTCGAATCAGAATGCTAGAGCTACTGAAGATCCTCCTCCTGAATTTTTGGTGTTTTTTGTCTTATCGGGGACTGACGGCCGAAAGGTGCTGAAGAGTATCCAGATGCGAAAGAATCAGAGCGATCAAGAGTTTTTTCTGAGGCTTCGCAGAGCGTATGCCGAAGTTCGGAGCTGGCGGCGTTGGTTCTCCTTCACCATTATTAGTGATATTCAGCATATCAAGGTATTTCCCGTAATTGTACTTCAGAGGTTTAATGTAAAATACTGATATTTTTAGTTCATACGTTATGACGCAGTGTCGGTATCGAATTCGGACGGACTGTGTGATAGCATCAAAGAAAGTCTTCCACACCGAGATGATCGCAATTATCACATTTCGGAGCCTCATAGAGAGCCGCCCGTGCCTATCGATCGACCTTGCGGAGCCCAGGAGATGATGGATTTGTATTTTGCCCCGTATCGGTACGCTAATTGCTCGGATGTTATTCGAGACAGGATCCCTAAGAAGATAAATGGGCAATTAGAAGGCATCCGCCCGCAAGGCTGGGGAATTCACGCTGTTGAAGGTCTCAGCCCATTTATGATCCTTATGTGGGGTGCTATTGTGAACATTGTCTCCATTGCCTGCTTTGCGCCCTGGTGGTTGGTGCACCATCCAGGAGACCTACAGAATGCGTTTACCTTGTTACCAAATGTCAACTCCATTTATGCTGTGTTAGTGGCCATCAATTTAGCTACATCTATGAGTAAGTAACGATATAGCAGGCGATTTGCAAGTAAGTATCCATCAAAGCTCCCCGATAAGCTTAAATTCGCGAGGTGAAGCTTTAATACAGCTGAGAAGAACAGCAAAGGTCGCTTTTCAAAAAGTTTTCGTTTCGAAATATTTCGCCCCTCTCAAAGTAATTACTGGGCCTTGCTCTACTCTGCTATACAACACAACTGTTGCAACCCTGTGATTCGATCCGCCTCTACAAACCACAGATGTACGCAAATCGAGACCTTAGCAAGCTGGGAAGACTCGAAAATCCTTTGACGGCTTGATAGAAGCACGTGCACCAATAATACAAACGCTACTATCAGAAAATTACAATGAGTGTCTCAATTGGATGAAAATGTAAGAAGCGCCTCAGGCCCCAGATTTGCGGTTGGTCGTGAGGCTGACATTCCGATGAGTCACGGTATACTGTTTTTATTACTAAACAGGTAAGCATAAATAGAGAGAAGAATTGTCATCTCTCAACGACAGATATTATACATCTTCTTTGCTTCAACCAATTGACTTTCCGTCGAGTATTACCTTCATTTTGGAGTGAAGTGAATTGCGAACGTTCCCAAGGCAATATATCACCTTACCAGAATCTGTCATGTCTCGAAAACTTGTAACGGTCCGAAGGGTGGGCACTGTTCAACCTATACCTGGTGCTGACAGAATCCAGCTCGCCACAGTTGATGGATGGGCTGTTGTTGTCAAATTTGGGGAGTTTGCTCCTAACGACCAGGCCATCTTCTTCGAAATCGATAGTTATTTACCGGGAGACGACCCTAGATGGGGATTTTTGGAAACTGGATTCACAGTATGGAATGAAAAGAAAGGATATAAAATAAAAACCGCCAAGCTGAAGGGGCAAATATCTCAAGGTATACTCCGCACTCTAAATGACTTTCCAGAGGTTGTTGAGGTCATCAAAGATCTCGAAGAAAAACATGGGGTGGAAAAGGCAGAGGAAATGGTCCGAGGAATGTCTTTTGCAGAAGCTCTGGGAGTCGAGAAATACGAACCGCCGGAGCCGGGTAGCAACTTACCTGGTGAAAGACCCGCAAGACCATTTCCTTCTTTCGTTCCAAAAACGGACCAGGAGCGTGTCCAAAATCTCCCCGGCGTTTTCGCGGCATATGCCGATGAAGTTTTCCAGGAAACGACAAAGATGGATGGATCATCTATGACGGTTTATTATCTGCGAGAAGACTCTCCGATAATAGAGACCATGGAACCGGTAAATCCAATAAAAGAACCCACAGCCGCTTCAATGCAAGGCCGTTTCGGTGTCTGCTCGAGGAATATAGATTTGCTCGAGGCTGGTGGAGGGAATTTCTGGGCCATCGCTAGAAGAAACAAACTCCCAGAAAAGCTTTCGAATCTGAATAAAAGCTACGCCATTCAAGGCGAGTTGTGTGGTAGTTCTATTCAGAAAAACTTTGAAGGGTTTCAGCCTGGCTTCCATGAGTTCTTCGTCTTCTCGGTATGGGACATCGATAAGCAGCAATACTTAGAGCCTAAGGCAGTTGAAGAGTTAGCTGCTGAACTGAATTTGAAGCATGTTCCAGTCAATGGGTACTATAAGCTTGGGGACATTGCTACTGACGTGAAAACGCTTCTTGCGAGGGCGGAAGGGAAAGGGGTAAATAGAAAGAAGCGGGAAGGTATAGTGCTAAAGCAAGTAGACGGACCTTTGAGTTTCAAAGCTATATCCAACTCATATCTCCTGAAACATGGAGAATAGAGTATTCGGTCATGTATGAATGTAAATTTTTTTTTTGATTTTGGGTTGTTTAATTATGCTATGCTCCGGTGCACGAGCCTTTTGTTATTCTATTTTACTAAAATAGCTTTCAATCTTGATCGTTGCCAGATCTCGAATATTCTTTGCTCTGGCGCATGTTGCTGATTTGACATATAAGATGAGCCGAGAAGTAAGACCACTATCAGCTTGAATTCCCCGGCTATTATGCCCGTAGCCGCGGCATTGCCGAAGTACTTACCTACAACATTATCGGCGGCCACAGTCCCACTCATAGCCCCAAATTTCCCTCACAGGAACAGGCGGGATTCTACGTGAAAAAGCTATACTTAACTCAGATAGGTATGTTTTTTTAAAGCCAGACCAAGGCGACCGGAGCCAGAGCTCCGGGCCAGTGCTGAATTCAATGCCCCACCGAGATAATGTGCCGGGAACATGAATCGCTCCAACTTTCCATTCCCATCAGCTTAATATCTGTATATACCGCGGCTGAGTCTCTCTGACATCCTTCTAAGCACTACCACCTAGAAAGTGGCGTTTTCATTTGCATAGATATGCAATGCATGTTAATATGTATCACAATCGAGATCCATATCTCTACACAACGCAAATTTCCGGTTATATACATTCCGAGGTTGAAGATTTTTGTGCCTCGGTACGCTTAAAAAGGACTTGAGTTACCTAATATGTCATATTTTGATTCTTTTTTAAATTCTTTGTTACACATTATTGGCCCTGACTTTTGACAATCTAAGTCGTTGCCATTGCAGAACGGTATTTGATATGCTTGCAATTGCCACTCGCTAACCCTAGGAAAACAAACTCTTCAACACCAAACTAGATTTCTGGAGAAACCTCCTGGGAAGATATTCTTCGGGCAGGGGGACGAAGGACTCGTATTTTCATTTGCTTGGCTTCGGTCGAGAGACTTTTATAGCTATATTGCTGGAGTCAAAGGTTGATAGCTTGCTTTCCAATAGCTACTCCACGTTGTACAAAAGGAATCACTCGGAGCCACGGCCAGTCTAAACCTCTTCGACGTCACTAGTCCGTGTAAGTAATGCTGGCAGCCAGGATATATTATTTTGTGGTAAGTAAGATCGGGGGCTGCGTAAAACTTGCATTTACCCCTTCCCATTCGAAGCTTTGCGAAAAAATGTCCCTCTCGTATTTGCAAATATCCTAAATACCCGGAACCGCCTCCTGATTCCCCGCACGCAAACAAACGAACATTCTATAATCCCTGGTGGCGCCGCCATAAGCGGGCGTGCTTAGTGCTTACTCCCTACAGTCCGTACGGAAAGTCTGCGAACGATCCACCGCCCCACGTTACCGCTTCTGGGTATTTATTTTGATAGCGCAATGGAGGATTCCCCGATCGAGTAATGTGGGCCTGGTGGATCGTTCACAGACTTTCCGTTCGAACTGTAAATTATTCGGCCCGCGCCGAATCCTGGAGAGCTCTTGTTCTTTTCGCACGCAAAAATTAGCTCATGTAAGGATTCTGTAATGTACCCCAACTAGGCGGTTCGCAATTTTCGAGCCAGGGTTTGTTATTAACTTTTGGAGATATGTCGTGTATGCGGCTTTCGCATACAAGCCGCATTAAATCCAACCACTACTTTAAATTCTCTCATCAACTTTTAATCAAAAGAGGGTTTCGTGTATTAATGACGATATGTTTTTCTCCGAAAGGCCTTGGTTGCTTCAACGTAAAAAATTGCAACGAAGAGCCAGCCCATCCAATGATAAAAAATATAGTAAGGCTTATTATACAAGTGCAGAATTATTTCAAACCTGGTTCACTGGGTCAGACCACGATAGACGCAAGATCGAAATCTCCGGCTAATCTCGAAGCTACGATTTCTTAGGTGAAAGTTCTGGTTGCAGAGTTCTTCTTTGTTGTTCCGAGCATGGGATGATTACGACGGTGACATTGAGCATATATAATAACATACGTATATCCTTAAGTGTTTACGTAGTTACTATTAGCGAGGTTTACGAGTTAAGATATCGGGCAGCCTAGCTCGAAGCCTATCGCGACTTTCCCCGGCATTTCTTAGTCATGGTGCTTCATTTAATCTCCCCCACATCTAAACCCCATTGGACGAATAATTAGGTCGCTTTTACCCCACTCTCTAAAAGGCAACTTTAGACCGCATTTGAGACACTGACGCCGAGTTTCCGAGTTAAGTCTTTAGCAGGCTAAATTAAACAATGATGATTGATTGCCACCTCAACCGTGAGCTAAATATCATGAACATTTGAGGGCGATATTCCTAGGACGGTTAGGGGTTGAGTAACCAGTAATCAAGGTTTCCTCGAGCTTTGACTATGGTTGGGAGTTTTAGGGCAAGCGTTTTGATAGAGAAAGTCTAGATGTACCCGGCAAAGCCTCTCGGTCGAGAGATTCCTAGTGCATATACGAAACTATTGTATAGGATACACGTATCAGCAAGGGTGCAGATTTTAACGGTGCCCCGATCTACGGGCTATCTACGGGCTATCTAATTGTTAAGCAAGTTTGCGGCAGTCAGCAATGGCATATACAAGGACCCATTTCTGGTTATCCTGTCTATCTCTATTCCATCTGGGCGGAATACAAGTGAGACAAACGATCCTTCTCAATGGTAAGCAGGATCGAAGATATCATGAGATATGGTATTTCCGTCGGGCCTATGTCCCGTGAAGGCTTATAGATAAGATGTTTCAGTAAATGGAGCACGATATGGAGTATCTTTCGAGAGATACCTCCTCTATGACTTATACCTTAGTTCCGCATCTATAAAGAGATCGGTTGACACTACCTTTTGCCAAAAGTTTCATTCCAATACCATATAGCATCAAGAATTTCTCAAAATCCACAGCTCAACCCACAGCAATTTTCTTTCGGAAAATCCCAAATTCTCTCAACAACAATATGAAGTTCTCAGCCGTCATCGTTGCTCTCCTTTCCGTCGGCGCCATGGCCGCCCCCGGACCTGCTGCCCAGGAGGTCACCAAGAGCCTTGAAAAGCGTGGCTGCCCTGCTGGTGTTATCTGCATTTCTGGAAAATGCTACTACTGGTACTGCGGACCATTCGGATGTTCGACTGGTGGTGCTACCGGCGGAAGCTGCTAAACAGCTAGCTGTAGGAATGAAACCCTCTGTATGTGAACTAAGCTGCGTTACTTCTGACGTCTTGATCTAACTCTTGGCTTAATCTAGCGGCATCATGAGATCCTAACATCGCCCTCAATCGCGACAAATGGGAGGATGTGGATTTTACGAGAACTTCACACCAATTTAGTTGTATCTTAGAGTTTATGTGTATTCATACTCTTGCATTTACTCTATAGAGAGGTTTCCAAGGTTATCTATAAGGTGGTCATGTGGATCGATGGAGATATTAATAAAATAAGTTCCATAATTGCGAATTCCAAAGCTTGATATTATATATTCGTAGACTCTCTTGGAGCAGTGTAGCTGTCTTCAATTACTTGTCCAAATTATTTCAAGGGAAATAGCTACTGGGTTATGTTATTATGTGAAGGCTACTAGCTCTCTGAATTAAGCCATCCGTGTGAAATATTCTATTATGAATCGACGAAAGGCTTCACTTCGCAGCGGTTCTTAAAGAGGTATGGATACACTAAGTGTTGTTGGAGTATTTTAACAACCACCAATAGCCGAACATTGCATTGGCATTCGAGGCTTTCACAGGTATCTCTCAATTAACAATATTTCATGTCTTTTATTACCATCTATGCAGTAGAAGATTACTACTCTCAAGAATGGAGCCTGAAGAGGATATATACATGGAAACTTTTCCTGACAGCCATGATTTTATGACATTTACAATACGGAATACATTCTGGGCAACGATAAACGAGGAACTTGGATCACACGGAAGTTATTCACCAACACGTTATCCGCCGAAAGCAGCTACCAAAGTCGTGTTTCCTTGGGCAATCCCGACAGAGATTCACGCTCATATTCTATCTTTCCTTGGTTGAGAGGACCAACTGAATTGCGCGCTCGCTTCTCCAATATGGAATGCTATTCTCCGGAGTAATAGCAAAGCTCTCGATAACAGAGACCGTTACCAGCGTTGGATTCGTATGCGAACGTCTCCGCAACATACAGTCCAGAGAATGATGGTCCAAGATTTTGACAGTAAATTGATAAAGCACCATAACCTTCTCGCATGTCGTTTTCTGCGAGATCTTGATCACGAACGATCGTGTCCTGAGCATGAGTTTCACCCGGCTCAACTAAATACACGCACATGGCATAATCTCTCCAATCCTGTGCATAATCTCGACCCGACAGCCAGCGAAGCCGGATGTTACATACTAGATGATCCGTTCTACATTTTAAAGACTACGACTAGATACAGTGGACCTTCAAAATACAATATCTGCACCCGCTTCTATCCCGACCATTTCCAACCGACTGGAAATGCCATTGTTGGTTATGATGCATATGTAACAGGAGACTGTCTTGCGAATCAGGAGAAGAAGATCGAAAAATCGAGCAAAACCCGCCGTGATAATGCTGCTACCGATGACAAAAAGATCAGGATTGAGAAATGGATGCAATTTGAAACATACCATTATCGCGGTCCGACGCTAAGAAACATGTTAAGAGCGGTCTCTCAGGGTATTATCGCGACAAAATGGCAAAATTCTCCTGCTAAATACGCTAAAACGATACGGGCGGTAGTTGATACCCAGAATCTTTGTATCCACGAGGATTTTAGGATATTTGTGGAGGTCTTGCAAGTAGACGGGAAGCCTGAGAATTATACTCAGCCGGGTGCACGCCCTCCTCAAACAGAACACCACCGGTTCGAAGATGCCTTCACAATCAATATTTAATTTACAGCCTGACGTGGGTATTGTTGTAATTATAACAAAAAATTTTAGTGTATTGAGTATTCAATTGACAGCTTAATTAAAATATAGCTTCGTTACTTTAATGCATTGCCATGGTAAACTCTGAATACCAGCTTTAGGTCTGATAAACTCATTGCGATATCAAACGCTCGGTCATGAGTTTCTAGAACCTTTTAGATTTAGAGCTATATTCTCCGCAGTAACGCCTCGATAAATATTCGCCTCTAGCCGTTTCAAGACCCGCTCGATAGCCGATTCCGAATAAGAATCGTACATGTTAATATCACTTCGATCGGTGAAACCATCGATAATCCAAAAACTACCCTGACGTTTACCAAATTATATCCTCCGTCTAATACTCCGATCTTTGCATGCGAATCGCGTCCGAGCGGGTCCTACACTGGAAAGTGGCATTTCCTCGTTGGGTTATCTCAATAAATTTGGGTTGTGGTGTGTGCGAATTTGTCGGTTATATAACGTCTTAGTAATTCTACCGATCTACGCTCGTAAGAGGAAGGACCAGGTATATTGATCCTTCAGAAATTAACACCACGTGAAAATCAATACTGGCAATAGGATGAAAGAATTGAAACCCACACTGGCGGAATATTCATATACACTATATATAGAGAGGCGATATCATATTGTTGACGTTGGAAATCTTGTGACTCCAAGTTTCGTTCAACAGAAAGCTAGTCTGGGCTGCAAGATTTCGTCCCGAGACTTGAAGAAAATGACGATTGATGTTGGAAACGGAAAGATATCCATCTCTGCTTAGCAATTACCCCTGTACTTCCATATTATCCTAGATAGGTCTTTGTTCATATATTCTTTATTCTTTTTATTGTTTTATATACAACCCGTTCCCCTCTTTATGCTCAAAACTTCAACCATTCACCTCTCCAATAAATGTAAATACATCTAAAATATTAAAAGTATTTCATTAAACGTATGCAAAATTTTATCTGCCAATACTTTTGTTTTTCATGCAAGAAATGTAATGCCGCCCACTCCTTCCCATGTAACATTTACAACGGCTTTCCACCGATAAACTCACTCCATCGCCTAACTTCGCTTGGAATACCCTCTTTCCTTGGCAACTTCTCGCTCAAACACCTAGCAAACAGCACAGCCGTCTAATCAAAGTCAACCGTCAGTATTAAAACCCAGCCTATAACAACTGAAAAAGGAAGAGATCATACCTTAGGTTCCATAAACAATGGGACGTTAAAGTCCACCGCATTCCTTCTCATAACGTAATCCTCATCCAACAAACTCGCCGCACGAGCCTTCGCGAGGTTAAACACACCCTTAACATCACGGCTCTTAAACAACTCCCTCAGTTTTCTCTTATCCGTCTTTGGAAACTCCACGACGTCAATCTTCGCGCCCGGTACTTCCTTCTCTAGCGTTTCCTTGACCGTAGGATTGGCAGCGAGGAGTTTATACCCCATTGGAGCGATATATTCGACGACTTGTTTCAAATAGGGTGCGGTTACGTCGCCGCCGAGTAGGATACCGCTGCCGGGTTCGGGAACTTGGAAGTTCATGACGGATTGGATGGAAGCCCAGTATGCCTCGACTAGATCTTTTCCGAAGCATGCGACTTCACCGGTACTAGCCATCTCAACGCCTAGGAAGGGATCGGCGCCTGCCAGCCTAGTCCAGGAGAACTGCGGAACCTTTGTTGCGATACGATCCACCTTTCGTGCCATCACGTCGACAGGTTCGGGGACTTGTGTATTAGCCAGAGCCTTTGTTGCCACGTCTACGAAATTGACGCCGAGGACTTTGCTGACAAAGGGGAAGGAACGAGACGCGCGGAGGTTGCACTCGATGACTTTGAGTTGCGGTTCACCGCCCTCTGGGTTGTCGGCCTTGATGATTTGCATGTTGAAGGGACCGGTGATGGACCAGGCTTTGGCTACTTTGGTTGCGATTTCCTTGAGGCGGGCCATGGTGGGTTCGTCGAGGCTGACAGGGGGTAGGACTAGTGTTGCATCACCGGAGTGGACGCCGGCTTGTTCCACGTGTTCAGAGATTGCGTGGATGAGGAGCTTACCCTCGTGTGCAACTGCGTCGACATCGATTTCCATCGCGCCTTCGATGAATTTTGTGATAACGACAGGGTGATCAGGTGTTACTGCTGCCGCGTTTTTGAGTTTCTGCTCTAATTCACTTTCATCACGGATAACGCTCATGGCGGCACCGGAGAGGACATAGGATGGACGAACGAGGACTGGGAATCCGACGTCTCGGGAGAATTTGAGGGCGTCTTCAACGTTGGTGAGTTCCTTCCAAGCGGGCTGGTCGACACCAATACTATCGAGGATCTGTGAGAATTTATGACGGTCCTCGGCCTTGTCGATATCCTTAGGATCGGTTCCCAGTACTTTCGCGCCAGTTTCTGAGAGCTTGAGGGCGATGTTCTGTGGTAATTGTCCACCCACAGAAACAACGACGCCAGCAGCGGCTTCAAGTTCGTAGATATCCATGACCCTCTCGTAGCTGAGTTCTTCAAAGTAGAGCTTGTCGGCAGTGTCAAAGTCTGTTGAATAAGTTTCGGGGTTGTAATTGATCATGACAGTCTTCTTTCCAAGCTCTCGGAGGGCCATGGTACAAGAGACAGCACACCAATCGAATTCTACGGAGCTGCCAATGCGGTAGACACCGGAGCCGAGAATAACGATTCCGTTATCTTCAAATGTGACATCGTGAGACGAGGCGTTATAGGTGGTGTAGAGGTAGTTTGTGGAGGCTGGGAATTCAGCGGCGAGAGTATCGATCTTTTTGACCCATGGGTGAATACCAAAGCTCTTTCGTCGCGCGCGAACTTCATCTTCGGTAGCGTTTACAAGTTTAGCGATCTGCTTGTCACCAAAACCAAGCTTCTTGGCCTTCAGTAATAGATCCTGATTGAGGCTAGTTAAGGAGCCGAGCTGACGGATTTCATGATGGCAGTCTACGATATTTTGAAGCTTATAGAGGAACCACTTGTCAATCTTGGTGAGTTCGTGCACGCGTTCGACACTGTAATTCTCGTGAAGCATAGCCTGGCCGACGGCGAGCCATCGTCTATCAGTTGGATTGGCGAGCTCAAAGTCCAAGTCATCAAATTTGTCGCCTTGGAAACCCAAGAACTTAGGGTCGACTTGGCGGATAGCCTTTTGGATGGATTCCTCAAATGTACGACCAATAGCCATGACCTCACCGACGGATTTCATGGCGGATCCGATGTCTCGCTTGACGTGCCCAAACTTGCTAAGATCCCATCGCGGGATCTTTGAGACAATGTAGTCAAGGGAGGGCTCAAAGTTGGCGGTTGTAGTCTTGGTGACAGCGTTTGGAAGCTCAGGAAGAGTATGTCCGAGAGCAATCTTTGCAGCCGTGTATGCCAACGGGTATCCGGTAGCCTTGCTAGCTAAAGCAGAGGAACGAGAAAGACGAGCGTTGACCTCGATGACCCTATAATCCAATCCATCGGGTTGAAGAGCGTACTGGACGTTACATTCACCCACGACACCGAGATGTCTGACTATCTTGATAGCAGCGGATCGGAGCATGTGATACTCCTCATCACTGAGGGTTTGCGATGGAGCAACAACAATACTATCTCCAGTGTGAATACCGAGAGGATCAAAGTTCTCCATGTTGCAAACTGTAATGCAATTGTTGGACGCGTCACGGACGACTTCGTATTCGACTTCTTTCCATCCCTTCAGAGATTTCTCGACGAGAATTTGAGGGGCGAGGGAGAGGGATTGGGAAGAGAGAGCCTCGAGTTCATCGCGATCTTTGGCGAAACCAGATCCGAGACCTCCAAGGGCGTAAGCAGATCGAACGATGATTGGGTATCCGACCTCTTCGGCAGCAGCCAAAGCTTCTTCGACGGTATTCACAGCAATGGATTCCGCGATAGGAATGTCAATCTCTTTGAGCGCCTTGGCGAAGAGATCACGGTCTTCGGATGTTTCTAATGTTTTGATTGGAGTTCCCAAGACTTTGACACCCATTCGTTCAAAGACACCCATCTTGTCGAGTTTGACACCGACGTTGAGACCAGTTTGGCCTCCGAAAGTGAGGAGAATACCATCGGGGCGTTCTCGTTCGATGACATGGGAAATGTATTCGGGGGTGACGGGCAAAAAGTAGACCTCGTCAGCGAGAAAATGGGAAGTTTGAATGTTTGCAATATTAGGATTAATGAGGATGGACTGCTTTCCGGCCTCCTTCAACGCTTTGATGGCTTGGGACCCTGCACCAGCGCGTGAAATATTAGCATTGCAACCCCACACACCAAACCAACCTATGGTTCGGCCACTCGATTCTCTCGTTTGAAGAAAATGAGCAGATGAGTAAAAATGATAAACTTACCGGAGTAATCGAACTCGCCAGCCTGCCCGATACTCAAGCCACCACTACCGATCACCAACACTTTGTTGACGTCGACTAGATTGCCGCTACCGGCAATCACCCCGGACTCAAGATACGCCTTCGCAGAAGGAGCAGTCTGAGCCGCACCGGGCACCTTTCTCGCGACCGTCGAGGAAAACGTGCGAGCCTGCAGGATGGAGTTGACCCTGTTGCTGCGGCCCACGTGATGGAACTGGCGTTTTCCGGCGACATTGGTGGCCGCGGAAGGTGCTATGGGAGGGACGAGTTTTGGTATGGCCGTTAAAGAGTTAAAAGCGCGGGTGTAGGCGGCGAAGGTGTTAAGCTTCGAAAGGGGCATGTTTTTGATTATAAGTCTTTGAGACATGGTGGTTTTTGATGGGTTTTACCGGATCTCCAGTGTGCGCGGTATAGACTTGAAGGAGGTTGAGGGGTAAGTTTAGCTGGAAGCTCGAGCTATGATGCAATTGCTATTATAAACTATCGAACAGTTCGACTCGTTAGTGAACACGTTACCGATTATAACCGTGTCAATTGGTTTGGTTCTGGACAGGAAGGTAGCTACAAAGTATCTTGCAGAGAGAAGAGGAAGCCGGGTGGTGAGTTTTTAATATGCAGAAATTTTGGGCGGTTGAACTTTTTTTTTTGTAGCGAAACGGCGGCGCGCGGACAACAAAGAAAGAGAAACAGGTACAAACGATTGCTCACAATTCGGCGGTGATTAATTGGTCACTTTCAGTTACTCACCAAAGGGAATTGAGATCGATTGGGGAGCGGGTCACACGAAGATATGCTCGATTCGGGCGGGGAACTTGCAGTTTATCCACTGCCACTAGCGCCGATACAGCAAGGTACCAATTCTCTTTTCATAGGAGCTCCCTGCAAGCCGGAAACAAATCAGAATTTTCATCCCAGATCCCGAAATTTGAGCTCCGATTTAGCTCTATTTCACATTTCCCTTCGCCGACTCGACGGCGACCCAGGACTCGATTCAATAGCAAGATCAAATTCAATTGTGCTAAGTCTATCTCATGCATCATGGCCAATAATAGCTTATCATATCGTATGATCGTTCTAGAATGGTTTCACTATCGATAATGTCGTAGTACGAGAGAGCAATCAAATTGATATCATCCAACTGCAAGTCCAATCGATGTGGATGCGGGTCGTCTGATGTCTGTTTTGTTGATGTCGTCGTCGCCGGCGCCGATGCCGCAGACGAAGAAAAGAAGAATACGCTAATCCCAAAATAGATCTGCAACATGTTGACCGCGCCACAACACATCCTCCAGTAACCACAACACGACCAGAGTTGTACTTTCTCTTCCCTTAATCTCTCATACGCCTCCTCCCTTTCCGTTTGGTCTATACGTTCGTCAAGCCATCTACCTAATCCAAATTCTGCGAAGTTCATCCCTCAAAGGCATTTCTCAGTCGAGAATCACCTGCTTCGCTCACGAGTTGTTGTATAAACCTTTCATAGGCTTGATCATCTTCATCTGTGATGTTCATTTCTGGTATTTCCAAGTCATCAGACCTTGCCTTTAACTTGGACATCCTTATTTCTATCTCTTTTGGTAATAACTCCTGCACACTAGGTCCTTTAGTAAACTCTGTAATATCTTCGATTCTGTTTCCTATCTGTTCCTCGTTGATATCGACTCGACTAGGGTCTGCCGGGGGTACACCACTAGCCATCTCATGGGGGGAACTCTCAATCCAGTTTTTATTCTTTTCCGATGGCTTCGTAGCGGTGCCTTCGCCGTTTCCTCTCCTTTCGGCCGACTCCCCGGGACGCAGTTCTCCCCATGCTTGCTGCCACGCCCACAAGATCCTCGCCGCCGCCCCAAAAATTTTCAAATTGTAAGTCATCTGGGCCTCCAGTAATTTATACCATAACAACTTGTCCTCAGGCCTATCAGGAACCTTATTGAATGACATCACCAAAGCGCTCTTTGGAGCCGGCCTGTTCGCGATCAATTCCGGATTATGTGTGTCTGTGCGAATATTGGTCAAGTCTAAATCCTGTATATCCAGCCACGATGTGCCGCGCATCTTATATCTCGCCCCAGCTTTATCAGGAATCGTTACAGGAGCCGGATCAGTAGCAAGAGGCTGCTCTTTTCAGGAGGTCCGTTAACAATGACATTGTAAGTATCCTTCACCGGTAACGTCACACCAGTCTCCCAAAGCTCTCCAATTGGTGGGCTATATAGTTCATCTCCCAAAATTTGGACTTTAGCATTAACATACTCCATCAACCTTTTTGTACCTTCAACCCCAGGATGCGCCGCCAGCTCTGGATGCAAGTATCTCTCCGGCACGTCCCATAAAAGCATACCAATGCTCCTTCTCTGATCCAATCCCTCGTATGCGACCCCATTGATCCATTTTATCCCATCTCTTTTCACATGGCGTATCCCTTGTCGGTCCCAGTATACTATACTCCCCGGCAACTTCTGTGGGTCTAAACCATGTAATGCCCCGCCGGCCTGTACCTCCGCGGTAACTTTGACCGCTTGCCATGATTTACATTCAGGTTATATCCCCAACGCTTGAATATTTACCAGATATATTCCGCGGAGTTTAAGCGGATCCATTAATAGTATCACCTGTGGGTGTGCGGAAAACCCGCCGCGGACGCGTATACAATCTCGACCGTAGTAGAGTGCGAATGCGAGGGTTGGGAAGGAACTTGGGTGGTTCCAAACCGCGACACCGTCGACGGGGTGGGAGAGGTAGATTTCGCTCGTGCGGCAGCAGTTGTAGTAGCTTAGGGTTTCAGGTTTCCCTGATCCCATTTTTAGGGCGGAAGGGCGGGGAAAAAAGGCACCTTTGCCAAAGGCGGCTTCGAACAAGAATGCTGGAATTAGTTGTGGCAGAAATAGGAAAAAGTAGATTGATATTGGATGGGTAGTGAGGAGCTCCATATTGGCGGTATCGATCTCGAGATTCGTGATATCTTTAATTTTCAAATCCAACATCGCCTGTTGAGCGCATGATAAGGTATACTGTGATAAAGTTATGTGAAATGTATTCGCAGTGAGCTAATTTGAGCCTCATTGATTTAAAGAGGGCTGAACACAATTCAAATCCGCTCCTTGTATCTCACAGGGATTAAGGCTGACACCCAGTATACCACCACTAGTTCGTCGAATTGTTGTATTCCAATGGCATATTAGCATACATGAAATATGAGTTGTAGATGTATACTAGAAAGTAAAACTAAAATACAATATAATTTGGTCTCGTTTCCAACCTGCTAAGCGCTGGCCCACAAACATAATTAGTATATGAAATACTTACCACATACTACTAGTATTGGGTTTAATCTTCTTCGTAACAAGCGTCTTCTCCACGCCATCCCAATCAATATCGTAATCATCCAGATTCCTAAATTTGTCCAAATCCTCAGGCTTCACAACTTCATCTATCCACTCTTGTAACGGTACCTCCTTTTCCCCTAAATCCTTCGCCAAATTCGGAACCCCCTCGCCCAAATGTGCATCCTCAAGTCTTAACGGCGGCATGCTCAAAAACTCCCTAACCCGATCTGCATAATCATGCCACCCGAAAGCTCCATTTCTAATCGCGCGGTCTCGTGCTGCATCGTAAAAATCTCGCATGCAATTGATATCCGGGCCCCAAAGCTCCTTGGGACCGAACTTCCCACCGGCAGATGGAACCCATCCTCTCTGTCGGGTGTAAAACTCATCCCAGTCCATATATGGCCGATCTTGGTTCTGAAAGATACTACGCATCACGGGGCGGACTAGCCGTCTCGCGCCGGGTGCTAGCTCCGGTTCGTCATCCTCTGTGAACGGATTCGGAGGGGTTCCATTCATCTTGGCTGAAACCTTCTTGATATATTGGAATAATTTCACCCTCTTTTAGTGATGGAGGGGTGGGATCAAAATCTGCGGTGTCGATAGCGTAATCCCGGCCGTAGCGGGTCACACGTTCGAGTTTGATCCAGGAGTCTTTACCGGATTTCCAGCGGGCGTAAATCTCATCTTCGGCAGACCAGGTTGGTGGTTCTGGGATCGGGTAGATGGCTCCGCTCGGGGTTCGACGGAATGTTACTGGAATACCGCGAAGCACAGGGTGGTTGTTGTAGATACGGGTTCGGGCTTGATTTGGGATTTTTTGGTTAATATTTATCTGTGCGTTTTCCGCATGCCTCAGTTCCGGAGGACGTTCGAGAATTGTTGGGGCTAATTGAAATGTTGGCTCGATTTCCATGTCGCCTTGGACTTCGCCCTGCAATCGTTTCAGAAGGTGGAAATACTACCGGCTCTTCTACGATATTAGCTTGTTGCGGGTTAGATACAGGAACATCGATCACTCAGTTCTTTGAACAGGAATTTCTGCCGGAACCATTTGAGGATTCTCCTGTGCAACATTCTCCTGAGCTTGTGCAATCTCTTGGGCTTGAGTTTTTTCAGCTACCGGCTTTGCAGAAGTTTGCCTCAGCTGCTCGATGAGTTCTGCTGCTACCCGCCCACTACCTCGATCAGGTTTAAGGACCCGAATTCTTCCCGCTTTGTTAGGACTTCTATTTCTAGATCCTGTTGGTGGAGGAACTTCTTGTCTGCCTTCTTGTCTTCCGTTTCGTACACCCCCCGTATTGTTATTCCTGACTACAGGTTGTAGTTGGAAGTTCTCCTGAGGTATTATTTGACTCGTCTGTTGTTCTGGTATTATACTATTCGGATTCGGAGGAACCTCTAAATCTAGTTGTTTTTCTTATAGCCTCTGAGATCTCCTGTCCTCCAATCCTGAATACATCGGGTCGAATTTGAGTACCGATATTCTTGGACGGTACGGCTTGTGGTTCCCCCTGTTGACTGACTGGACTGATTCTTTCTCGGATACCTGGCTCGACAAATGCTTGGTGCTGTTGCAGTGTTATTGGCGATAGCTGTTGTATTGGCCCTGACCGAGAAACACTCCCCGAAGCATTTGGCACAGACGGGTTAATCCGTTCTCGGGGTGGTGTTTGCTCTTCAGTTTGGATTTCTTCCGCAGGTTGCTGTGGCTTTCTCAAGCCAAAGTCTAATTTTATCACACGAGCTTGATTTAGGATTGGTATGAGCTCGTCATTTGCTCTTTCAGACGGTGTACGGCTCGGTTGAGAACTAGCTTGGCCGCTGGGAGCATACCTGGTGTCCGAGTACCGTTGAGACTGAGGCATATATCCTCCCATGCGTGCATTCTGGGATCCTTGGGGAGCTTCTTGCATCCTAGCCATTTGAGCTTGGGTCGACTCTCTAATTGGAGGTACGGGAATCTTTTCTTCTTCAATGAGCATCCTGCCAGGTCGAACTTGTCTCGGAGGCTCAACTACCGTTTCTTGACCTGCCTGTTCGGAAATGATACCGGAAACACTGTTATCCTCATTCTGAACCTGCATTTCGGCGATTGATTCATCGGATTCTTCTCCTTCTTCTTCCTCTTCTTCCCTTCATCTTCTGCATCATTGGGTACTGTAGGAGGTTGATTCTTTTTGGGCCATATAAGTTCACCACCAAGTCCCAAAATAGGTAGTTTTCCTTTTTGGTGCGCGTTCCATATATTCTTGCCGATATTGAAAGTATCGCCGAAGGTACCATAATTCACCCACAGTCTCTTCGGCCACTCATTCTTGTCATCTGCCCTCTCGAAACTTCTCAGGATTTCCCTCTCAGGGATGAGTGTATCCAATCTTCTGGGATTGGCATTGTCTCCCGAATTCTCCGCCGAACTCGGTGGAGCCCATTGTCGCATCGCCCCTCCTGGGCGGGTGGGCAGCCTCGGATTTGATATCATCATCCTTGGATTCGAGCCGTAGTACACACTCCCCAACTGAGCACTTTCGCGGCCGGGGAAAGGTCTTGGAACTGCACCATTGACGCCGGTTTGTCCGTAGGCTGGAAAGGGATACCGGTAGTTTTGGGGATTTGCGCTTCTCGACATTTGTTCAGGCCGTACATTAGTGTACCTCAAAATCAGCTCCGTCTCCAACACGGGAGAACTCCATCGGCCCTAGTTTGTAGTTATTAGTTGGTATTCTCCCCTGGTCCAGGTCTTCTACCGGGTTGTTGGTCTGGGACTTCGATCGCAGGTTGGCCCGGGCCTCCGGGTAAAATATATCGAAGCAATGATTTCAATAATGCTTCCGAGGTCGCTTCTTGCTGCTCAGTCTTCACTCCTCTCAATAGTACGTCTTCTGTGACCTCTCGCATGTAAGCGTTAATAGCTTTCGCGTCGGTGAGCCCGCTCCAGTCCCCGGTAATGGGCATTTTAATGGCATCATTAAACCGAACCCACTTCGATTCTGTCGATCTAGCCTTTCCAATCATCACACCGGAACGGTCTCCCCGATATTTTTCTAGTAAGCCACCAGGACTTTGTGCTTCAGCAACATTGAAAGCTTTGAAACTCATCCACTGGAACCCTGCATTCAACTTTTTCAGGTTTCCAACCTGTAGACCAGGTAGTCTGTGTTTATTTAATATCATAATCCACATTGGAACTACGGGCCGCCCTCCCGCTTCCACAGGCTCGTCGCAGAGAGGGCTGTTATAAAATGCGATAGCGGAGAACGTAGGGCCTCCAAATTCGGGGCGGTTCCAGATGGTGACTGCGTCGAGAATGGTTCTAGTTGAAGCCATGCTGATGCAGGAGCCAGGCAGGTGAGGTATATAAAAACAAGAGCCGTGGTGGTTCGGCCTTTGAGGAATGTGGCATTTGGCTCTCTAGACATCTTGTTGTAGAACTTCGACAGTTTTATTATCTTAAGATCTTGGAGAATAGGAAATATTTCCCGTGGCGAAGGTGTGTATTGAACGTCGATAGCTCTCCATGGAACTAGGAGCCTTGCATTGCGTCCGCGGCTTGTTGAGGATTGTCAAATTAACGCATTTTTGGCTTGGATTTTTGCTCCATCTCGCTCATGTATTCGGATGCCTCAGTGACAACCTTCCTGGAAACGAAAGCTATGTCAAATTACAAGCTTCATCCGAATATTCTCTGCAGATTAAAATTTTAAAATAAAATAGAAATATATGCTTTCGCTCTGTGGTTTCGTATTCAACATCTTGTGTTGTAATTATGTTTACCACGTCACGCCGTGACCTCCCATTAGAGCATTCTCTTTGGAACATTAGTAGTAGCAACTATTTCACAGAATCGGATCACCACCCGTCCACGAAGAGAAGAACACTCGAGGGAAATAAGAAATGATTGCGTTCTAGGCAGGGATGACAATGTGGAGACGCGGAACCGAACCGTGGTACCGAGGTTTAAGGTTCCGACTAAATTGGGTTGCAGCGAGCCCGCTCCTCGGCTTTGCAATATCCGATAAGGTAGCTTGTGTAGAATATCTCCAGGATGCACAAATGAGAATAGGTTCTATTTCGGAGCTTCAAGAGTCAAAGAATGTTCGCCTAATGTTAAATCAATCGAACTATTTCGCATAATCTCGTATCCGAAAGGGAAATTCCTTTTAGATCAATGAGCGTCACCAATATCATAAAACAATCTTAAAAGACAAGAAAAATGGATGGAATACAAAGCTCTCAGATCAGTTCCACATGTTCACACGGAAACTTGGGATTTTGCCTAATACCCATGCATTTATATGCGTGTCAGACTGCATAAGATCTACGTGGGTTGGCATTTTACCGGACACGAACTTCCTAACTAAGATATCGATGCGAGATGTACCAGAGAATACCCTTCTCCGCATTTTCAATCCGGGGACGTCTGTTATCAACATTAAGAGAAATTCAATAATTACAATAATAAAGTGTTGTAACTAGAAGGTGGTGATACGATGTTGCATGCCGTATCAAGGATGGAGCATCGAGCATCGAGGTTGGCAGGTGCTATATCTTCCCACTGGCGGGATCTTGTTTCTGCGGGGATCGTATAAATAATTGGAGAAATAGGAAGGTACAACTATAAGAATTCGTATAAGATTCCTTATGAAATTTCCGGGTTTTCAACGGTTGTTGTAATATCTTCATGCTCCAGACCGGCAGAATTTCGTCTCCTCCTACCTTAAGCAACTTGGTATTTACCACAACACCAATAAAATATCCAAAATCGAGCACTAGAACCTCATAAAATCACCGTAGTTGCAAAGTAAAAGATTATAATGGTCGGAGTAACTAGATCGGTTGGCGTGGACGACCACAAACTCACAGGGGCTGCAATTATTACAGTGCGCCAATCACTATTACCGTGCGCTTTAGTGACTACTTTATTCTTCTTATGGGGATTTGCATACGGCCTTCTTGACGTCCTTAATTCTCATTTTCAAGCTGCACTCAACATCACGAAGAGCCAAAGCTCTGCACTACAAGGGGCTTACTTCGGTGCATACTTTTTATTTCCTCTTATATTCGGTGGCCCAATACTCAAGAAGTGGGGCTATAAAGTCACCTTCACATCTGGTCTTATAGTCTTCGCTATTGGTTGTTTTTGCTTTTGGCCTTCCGGTGTATATGGCTCATTTGGTGGGTTCTGTGGTTCTATGGCCGTTGTAGGCGCTGGTCTTTCGGTATGTTTTATGGCCTCATCTTTATGTTTTCAACGATCATATCTAACAGCCCAGCTGCGCAGACCCTTGAAGTTTCTGCAAATCCTTACCTTGCGACTTGCGGACCTCCAAAGTACTCCGATATCCGTCTCAACATAGCACAGAGCTTCCAGGCCATCGGTATATGCACCTGCTTTTATTGGACTTTCGCTTTTATTTTGTTATAAACATTGCTGACCAATTTCTCTAGGAACCGTGGTATCACCAGTCCTTGCCTCATACGTTTTTTTCAAAGATACTGAAAACTTAAACTCTCTCAAAAATGTTCAATGGGTTTACCTTGGTGTCGGCACTTTCGTTTTATGCCTAGCAATCGGATTCTTTTTCGCTCCTATACCCGAAATCACGGATGCCGATATGCAGTTACTCGCTACATCAGACGAATATATCCAAGACGAGGATGTCGGCCCGCTTAGAAAGCAGTTTACTCTTTTTTGGGGCGTTACGGCTCAGTTCGCTTATGTCGGCGCTCAATGTTCGATCGCAGGGTTCTTTATTAATTATTCTCTCGAAACAGGTCGCGATCACCAGCTGTCATCTAAACTTCTTGCTGTCGCCCAAGGAATGTTTACCATTGGGCGGTTCAGCGCATCTTTCTTAATGCAGTACATGAAACCGCGGCATATTCTTACTATTTACATGTTTGGAACTGTCATTTTCTCCATTTTGGCGATGAATATCGCTGGGACTGGTGGTTTGGTTTTATTGATGGTGGTGTTCTTTTGGGAATCTTGTTGCTTCCCGACCATCTTTACCCTCGCCATAAAGAAGCTTGGCCGTCATACGAAAATCGGTTCTTCACTTCTCATCTCCTCTATCGCTGGTGGCGCAATATTTCCACAGATTCTCGCACAAGTTGCCGATCGTAAAACCACCCACTTTGCGTTAATCGTTCCTTTCATTGGCTTCGTTATCGCATTTACTTTCCCGGTTTATATCAATTTCTTTCAACGCGACAGAATGGATATTACTCTGGATACGGTTGCTCACAGAGACGAGTTGGAGGCGAAGATGCTTGAAAATGAAAAATTTCAAACCGTTGATGACGTTAGGGAGAAAGTTTGAATCACAGTGACACATCTACAAGGGCTCATCTGGTTTCGAAAGAATGTTATCTCTTTTGTCAATGATTTCAGGTAGATGGCGCTTTTTCTTCTAATGCATAATGATAGACATGCCTCGCATCTAGAAACAATGAAGAAAAAAGGTTTTTCTGTCCTTATTACATTCTAGCCTCAAAGCCAGGTGCTCAGGAGAGCAATCTTCAGAAGCCAGCAATACAACAGGGCGATATCCTCACTCTAAATCTTCCTTTTTTGAACTCATAGTCACCGCTTCTTCTACCCCTACCGCTTTGACGACTGGATGAACACTTGAACACCCGACTAATATGCCTTTAAAATCTCGGCACCTAAATCATTTTCTGGAAGCCTGATATCATCGTTCGGGTTAAGGCACATATCAAATAGCCTAGTTTTCAGGTGAATGCCCTTAAAAGCCGCCGCTAGTTCCTGGTGAGTAGGTGCAAGTAACCCCATTAAAACTTTTATACCCGTTCGGACGCCATTGGCAAGAGGGTGCATCGATGACTTGGTTGTATGAGTTTCGTGGACAAGGACCGCATAAGGACGCGCTCAAATAATATTCTCCTAATCGACATCCACCATTACAGTACATGTCATAATTTGTACGTGCACTTGATGTCGTAGGTTGCTTGTAGTTTTTGAACGCGGGGTCCTGGGGGTTGTAGATGTTTTTCCCCCTACACATCATGGTATATTGGCGTTTAGCTTGCGTCGAAAGATCGGTGGCTGGCGCGGCTAGAGCGGCCGGCCCCATGGAAATCAAACCAAGGAGGAACAGAAGATGCATTGTAGGAATACAAATATAGGATATATAAAATGTATATATAGTTGAAAAGGATCCTTCGATTATTGACTAAAATGTAGAGACTTTTAATTTTTGGTGTTCAGATATTCGAATGAGCTGAGTGTGGAAGATGAAACTGTGTATCAAGGTGAAGTGTCTTGATATTTATACTTGAAATGAATCGTATATTTTGGAATATAGCTTTTCCTTGTTAAAAAAATAAACATACTTTGGATGTTATTCAATGATTAATTAATAAGTGAAAAATCAGTATCGAGCGATTTCGTTCAGTTTCAATGCAATGAAATGGGCATCTAGTATCTATATTGATATAGTGTGATTTTGTTTCAGCTCCAGCGAAGTGGGCATCTAGCATCAATAGTAAGGAGGTTTATAGTTTATTTATGGGCTGTGGCAGCTGTTCGCACCTCGGTTAGAGGACGTGTCCACACTTGCGGTTGCTTGGGCCAAGCCGTGTCAAGCCGTTGTTGATGTGGTGCTTCTCAGCCGTCCGGCCCAAACGTTTGCAAACCACGCTTTTTAAAGGGTGCAAAACAGAATATGCGGTCTTCCTCTCGACCTTGGCATTGGACGAGGCGAATTGCAAATTCGGTGGAACCATGATCACGTATAAATCATGACCAGGGACCCTGAATTATCTTGATAGCAGACTAGGGGGTTCCCAGCTCCTAGAATCATCTCACGAAATTTCTGTCTACAGAGTCTGCTGAAAACGTTTATTCTACTGAAAAAGTTTATAGAGCCATACAAGGCCCGCGAGGTGTTAATTTGCACAAGTATCTGTCTTGGGTGCGGCGTCAGCTCAACACCTAAACCCCTCTTATCACCAGGCTGGCACTCTTGTTAAGGTAGCTGATCAAGATTCGCAAATCAATAATATTGCTAACGATGAACTAATTACTACCATCATGAAGGATTTGAGTTTTGTATACAGCGCATTTGCATACAGAAGCTACCCTGTTGCCGAAAGCAGATAACAGCACCATGATGGAATTTGTCGAGGATGCAATCTTACTGGTGCTCTATTTGAACGGGATTGGACAAATCGACTTCCGTTTTGAAAAATGCACAGCGATGCTCTATTTTCGGGCGTTTATAAGAGTCATGTCAAAAAACCCTGAGTTTATTTTCGACTTCAGAGACTTTGGTCATGCAGTCAAGATTGGTCTCGCTATCAATCTTTTCTCTTGGGAAAGCGTTTTCAGTAACGCATAATATCAAAGTGCCGCCAACGAATGTCATTCCTCCAGCTGGAGAATCAAAATGCGGATGCCTTAGCCTTTTTGAATAGTTCGTCTCCATCCGCGATGAGGCTTGTCGATAGCAAATTCTGTTCAGGGCCATTAAGCCACAGTTCAATGCCGCCGGTTACCAAATTCTATATGTTGCGTGATCCGTTAATCGAAGTCGCCATCAAAGAAGCTTTTCGTCAAGGTCTTAAAGAAGGAGTGCAAAACGCGACAAGTTCCTACGTTCGAGAAGCCCTTCTCTATGGAAAAATTTCTTTGTATAACTGCTATGGAACAATAATGGCTACACTCTCATCCATATAAGTTGGGATTTTCGATTTTAGTTTCTTGTGTTATTTTCTCTCGGTATACGTAGCCGGTTCTATCTTTCATCAAAAGTGTACCTCCCAGTTTATCGAGTCTCGCTAGTAGTACACTATAACAACAATCACGTTCTTGAATACTTGCTAAGTATTAGGGCCGATATCAATCAGGGTGATCTTTATAGACTAAGAAATGTGCTGGTTAAACCTCCGGCTTAAAGAGACGGCTTCGCGTATGTGAACGAGCGCGGAAACCGTTTCGAATATAGTTCATTAGATTGAAACAAAGACTAGGCAAAGAGGGTAATCCTACTTATTCTATTATTTTGTTATTTAGATAAGCATGACAGAGCGCCATGGAACCTATATTTTTTTCCTAATGTATAGTAATTATACCACCTGTAGCGCCCTGGCTGGTAGCTTCAAACCTAAGCTAGTTAGTATCTATCTCCTCTGTGTCACAAAGAATTGGCTTGCAAACCACAAATTCAACATCAGGGGTACTACGAAGGCTTGTCAAAAAAGTTACTTGGAATGCTTGGCATTGTGAACTGAGCGCCCCGGAGGCTTTCCCAGAGGCTCCCCGTCGCAGAGCCAAAATTAACTTACCGAAAGATCAACGATTTTCGCTGAAGAAAATTGGTAAATTATCCCCAATACATAACATAATAGTGGTATTGTTTTTGTTTTGGGTTTAAAAATTATTTAGTGGTGAAATAACGTTTGGAGGTTTTTGGTGTGGTGTTCTGGTGAGTTGCCGGTGGTTCCCCGAGAGAGACGTCTATTTGCCAAGAATGCCAAGCTTTACAAGTAACTTTTTTGACAAGCCTTCGCAGACATATCAAAATTGTCCTTGACTCTATTTTCCTCGGCAATCAACCAACAAGCAAAGTCCAAAAGGGATCCTAAATAAGTCAAGAATTTACACTTAAAGTCTCATGCTTTGAATTCCAAAGCAGAATCGATACTACGGGATCAAAAACATCACTTTGGGTTAAACGTATACCTGCCTGAAATTCAGCCTTGTCTTCGTCAAAAACGGATACAAAAATAAATAGCCGGACGTTCGAATCACGAATAAAAACTCTCTACAAGCTATCGCTGAGTTTTCAGGCCCGAACCAAAGGCTGAAAGCAGAGCCACGGATCCCTCCTGGAGAGCTAGCTGTCGCTGTAGCCGTACAACTAGGCGATTTCACCGAGTCGTAGCCTGATAAACATACTCGAATAGCTCTCTGAAATATTATTTTTTTGGTCCAGAAGAGTATTATCCGGAAATATAGAACCCATGGTTGTGTTCCTGGCTTACCAAAGTATCGAATCGGCAATTGTGTTCGGGATTATCTCGGATCGCCAAGGATGGAGCCGAGAAAGTTTTGATGAATTGCCCCTGAATCCCTGACGACAAAAGTATAAAAAAGCCCAACGCCAAGTCTCTAACGTTTGGAAATTCTCTTCCATCTCCTTTTCTCCGCCTTGGAGTATAAGGCCAAGATGATCTGTAGCGGAAAAATAGAAATATCAACGATAGTGATTACCGATATTGATTACCGATATAAGCATGCTTGGTAGCTTGCGATTTGGCTGTTTCGTCTACCGATTTAAACCATTAGCTCGCCTTATTTGACAGATATAGGATGCATGCGCGCTCACGGAAGTTGAGATGCAAGATCCCGAGATGAGGAGATATGATAAAAGTCTAACCGATATTCCCGACTGAAAGGACTACTGATCTCTTCCTGTCTAGATGGGGCTTTTTCCTAAGATCTTTTTCATTTTTCACCAATTCATTTTCGCTTTCACATAATTTATAGTACTAGAAGATTTACTTCGCAACCACTTGAACCTAGCTGAAATTACCCTAAAACTTTGGATGAGTTACTGGTGACGAGACTGGTGGGTTGCTAAGACCTAGTAAAATACAAAGAGAAGAGGTTTTTTGGTAATACGTTTTTGAGACCCTTCCGCTGGAGACAGCCTCTCACGTGGGAAGGGATCCAACTAGACAACCGGGCGTAAAATTATTTATATTAAGTTACAATCATTCAACCATAAACCATCATTGCTACAGATTTTGGTTAATAAATAAAAGCATTGTTAACTATTAGTAGTAGAACTTTACTATAATAACAGAGGATAATGGGGAGACAATAAGCAGTATTGGGCAGAAGTAGCAATACATTGCTACAGCATACACACTAATACTCTTTTGATCAGTTCTTCAGTTATGAAATCATCAAATAAGCAGAAGCATAGGGAAGAGTATTCATTGTAGAATCAGCTGAAAACAGCTACAATTGTAATACAACAATAGTAAGTATGGCAATAGGAATTACAATAATTATAGCAACAAGCAAGTGCATGACATTAAGTATAGCCATTACACTTTCTATTGGTAACGCTCTTTCAGTCGGGTGGCCGTGCCGCCAACGGCTGCTGTCTTTTTCTCTTTGGAGTTTCTGATTATTTACCTACTCTTCCCTGGATCAACCACCTTAGGCTGAAATGCGAAGCGTGCTTCTTGATCAACGGAAGCGAAGGCGCGTTCCCGACGGGGTAATCTGGGGTTGCAAATATATTAATATACAGAAGCGATATTATCGTTACTCGACATATACAAAATGTGGTCTGAGATCGCTTTCTGCGACTGGCTGGTACCCTGATTTATCTGGACAGGCTTGGTATAAAAGTCGCCATCTAGCCTTCGGACTGGAATCTCAATTTTCTATAGACTCCAAGCCTCCTCGCGCGGACGATTTTGTACAGATAGTAAAAATAATACCACCCTGCAATCTCTTATTTCTTGTCTGCCTCTGTCGATAATGAAATCTATACTCTTACACGCCTCGGCGTTGGTTGCTCTTGTGCAGGTCGCATTGGGACAACAATCTATATGGGGTCAATGTAAGCTCGCAAACCCATTTCAATGGAATATATCACGAATAACATATCGTTTTAGGTGGTGGTATCGGATGGACTGGACCTACTACATGTGTATCCGGTACATGCTGCGTTTCCCAAAACCCGTACTACTCCCAATGTCTCTCTGGTAACTGCAATGGAGGAGGCGGAACAACTACAATTATCACCACCACTAGATCTGTTACAACAGACGGAACAACTAGAACTACATCCACCGGTGGCAGCACTAGCGCGACTTCTCTTTCATCAGGATGTGGCAAGTCTGCGACTTTGACCAGCGGCACCAAGAGCATGACCGTCAACGGCAAGACACGACAATATATCCTCAGAGTCCCTAACAACTACAATCCAAACACTCCTTACAAGCTTATTTTCGCATGGCACTGGCTCGGCGGTAGCATGCAAGATGTTGTCAATGGAGGTTACTATGGCCTGCAGAGTCTTGCTTCCGAAACGGCGATCTTTGTCGCTCCAAATGGTCTAAACAACGGTTGGGCTAATAACGGTGGTGAGGACGTTACATTCTTCGATCAAATGCTTCAGACTATTGAAAGCGGACTCTGCGTCAACCAGAAGGAGGTATTTTCAGTTGGTTGGAGTTACGGAGGCTCCATGACCTTCTCTCTTGCATGCTCCCGAGCAAGTGTTATCCGCGCCGCCGCAGCCCTGTCCGGTGCCCAATTAAGCGGTTGTAGCGGTGGCACCGATCCAGTGCCCTACTTGGGTATTCATGGTGTTCACGACTCTGTTCTCAACATCTCTCTCGGTCGTGCTCTCCGTGACAAATTTGTGGCTAATAACGGGTGTACCCCGCAAAACCCACCGGAGCCTGCCGTAGGCAGTGGCATACACATCAAGACTGAATACAAGGGATGCAAGCCTGGGTATCCAGTAACGTGGATCGCCCACGACGGCGACCATACGCCTTCCCCAACTGATAGGGGCCAAAGCCAATCCTGGGCTCCCGCTGAGATTTGGAACTTCTTCAACCAATTTTAGACTATTTCCCTAGGCTTATATATAGCTATATCTGTCTCTATATGCCGACGGCGACTTGTCTCTGAATCTCAGAGCTCAATTTATTTCTCGTTGTATGCATCAAAAGTACTGCGGCCAGTTCGATCATCTTTTTTATGATACTATTGGATCTGCGTTGTAGTAAATGAGCGCTCGCATAAATTATCCAAATCTAACGTTAATTGTTTATTTTTAATTTGTTTGTAAACTCAATTAACCTAACTTTCATGTTTATTAGTAGGTTAATGCTTTTATATGCCTGACTGAAAAGGAGGGGAGTTTTCTTACCGAAAACTCCTCAGACTCCCAACTTCCCTTCGCGAGTTGCACACCAAACCACAATTGAGTGGGATTTCCAGTGGTTGGAACTTGACAAAAAATGTGTTGTTGTGGCTAGTGGTGTGGCTTGCGTGCGAGCAGTCTCATATACTTTTAAGGTTTTCAGTCGGGTTTGAGTGTCGCGCAGCGGCCTCCTTGTGATTATTTTGACAAGTCTTCGTGTTGTGTTTGTGTAGTGTTCGCTTGGAATGACGATGTAAGCCAGTCTCGTCACCAGGCTGTAAGCTTCAATTCAAATGCAGTCAGATTACTAAACTATGTCGGAAGCGGTTAGTCTGGAGAAGCGTGCGCAATATGGACGCTCAGCCGGATCATTTGTAAATTTCCATAAAGTCTCTGGAAAACCGCTGCAGCAAATCCTAGCATTATTGCCTACATTGATTTCAGCCGACATTACTCTAGGTCAAACACGTTATACACATGTAGGAAGCCAACGTAAATCTCATAAACATGAGATCATCTTTGCAAGCTTTTATGGTACTGAAATCTAACTGATTCATATTTACCTCCAGGCATTAAACAAAGGAGAAATATTATTACTGTTTCGTTTGTTTACGACCGCGATCAAGAAGATATTAATGCTCTATACGACGGAACCATGCCTCGCTCTTTTGCCGCCATAACAATCCACCTTTTCGGCATCTCCGCCTTCATCGCTGGAGCTCTAACCACCATATCGCCAGCTATAACCGCATCAAATCTCTCCCTCCCCACTATTCCTGGCACCCTGGCGAGTGTTCAAGCTAATGGACTTGCTGCCATCGCGATGGGGATCTACTACAACATTGCCGGATATCAGGAAAATCGGGTGTTTATGATCGCCACCGTGCCGATGCGGCTTCTTACTACGATCGTCTTTCTCAAATCAGCAGCACAAGTTGGTGATGTGAATGGGGCGGGCTGGATGACTGCTGGACTCTGGGAAGGGTTGGGGGCCCTGGCGACGGCAGTAGCTTTGTGGGCCGATTCTAAGGCGAGAATGGGGAAGACCTCACCATAGCAGCGCGCTACAGCGGCTGACTATAGCGAATGTTCTTAATAACCCTGGTGAAATTTCAAGATTAGTCTCAAGATTAGCCCAGTTTTATAAAGAGCCTTCATATATTTAGCTTCACCACCTTTAACCAAGAGCCGAACATTAGGACGATAAAACAGAAGCTACTGTGGGCTTGCCATATTTTCCGGGTCCAATCAAGAGACGATTCTGTTGAGAACGCAAAATCCCACAAACAAGGTGTCACATCACATGTCACGCGCACATGTTTTGATCGCTGGCTTGAGGCTTTAATTTCGATTTCCAGGTTTATGCTTGTTTTGATTATCATTGTTATTATAAGTAGGGGCACTATCCTGCCGATTCGCCGGTCAGAATTGTATATGAGGGATGCTTGTCTGCAATTATGGTTCTCGTTTTACGGTGTCGCATCGCCGGTCTATGAATTCTCAAATGTGCATCCTGGGGTATCCTTCTTTGATGGATTAAGTTTGATTTACGAAGCTGGCACATTCTCACAAGTCTACCCAAAACACAAAATGCAATCCTAATTCAGGATTATTTAGCGGCAGATTTTTGTAACGCTACCTGACTCCCAGCCGCTCGATCCCTCCTGAAGAGAACAAAGAGGATTTTTGAGGTGGGAATTAGAGACCATAAGACTAGGGATTAAACAAGGGAGAAATTTGAGAAAATACTACTCCCATTTTTCCCAGCAGACTACTCAAACTCTTAATTAAATTAAATCCAATATGTTATCATATACTATCTTATGAACTTCCTTACTTCCCTAACTTGACAATCGAGTCTAAAGCCGGGACACACCAGTATTTAGAAAAATATCTGGTCTCCACTTTGTTTATCAGCCGCCTCTTCGCCTCTAGGCTCTACTGAGAATTGACTAGCTGCCACGCTTTCAGTAACCTTAGTTACTGGGTTTTCTGTATTTCTTGGTCAAGTTGATCAGGCTGTATTTTGGGAGTCGCTCAGCCTTGGGTAGCGAGGCCGCGTTGTGTTAGGTAAGCTAGGGGCTGGACCATAACGTTAACGAGTCTCATGCATCTGCCTGATAGAGATAATAGGAATCAGTGACGCGGTCCTTTGAGCCTCCGATTCTCGTCCTGAAAGCGTGCGCGTAATAGCTCGCATCTTTCAGCTGCGGACCTTCACGAGATTGCGGCTTCAAGTGTTGCGAACAACGGAGCTTTCGATGCATATTTTGCTAATCCAGTATGATCCTACAAATGCACGCCCCGCTCCCAAAAGGTATCTGAAATCCGGGGTAATCTCCGAAGCTGCTAGATGTAGGAAATTCCCTCTCCATGCTATGGCTTAAGAGGGTCTCCTTTTTTTTCGTTCGGTCAAAAGAATTAAGCCATGGTGCAGGACGCGCGCTGAAGCCAAGAGGGGGTTCACGTTACACATAAATAAAGTTAGAATCGGCCCCGGATCAAGGAATGTCGGGCGCCACCTCAACCTCACCCACCGAGATTGGCGTCATTCTTTCTCATCCAAGCCTTGCGCTCTCCCTGCGATTAGCCAATTAATTATCGATGTCTCGGTAGATTCAGAGCCTAAGGCATATTATTCGTCGATGCCTGCCGGTCCTGGGGAGCCGCAGCAAATTGACAGGCTTCCATGGCTTCTCCGCGATCTCCGCTTTCTTGCTCCGCATACTAGCTCCGCGTTCTCCGTCTCAACGTCTTCAATGAGGCTTGGAGATAACTTGATTGTCACTCCGACGCGTTCATCTGTGATAATTTTAACATCGGGTGCCATAAGCACGGGCCGTTTACAGTGTGAATCGGCGGAATGACGGCATGTATAAATTCCTTTGAACTTCTTTCATAAAAAGTCATCTTGGATATTCGCTTTCCACTCACTAAAGAGAGACTTGATTCCATATTATACTACAAACCCAGCATCTTCTACGTCGCAGTGAATAATAAATTCAACACTGTATTAATCATTATTATTTAATTTTAATAATTTAATTCTTACAAAAAATGAGGATGCGTAGTAGTATACCATACCTCCTTACATTCTCCCTAAGCCAGCTTTCCGAAGCTATAGTCGCCCTTCCTCGTTCGGCTTCAGATCCGACAGTCCATCCTACTATAAAATGGAGAAACTGCACCGAATTCGATCCCCCTCGTTTACAATGCGGCGAAATGATCGTTCCAGTCGATTATAAGAATCCCAAAGGTGAAAAAATAACACTAGTAATGGCACGCTTAAAATCAACGGCCAAAGGCCCCGCACCTCTTGGAACTCTACTTCTCAACCCCGGAGGCCCTGGCGGTAACGCCACAACTATCATCTTCGCCGCCGCCGCGGAACCACTTTTCAGCGACGAGTTAACGGCTCAGTATGACATTGTCGGTTTAGACCCCCGAGGCGTCGGCGCCAGTACTCCTGTAAAATGCGACCCGGACGTATGGAATAAACGTGTTTCTCAGTTCCCTACTACAGAAGCTGAGTTTGAAGCTCTTATTGCATACAACAAAGCGGTCGGCGAGAGCTGTTTAAAACTAACCGGTAATCTATTTAACCACTTATCCACCAACGATGTGGTAGAAGATGTGGAGTTGTTCCGACGGGCGATAAATAACGAGGCCGCCGAGGGATGCAAAAACCAAAAGTTAAATTTCATCGGATTTTCGTATGGAACACTACTAGGAACTCAATACGCTGAACAATATGCGGAAAACATCGGACGGTTTGTTCTAGACGGTGTAGTTGATCATTCCCTCCCCGAAACCGCAACACTTCTGGGCGAAGTAACCACCTACGAAACCACACTTAACCAGTTCTTCCAATGGTGCGATACCAGTTCCGAATGCGTACTGCACGGACAAGACGTCGCCACTTTATTCGATACTCTCGTTCAAAACGCCACCAAGACTCCAATTCCCGCCCCAGGCTGTCCCTCTACAGGCGACGGCGCATGTTACCCTGTAGTCACGGGCGAAGACATCCGTTCAAACACTCAAAACTTCCTAGTCGGCCCGAACGTAACAATAGCCTGGCCTATTCTCGCTGAAGCACTCGCCGAAGCAGCACAGGGCAACGCAACCCTCATATCCATTCCGAAAGCCACCGGAGAAACATTCAGCGTCTATCCCTTCGTCGCAATCGGATGCCAAGATTGGCTGCATCAGTCCACATCTTTCGCGGAGGTGGAAGCTAAAATGCGCATGGCTGCCGCTTTTGCACCTCATACTAAGGGAACCACTCAGAGTTATTGGATGCAGGTTGGATGTCTAGGCTGGCCAGCTCCCTTAGTGAACCCACAGCACGCACTTAAACCAAAGGCGCAGAAGGCTCCTCCTATGTTGATCGTGAACGCCTTGCACGACCCGGAGACATCATATTCGTGGGCGGTTTCACTGGCGGTACAGTTTCCAAAATCGGTCCTGTTGACTAGGAATGGAGCAGGTCACACGAGCTATGCGATCGGCGGGGAGGCTCGGGATCTTTCGGATAAGTTTTTGATCACGGGTAAGCTTCCAGCGCCTGGGACTGTCGTCAATTCTTGATCGAGCTACGGTTGTAGAATTTGTATAAAGATATTTTCTTGTTTAGCGTATCACAGGATGTAATTGTATTTTTATATGACCATATACCAAATTTATTATATAGTTTTAACGACGGATTGTCCACGATTTTTACCGATGTTATATTATTACCACAATATTAGCGTTGCAAAATACTTAGATTTAAATAAGAAAGCTGCCTGGTCAGCTGTCTAACACAGGATTGTCGAACGGTATGCATATCCGGCGTTAGCCTAGCTCTCTCTATTGATATTAATTAGGTTTCTCATTCATCTACATCTACTATCAACTAGCTTGTGTGCTGGGACGGAAACGTGAAGCTCTAATAATTTAGTAGCCACAGCAATTCGCCAGAGATCTTGAAACCTAAATGTTATCTAGATATATTAATCGATGAGTTATCGAACTCTTACGGGATCATTCGTGTTACTTCCTTCTAAAGAGGGAGAACAAAAACAACAAGAACGAAACGAAAATCGATATAAGAACCAAAACTAAAGCGGCAAGTCTACCCTCTCCTGCCCTCCTCAAAAAGTCGAGAAACGAGAAAAAAAAAAAAAAAAAAAAAGAATCACAGCATGGCCAACAAGATACCAACTAAAAGACCTCTTTCTAGTGTGGTGCCCTCCTTTAAAAGGTGACACAGTGAGAGGTTGAGACCCAGATGGGCGGTACCCATCCTTCACATGGCAAATCTTGCCTTAAAAAAAAACAAAAACAGAGTTCAAAAATTTCCCGCCGTGAAAAGTGTTGCATTCTCTCCATTTTCCCCCAGCCTTAAATTGACAGCGATCGTGAAGTGAGCCGTCTGGATGATAGTTGTCTGCAAAAGGGTGACGATTGTGGTTGTGGTGGGGCCTGAGTATGTACATGCAAAGGCAGTGGAATTCGAAACGGCTGTGATAGGCAGTGTTATTTTGTCTTCGAAGATTACTTCCACTATCCAGAGGGCGACCAGGGCCGCTAGTTCGAGCAGGCCGATGATTGTTGATATGCTGCTGGTCAACTTGAATACCCAGGAGATCAAGAGGAGAGCCAAAGCTATTCCTCCGTCAACCCCAACGAATACCTTTTTTGCAACGGGCATCTGGCTCCACTCCAGATACTTGACACAAAACCAGAGAGAAAAGAGCGAGTAGAACCCTCATTACTCGTGCTTCTCTCTCGGCTTCTGTGCCTCTCCTAGCGAATCGCCAAACGGCTTTAATCGGGGTCAACACGAGTTCGAAAGCAGTGAGAACGATGTGGATGATGAAGACGATGCATGTCGCGACGGCGTTGCGTATTTTTCGGTTCTTTTTATGGCCTAGAGGGGGTTCCTCTAGAATGTCGGCAAAACCCAGTTTGCGTTTGACCCTGATATTCAGAAAATTCACAAAGGTAAGTAAATTTGCCTGTCCACCCTCCCGGAACTTTCAATATATATCATACGAGTTCCAAACCAGTCCAACAACCAGATCTCGGGTTGCTTTGCCAAAGTCTTGTAAGAATGTCATTTTTAATGTTCAAATGTGTAGCGTAACAGGAGAAGGGGGTACGTAGGCTGGTAAATTGAGATGATAGAACGTAAGATGGGCGGGCTGTATACGGATGTGGACTTGAGGGGATCAGAAATCTCGGGTAGGCCGCAATGTTCTCTCAGAATTCTCACAATAGCTCTATGCAATCATGCTAAATACCCATATACTCCTGTAACTTGTTTATATCCAAATAATACTAATTATTTTTGTGTGTGGAAATGTTACAAGTTTCTTAAGGGACAGAGCTCTATCTCGGTTTCCATACGAGTTGCACTAACATTGCATTGGAAAGTCACGTATCAACAAGAACTCATATATTACTTGTATAGGGTAGAAGAGGGTTAATTACGGATCAATATACATAGAGGAGAACTGAAAGATTGATTCTTTATCTTGAGCTCTTGAGTTCCGCAATGGAGAATCAGTGACAGTCGCCACGTGCTCATACCGCAGAGTTTAGGCATTATTAGAGACTATTCACAATATGAATGGAAAGATGCTGTCTCGTGAACCGGAAGCGCTGAAACGCTAACATTGCTGTTAAGAAAGCGTAAAACGGCTAGAAACTGAAATTTCTGGGTAATTAAACTGGGATAAATAGCAGAGCTGAGAGTAGGGTCAACTTGGGGAGTATAAGGTTATATTCGTGGTCCTTTAACTTTGGTCCCTCTGTAAGATTATCACTATTTTCTAAAGTAGATGAATAAGCAGCTTCCGCAAAGATGCGAGTTTTCTTACTCCTAATATGCCCATAGCCCTCCGAGAGGGATTCCTCGGCCGAATGTAAATAACAAGTTTAAACCCTATACAAATTAGGTTCCACAATTATCGAGCAAGACTAGCTGATCTGGAAGATTCAACCTCTTTTGGTGCACTCGATAAGTGTATCTTATCTACGTTCGTCGCTTTAAGGGTAGGTATTCCCACCAATAGCTTGGTGTTGCCCGTCGTTCTTTACATTCCTCGCACAATTTAGCGCTTCGAAAAAAATCTCGGAACCGTTGGCGGTGGGATCTGTCCGCCAGATTCACGAAAGTGCAGCGACAAGTATAATCCTAAGGATTTTCATTAAATTATATTTTAGTTTCTTCTTCTTCAAATATGCAGCTCCACGTATTGCTGGGATCTGTACGAAGGCTTGTGCGAAAATTAAGTGTGCATTCTTGGCATTTGGTGAGAGAGGCTTGGCACGCCCCGGTATCTCTCCCAAGGTCAAGGTTATAGTGGTAATTACACAAGGTAACACACCACCTTATGCAATTACTGTCATCATTATAACCACTATAACCATACCATACCAACTCTATCAGAATGTCAATAAAATAACCAAGTTAACTGATTGCCAACATATATAAATATTAATACTATTAGCTAGTAAGATCAAACAGGCTTAAATTTGTAAATAATTCAATGTTTATTATAACTTATTAATCAGGCTAGTATTACCCAAAGCATAGGATCTCAAATATGGAGCACTAACAAATAGAGCTGATATGGAAGTAGTTTGGTTAATAGAATAACAATAACTGAATTAGGTTTGTATACAGTATTAGATTAAGCAAATAATCTGCTATATTCAAATAATTATTAAACTTTATAGTAGTAATAGTTATAAAGAAGGCACTAGTGATGATATTGTTGGTAAACCAGAGCCTGTTTGGCCTCTAAAGGCCCCAATAACTCTAGCGGCCCCAGCGGCTCCAGCAGCTCCAGCTGTTCCAGTTGTTCCAGAGGCTTCAGAGGTTGCTGATCTTGTAATTACTATATTTTCACAATCTTATAGTTGTTGTTATAACCATCAGTTTTGTATATTATAGGTACTGGTATGCCAAGTTTCCGGGCTCTACATCACTGGGTGAAATTGTCTAATGCCAAGAATGCACACTTAATTTTCGCACAAGCCTTCGTAGTAGGTAGCTGATTGGAATTTCCCTAGACTCACCTCGCTAAATTTTTTAGTCCGCTCCACGTATCTTTCCTTCGCCATCCTCTTCTTCTCCTTCAAAATATCACTTGACCACTTCTCGTCATTTATAGTATCAGTGCCCACGGGTTGGAATATGCTAACCCATTCTTGGAGCGTGTCAATCGCTAATTTCGATTCCCATATAAAACTTACACTTTGGTGCATCCACAGACTCCAGAGAACGTCTGGGTCATCCTCATACATATTTAAAGCTTCTATTTCACATAAGTTCAAATCAAATTATCTGTTAGCCGTTAAGCCTTTTTGGTTTGCTCTTTTTATTAAGTGGTGGGCTATTATCAAGTTTTGGGATAGGACTAGAGAAGTACTGGTATTCTCAAAAAAAATCACCCACCTTGAAGTAGGTGAACAACTGCCACGGTTGCATCTCTACAAGTCTCAAAGCTTTTCTGATAAGTAACATTGTCGTTAAAGCTAGGGTGCGCACATTCGGCAAATCTCTTCAAGTTTTGTGCCTCGCCCATTTGCCACCCAAAGGCCCACCGAGAACAAATCTGATGAGGGAAAATTGAATCCCGATGACCCAGTCTCTTCGCACTAAAGTATGCACTACTTCGCGCTGCTGAAATAAGGGTCTCTATCGTACTGGATCGGACCGAGAATTTCGTGTCGAAATCGCTCATTAAATTTTTCGGAGCCTCAGCGGAGCCAGAGGTATGCTTGTTTGCCGGAACCAGTCGGGGTGGGCCTAGGACCTCAAAGAGTATATCTTTATGGATTCGACTCCTAAACCTGTCCTTTTCCCAATGAGTATGTGTCCGTATCTCATCAGGATTTATAGGTTTAAGGTAGCGCTGAGAAGGCCCGTCATCAACGGTCCTAATACCCACGCCATCCCTTGAGTGGTGACTTGTAGAGCTGTACTCCGGAAGCTGTCCTGTAAATTCAGGCTCGGAGAGTAGTGTATCTGCTGGAAGCATGGCTGGAAATAAAGTTAGATATATATATATATATATATGAGAATCGTAATGTTTAAAGGCTGAGGCGGAATTGGGGGAGAAGATATGGTAAGCTGGGAGAAATTTTGGATATTTCGTGAGATTTGACAAGTCGGTTGAGTTTTCAAGCAAGTCACAAAATGGGTATCGCAAACTTCTTACAGAAAGTTGGCCTTTTCGTCGAAAAAATAACTCAATGGTGAATCATGTCGATCAATAGATTTGAATATTTATGCGAGGTAATTCTCGAGGTTTGGGTTTCCTCGGCTACATGATTACTCGATCTGTTTGAATAAACTGCTCAAATTTGACAGCGTACTTCGGTATATACTAGTTGTTTCGTAGAATTTCGACTCAAGAGGGAATCGCTATCGAATTTCACACTAGCAGTTCATCTCTTCAAACATGAATGGCTCTGCACCAAAGTTTACCGTTCCTTTACAAAGCGAATTCGACCCGATGGCCGGCCAAAGCCTGCCACGAACATTCTTAAAAACCGCACCTAAATATCAGCCGTTTATGGTATAAAATATCACACCCGTTTCCAGCGAATACCCAGATCCAATAGTGTCACCATTCCCAAACTTTGAAGTACCGGATGGGGCGAAATATCAGGAGCCGCGAGTTGATCATGTTCCGAATTCGCAAAAATGTTACTATGTGCAAGGCCTGTCCCGCAGAACGCGTAAGTCTCGGCTGGAGTTTCCATATGGCCTGGCGGGAAATAGGTGATGGCTGTATCCCCATTGTATCCAACATAGAAGCGACTAGAATAATTGTTCAGCGACGAGAGCTTCTTTCTGTTGTAGCTTTCTGGCCTACTACCGAATTTCAAACAAGATATATTCCGGAAGACTATCGCCCGGGAAGTACTTACTCTGGAAACGATTCTAGCAAGGTAATCTCCCTGTAAAATACTGGTTTATGAGCTGCTATGGGACAGTTCGCGGTCACTTAGATTTCAAAGCCTTGGGGTATCTCTTCCGCTACACGTGTGACAGTTATATTAATACAGTCGCCAACCGCCTGTTTGAACCAATATTAGGTAGAAATTTCAATAGAGAGTACTCGACTTACGTATAACAGTCTCGAACGACAAACCGTCATCCGACAATACGAAAAAGCAAGGTGCTCCCGAGAGCTCAAGTTTCGATGGAACGGTAGTCTCCCGAGGTTTCCGATTTGGATAGTTCTGCCATTCTGAGAAAATGGGTAGTTTCCTAGCCTTATCTAGACTTCTAGTCGAATAAGCATGCTCGAATGCTGACCAACCGTTCTCGTCTATAGCCTCGATATCGATTTCACAATCATTAAACTTAGAGAGAAGTCTCTCGTTGTCTCGGAGTATTGCAGCGGCTAAAAAGTCGCTTTGATGCTCCGTTTTCAACAATTCAGGGGTGTTTTCCAGTAAGAAGACGCAGATTTCTTCCAAATCTTTCTATCTCTAAGTGTGCTCTTTGGAACATGACCTCATTTTTCTCGTGGCTTGAGTCCATTTTTCAATAGTCAACTCAAAAACGCCTGCTGAATTCGTTTGGGTGCTAAGGTCTGCACCAAGATGAACTAAAAATTTAAGGGCGCCGAGATTTCCACTACCGGCTGCATAGTAAGCAACCTTAGCCCCGTTACCGCAAGGTCGATGGATCATGTCTTGAAGTTGCTCGGGCGTCCACAATCGACACATTTGTTTGATTATGGCAAATGAATCCATGCTATTCGCGGCAGCAGCATGTAGCATTGTTCTATTCGCTGCCCCGTATGTCTTTAAAGTATACGATATGTCTTGACTACCATATATCTTTTGATACTCACGAATCAGGAGTGAAAAAACGCTTTCAAAACCTTGTTCCGCAGCGTAATAAAGTGCAGTTAGTCCACGTTTGTTTTCTCGTTCCAAATCGGCGTCATACATTAATAGCAATCCTGTGACAGATTCTGGTACCTCATGAACTAGCTTCATTGGTATATCTTTCTCAACCACGGAAGAATGAAGCGCAGTGTCGCCATTCGAATCGTCATCATTAGGGTCTGCGCCGTTCTGTAAGAGCAACTCAACGCATGCTCTGTTGTGTGAGCGAACCGCATACTGTAATGGACTGGTGCTAAGATGGTCCTGATGATTCGGATTGCATCCCGCCTCCAAGAGCCGTTCAACTATCTTTTTACGGTATTCATCGGGAATTCCACGCTCACGTCCGTGAGGAATAGTGGCCAATGTAGGGCTGTTTGATCCCCGCCATCCGTCGCTTTAATGTCGATACCTGGTTGTTCCATCAACATCTCAACAATCTCCAACAATCCTAGCGTAACCGCCAAATCAAGCGGTGAACGGCCACCTTTTGCGCTTCTTGCATTAACGTCGGCACCGCCGGTGATAAATAACTTGCAAACTTCCCTCGAAACGACGGCTTCTCCCCGAACTATATATGAGCCTAAACCAGCTTCTAGGTACCTGTTGAATGCTTGTTCCTCTCCGTAAATATAGTTACCGTCCGCACCATTCCGCAGAAGAAATTCTGTAACCTCTGTGTTGGTGATACCTAGGACTAAAGGTACACCACCGTATATATCCGGTTCATTAACGTCTGCCCCGTGGCTAGTTACCAGAAATTCCATCAGAATAAGTGAGCCTGCTTCGGCTGCCATGTGCACTGGTTTCCATGATGAAGATGTAAACCGTTCCAACTCGGCGGGATTGTCAGACGAGTATTGGCCCCATTGTGTCGCCCACGCTCTGAAATATGGTTTATCAGTAGAGACGAATTCACTGAGTTTTGCCCAAAACTGTGTCCATCTTGCACCCCGACGTTCTTCTTTGGGCCAAAGTATCTCTAGACGGTCCAAATGATGGGTTAGATGTGTAACTTCGTACCGGAATAGTCGGTCTGTTCCAAATCCTACTCCGACGGGGAAGCTGTGATTAATTGTAAGGGATGATCTTTCGACAGCCTCTACGGTTTCCGTAGAGGTGTTTTCATTCGCTACCCGCTTGGCTGTGCCTGCAGTATCTTGGAAATATCTCCGCGCGAACTTCGGACTTGTGAGAGATGTTACTGTTCTTTAAGCATCAGCATCCCATCGCATTTATTCGAAAAATGAAGGAGCATACATAAACTAATCATGATATCGAGGTGCGCATCCCGTTCATCTTGCAATTCTACCGATTCAATCCTGCCAGCATCCAAGAAATGTGTTGTTGCTTGGAGTCAAAATTTAGCCTTTATAATGTTCATTCTTTCGCAAAGGTGGTGAGGGTACTGATCTTACATGGTATAGACACCATCATTCTAAGGCCCCCTTTTTCATCATATTGGAAATCTGGGGCGGCAGTAGTAATCGTATCCTTCCTTCGGGTCTTCTTTTCAGCCTCTGCAATAACCCAGTCTCTCACTATTTTGTGGACCACATCTATATCCTTTTGGTTATTAGTAAATTTAAAAAAATCTCGGCCGCATCTCGTAAGGTGATAGATTGTTTCAACGACTTCTGGATCTGTCGTTGCATCATATATTTCTGTACTGTGTGCATCTGGGCTGTCAGATTCTTCGCTTGTCGTCTCTCCCTCTAGTTCCTCTGTAGACGCGTCGTATATTTTCTTGAAGTGCTCTGCAATTTCAATTGTGGTAAATTTACTAAACCCCCAAACTATATATCTCAATGTTTCAGCAACCAATCTTTTCTCTGCCAAGGACAAACTCTCAAGCCTTTGTCGATATAAATCATTCATGCTATCTGGTAGATTTTTCAACTTTTGAGCGAGGGTGAACTTCGATGGCTGTTCCAGATTTGCAATAACCATAGCCGCATAGGTGAACATCCCGTTCGACTTTTCTTTTATGCTTTTAGCAATTCGAATTGTTTCTTTTTTTTGGATGGCTTGGTATTTTGGTGAGGCAAATGAGCCTCCAGCTGAGCGGTGGGACATAATCCTCTCCAAAGAGGAATTTAGGAATATTTCCATGTCGCTGGAATTACGTTCTTCTGTAATGTTGAGAATAAGGGCCTTCTTCGCGAGGGTGCAAAATGACCCGATTTCCTCCGATTCCCCATGAGATGTGGGTTCTCCTTCCTCGTTGCTTGTTGGGTTTTTGTGGAAGTATTTCTCCAGATCCTCATTCTCTCGGCTAGAAAGCACTACTTTGAGAGACCCATCGCTTGAAACACTTGAGAGAAAGGAAACAAGGCCTTCTGATTCGTAGTCCACGCACTCGTCTAGAGCATCTATGACAAGATATATTTGTTTCTTGATGACCTTGCTAAAGCTTCGTATGGCATCTTTCAACATGGCGCAAGAAAGAATGTTATCAGTTGCGCCCATGACTTCGCCACTCGCTTGCTCCAACGCCGTCATGAGACTCTTGAGTTCTTCTTCAGTTTCTAAATTTCGATCATCGAACAATTGCGCAGCGACACTGGTCAAGGCACTCAATGTGCTCTGTGTAGCGTCGTCACCTTGTTTGAAGAAGAAATAGCAGAGTATCGAATTGGGACAGCTTTTGGAGATACGCCGCACTATCGAAGCGAGTGCGACAGATTTCCAAATCCTGGCCGGGCTTGAATATAAAAATTTTTTGGGAGCCTAGCTCGAGGCGTATCTTCCCCATTCAACTGCTGGTGGGCATCACTTTGTTGGGAGGGCAGCTTGTCTTGCGGGGAACCATTCATCTCCAATCGTCTATAGAACGAGTCGGCGAAGATCCATTGACAAATATGATCTTCGAAACGTGAGACAGGATCAAACGTTGACTGAAATACTTGTAAATGAACGTTTGAAGGCCGCAGGCTAGCGCGTTGGAGCTGAAATCGCTCACGAAGTTTCGACATGTCCATTGATGCCTTGATAGCTGAAATGTCTTCCAATTTACTTCTAATATCTTTGAGCATTGAGGATAATCAGAATTTCATTTCTCAGACATAGGCGGCCCAATGCTACTCACCGTCAAGAGCCGGGAAGAATATCGCCTGAAGTTCTACTTTATCTTGTTTCAAACCTATAAGCGACGGTTAGCCCACGAACATATAGGATATATACTATGCGCTATAACAAGACACTTACTTTGGCGCAGATCATCCACCATATCCATAATTCTCCTGAAATGCATCATTCGCAATCGTACGGAGATTAGCATATCCAGCTTCTATGGCGGCAATTTTCTCTTGTAGCTTGGGAGAAAATGCATCCCTCAGCGCCCGAACTGTAGCCCCGTAGAGAGCTCTTAGCATAGGCTTGTAGTATTCTAATCAACCGGGATTGCCATTGCTTGAGCTTACCAAATCTATTCTTCTTGAACGAGATTCGTACATGCCACGAGAAGTCGAGAATTGTAACGATGATATCTGGTATGCTTCCCATGATCTTCGCTTCGACTTCCGCACTACCGATTTCACGGAACTCGATACTGCTTGCCTGCTTGCCATGATAGCGATTTTCGTACAGGCGACAGGTGAGCAGTATCGCTGTGATATTATTACACGCTCCGAATATGATTTCACAATTCTCCCTATCTGCTGCACCGATCTGATATTTATTTCAGTTGGTTTCCAATCCTCGGCATTCACGACGCTGAAATTTTATAGCAGTAAGTGATCCGTTGAATAAAGGGAAGTAAACTTACTTCAATCATAGAACTTATTGCAAACCAAGCCAGACTGACACTCTCCGGAGCAAATTCCAAGAAAGGATCGGCGACCTCTTTCACAATCAATAATGTATCCAAGAGCTTTCCAATAAATTTTCCCGCTCTACCTCCGGAATACGCTGCGTCAGCAGAGTTCTGGAGCTTTTTGCAATCTTCCACAGTATTATCCAAATGCGCGTTATCTTTCATGAACTCTTCGATCTCGGCTTTCGAAGGCGGCCTTTTCGAGTCAAGAAGCGACTGTAAGAATAGTTCCTTCCCGCGCACCCAACATGGCGATGCCACAGATCCAGTTGCATTCTCATTTTTCATCGTGCCACTTCTTGCATTAATGGTGTCGTTTTCGCCCATTTCAGCGGCTCAAGCTGAAGCTTATGAGATGGATAAACTTGTTTCTGTTGTTCGCAATGTCGCGGGTGTCTAGATGTAGAGTTAAGTAGGATATATAATAGATATAATAATATAGGATTTAAATATTGTACTAAACCGAGGAAATGAAAATATTTTATTGGTGTACGTATGGATGGGATAATCCCACGTTTTGTATACATTACTCAGCAAAAGAATTGGACAAGTGGAAAGAGTCTTATTCTATAATGAATCTTTTCATTGGAGTTCCACTTTTCGATAGCCCTCCGGAGAACTCCAGAGGATTTCAGATGCGGGGTATCGCGCTTTACGGGGTTCTCTGCAAGCCACGGGCGCCAAGCCGAGGCTGAAGATCTTAAATGTTCAAGCTTTGTCTTGTCGGACGTTTAGGTCGCCAGATAAGATTCAAGATCGATCATGACGGTCTAACGGAGATTTCCACCATTTCAGATGTTATGCGCCAAGTTCTGCGGCTGAAAAGTGTAATATTTTCGAATCAACAAAGTCTCGATATCCTGTGCAAAAGAGGCTGGCCGAACTGTGTACTGGTGCGTGCGGTAAGTTGTTGTTTATTTTTAGCAACTCAACTTGAAGCAAGATCGTGCTACGCCACAGCGAACAAACCTTACCAAGTAGCTTCACAACCTCGACAGTATCAGTCAAGCGGAGTCCTTCTGCCCTGCTAAGAAAGCACAATGGAAGCTACTTACAACGTATACCGTGTCTCCATAACCCAGCTTGACGGCGCTGGCCCGGACCATGTCGCAATCGCCCTAGTGCCGACTGAGATTGACACGCAAGACCGTGGTCGATGGTACCATGTTACTGGAAACGCAGGAATAGGAATGGAGTACGAATGCCGTCCGGGCTTCAACTTTGGCGCCGATAAAGCTTTCAGAGCGAAAGAATTTCACTTCTCTTTTCCAAAATCAAAGCTTGCCGCTTTTGAAGAGATATCGAGGAGTGTCCCACCACCTCACGACACACGCGTTTTGATGGTAACAAATGCAAAAGCTCTGGATCCTCCTGCGCCGGACTGTGCGACGTGGGTGAAAGAGGTTTTAGATATCGCGAAACAACAACTTTGAGATCAATATTCTTCCAGAATTTCCACTCGAATCTCAAGAAAACAGTGCAGCCACTTTGATCGAGACAAGTGCAGCGTTCAATGCGCTGAAGGACCTAAGTACAAGTACTGGGTGTAAACTACGAAAAGGAAATTTTATGAAGAAGAAAGCAATCGGCAAGGTAGTTCAATGTTTTATAGTAGATTGATTTCGAGTATTTCTGTAATTAATTTCAGTTTTTGTGATCAGCTAGGCATTAAGCCTCGATTTAATGGTAACATAACTTGGTTGCTAACAACCTGAATATTATATCGAAAATAATTGGACGATAAGGCGTTATCGCAATATAGGTTAAATTTGGTTCGCAGAGTTGTTTCGTGTGATCGAGGTTTTCCCCTCGCTCGCTCTCTTCGCACAAGATATCCAACCCTTGGAATGTAGATTAAGTCTCCAGCCCCTTGCATTGTAATATATCTTCAGTTATACTCCAATGACCTATTGCCCATCACTTTGGATCTGCTTGAGTATTTATGAGTTTCACATCTCTCTCTAATGTTACATAACATCTAGTTATATGGGCCACTCAATGACATTTACCCATCTCTTATTACCCAAAGTATCCCACGAAACCAAGGCCTACAACCCAAACCAACTCTTCATCGAACTCGGATAGACTATTAGCGATTAAAATGATCAGATTAGCGACGTTCCAGATTTCTCTCACGATTATTCTAGGTATTCTCGGTAATGCTACTGCGGCTCCGGCTCCGGCTCCAGAAATCGACTATGTCTCTCTCATAGAGACCGGCCCCGGTCGATAAATGTAATATTTCTTGTCTCGTAAACCAGATGCACAGTGCCATCCGCCATAGTTTCTTTACATACCAAAGAGACATGTCCATGGAGATGGATCCTGCAAGCGAGTAGTCGAGCATGCACACGTGGGAACACTACATTTCATATCCAATACAAGGACGGTGGATCACCATCAGGATCAAATCGACAGCTTTCTCGTCTTGGTAAGATCTAGTCACCTCAGCTTCTAAGCTATCAAGCCGGTACCACAATAACAGCGAAAGTACCCAAGAGCAGCAAAGCACCCGTCAACGTCGCACTAAGCGACCCAGTCGGAAGCACGATGTCGTACCCCAGATACAAAATTTCGAGTCGTTTGAATATTTTCCAAAGGCTTTGGAATAGAGTCATTTAGCACAGTCGCCATTTCTCACTACTATTGTAGAAATCTGTTGAATAATAGTATATTCGATATTGATGACAACCGGCAAAAAAACAACTGCCCGTTTTCCCCAGATTGAAACATTGATATAATTCACCTGTTTTTCGCCATAATATCGTCCCAGTTTTGATTAGATAGCCGGGATGGGCACATAAGGTTTCGTTAAACCAGCGTGAAGGAGTGTCGCATCTCTCAGGTTTGAATTCTAGCATGCGCTCTTATATATCCTTGCCCAAAGATCGGCGGTACGGCGAAATTAGAAGTGAAAAGACCGAGAGGGGGCCAATCCTATAAGCACGAATGACTGTGGATACGGATAGAGAAATATTCGCAAGAATAACTTCATCTAAAAGGAAAGATCCAAAGACATATATATCGTGGGCCTACTCTCGACCAGGCCTGGTGGTAAATGTGGGACCGAGCTGTACCAGACCCGATGATGAGTTAGTAGGGGTCGCGGACGGGCGTCACAGGGAGGGTTCTCTTATACTCCTAATTGTAGATAAAACATTAGCTTTCAAAGTATACAGCAGCATCAAGCTGGTTAAAAGTGGCATGTGCATCTCATTCACTTTATCTGTCTTCACAAATGACAAGACTTTTTGCATCTGAAAGTCCAAGCTTTTGAAGTGTTAATAGCTTCCCTCGCGTTTCTTTGCATACATGAAAATAGGCCGTGTTTAAAGAATATTGCGCAGTTATTTGACGTAGGTTCACACTTTTTCATCGGGATGTAAGTAACAAGCCCGAAGCATGTACGCTAATTGCTCCTAAAAACCTTCATTTCCGTGGACTCGGAAAGACCGTTTCCCGGAGGAGTTCTATTACAATCTCTGCCGCTTTGCCTATTTCTCCTTCGCAAGTTCTAAATGAATCAATGGAATATCGTATCAACCCAGGCGATATTCCATTGATTCATTTAGAACTTGCGAGGAAGAAGTCGCCGGAGCGGCTCCCATTACTTTGTCAAATTCCGCTGAAAGTTTTGGATGTGATAGAGTGTGAAAAATTAGTGCGAGAATAGAGATAGGGTCGCCGATGTCCAGCTCCTTTTTGAGACCGTCGAAGGAATCAACTTGTCGGATTATAAAAAATGACAGTGAGTACGGTATTCATGCAAAGCTGAGTCGCCTGTGCATGAAGACTCGGAACGGCACCAGCATCGACAGAAAGTTAATAAATCTCCTGATAAAAACCATCCAAATTAGTGCCATCCAACAGACATTATCATAATACCATCCATTCCACGATCACTACTCACGCGCCCCCTACTGTGATTACGCCAAGTCTCGAGTCAGAATATCCCCAACCACTACGAAGCAAAGGATTATATCACAAGTTGGCGCCACCAACTCCCTCGAACCTCCTACCCCGACTCGAGCTCGTCCATTCCGTCTATTCATAACCACAAACTTCATGGATCGCGGCTCTTCATCTACCCACAATCCCGGCTTGCTCATGTGATAGTTTAAAACAATTGAAAGCATCGGGCACTAACTGTTTCCCTCTCTCACTCATGACATCGCAATAATAACGGGCAATGAAAGAAACAAATCCAGTTTACCTCATCCACCTATTCACTTGCTTATAAATGATACCACCGTTAGTCCGTGCCGCACTGATACAGCAATCCATCAATCACAACTTTGACACCATCAGGAACTCTATTGGTTGAGACTCACACGACAACGACAATCACAGGCAGAGAATAGTATCCAAAGTCTCGACCAATGGCCAAGCTTGTCTTGTCCCGTAAATTATCACCGTGGAGTATGACCGGAAACCACAATGAATGCAACAACATAACATCAAACATCATCATTATATTATCGTGATCTCCCATGCCGCTATCCACCAACAAAGAAGCCATACATCACCCCTCATTCATCAAGATAAGCAAAACAATGAATTTTTCAAAAAAAAGCAGAATTAATCGCGAATAAGGGGGAATCATTAAACCAACAAAAACAAAAAAAAAATCACATTAAAGAAAGACACTAAAAGTCATCCAACGGACAGTCCACACTATCATGCCCATCCCTCTCACAAAGCGCACACCACTTCCCCCGATCCACAACCCCGCTGCTCTTCCCCGCCACAGCCGGCAAGCCGTTCGCATCCCCCTCTTCCTCCTTCATGGGAGGATTAGGAGTAACAGCCCGATTCAGGCTGACACCTCCACCGTTACCGCTCCGGTCGTCCGCTTCTTCCAATGAACTCCTTCCGACGACACCGCCTGTATTCAACGGCAATGGTGTCATACCCGCCTTTTCTAGCGTCGTGAATGTGGCGACGCTATCCTTCTTGCTAGCCTTGCCAGCAAACATCTCAGTACAACTCAAGATATCGTGACCGCTCTTCTCGCAAAGGTCACAATATAGTGTTGCATCAGCAGGCTTGGTATCCTTGGGTGGCAAAGCTGGTAAATCCTTCTTTGGCGGCGGTGGCGGTCCTCCTCTGTTCAAAACCAAGTCTTCATCATCGTCAATGTCCGTGAGTGCGGGAGAATCCTGTATCCGTCGTAGAGAGGCAGAAGTAGACTTAACACCCCTCGTCGCATCCTTTGTGATTTGTAAACTCTTGGGTTCTTCGATAGAGGAGCTCAACTTGAGCGGAATGGGCATGGAGATCTTCAACCCCGAGCTCGCGTGCTTCAAAGTTTCAACCTCCCTCTCCAACTGTTCCTCCCGTGTATTCTTTCTATCCAACAATCCTTCCAAATCCTTCACCCGCTCCTCCAACCGTTTCCTCGCCGCCTTCTCCTCCTCGATATTACCATTGATGGCCGACGCAGCTGCAGGCGGCTTCCGGCTCAACGACGTCATGATGGCTTTCAACCCTCTAATCTCATCATTCTTCTTCTCGACTTCTCCTTCACCACCCTTAACCTGCTCCTTCAAATCCTCCACCCGTCGTTCAAACGCCCCAACTTTCTCCTTCTCTCTCCTCAATTCTTCTCTCAACCGTTCACTTTCACCCCTACAATGCTCCGCCTCAGCTCTAGCCTCTGACTCTCCCCTCCTAGCATCCTCAAGACCCTCCTCCAACTCCGCCACCAACTCCTCCAAGCTCTTCAACTGCCGTGCCACGCCTTCAACGCCATTCTCCCCCATCTCCTCCCTCCTCACTCTATCCTCCATCAACTCCACCCTCTGCCGTTCTACCTCCCTCAATTCGGCCAACAAATCCTCCACCTTCTTCTCATAAATCTTTTCTGTTTCTGTAGCAGCCATCTCAAGTGTATCAATTGTACTTCTGAAATCTGCCCTATGCGCGTCGAAATCAACCTGTAACTGCGAAATCCTCTCATTCCGCTCCCGTAACATATGCCTCAACTGCGCCAATTCCAACTCTTCCTCTCCATCACCAGAATTAACACTCATCATCCCCGCGCTTCCCTTCCGCGGTAATGTCCGTCCGTTAACCCCAGCCCCAGCTCCATTCTGCTGCGCCTGCGCCTGGTGCTGTTGCTGATGTTGCGCGGCAGCGACACCCTCGCTCAACAAACTCTGCAACTCATTAAGACTGCTCTCCATCTCTAACAGATTATTCGCCTGTTCCTTCAACTGATGATCTTTCGCGCTCAACTGGGCTTGTAATATCGCAATCATACCCTTGTCCTCCTCCTCCTTACTGATCCCATCCTCGCGACTCAGCCGTGTCAGCTTTGCGACAAATGTAGACGAAGATCCAGTACTACCGGTATGGCTGTGAATGCTATTATTGCTAGCGTGAGCGTGTCCATTGGCACGAGGCGTGGATTGATCGTCTATGGGTGACGTTTCGGTGAATGAGAGAGATGAGCCCGTGCGAGTGGGTTGCGGGAGTGGTTTCTGCGCGTTAAAACCGGGACGGAGTGCTCGTGGTGTTTGAGAGGGTGCTCGGCGCGCGCCGGGGGGTGCTTCACCCATCATTCCGCCACCGTTTGAGGATACGCTCACGCCTCTGTTTCGACCCATTCCAGGAGTAGGGGAAGGGCTGAACATGCGGTTCGAAAGGGAGCTTCCGGAGCGGGGTTGTGGGGTTTGCGGTAACAATCCCGGACGGGGTGTCACGTTTCTTTGCGCGGGCGATTGCGGACGTGGGAGTGATGGACGGCCGAATGGTTTCTTGGGAGGTTGGAGGGGTGATAGTGATGGTGGTTCGGCGGGAGATGTGACTACCGAGGGAGTATCGGAGCCTGATTTGACTGAGGAGCCTGAATGGCGGAGGGTAGCACGGGATAAGGGGAGGAAGATGCCAGAGTGGGGTACCGACGTTGTAAAGTACCTTGTTCTATATGTCATATATGATATTAGCATCCATTGAAGATATATAAATCAATTGCGATAAGGCTTGTGAAGGGGCGGGAGATATATACCCCTCAACGGTTCCATCATTCTTCCCATTAACAGCATGAGGCCCCTCCAACTCGACACCGACAAATACACCAGGTTTTCCCTTCACTGTCCCAACAAACTTTACGACACCGTACATCCCTCCCGGCACGTTAACTTTGTCGCCAATCTCCAGCCCGCCATCGCTGTCGCCGCCGTATCCACTGTCTTTTGAGGATGACGAATTTTGGTTGAGTTGATTGAAGGACTGTTTTCGGGCGAGCAGGGTTTCGGGGGAGAGTAGCGGAGGGGGAATGGCAGGGACGTTCGGGGTGCCCATAGCTGAAGGACGGAGACGGGCGAGTGAGCGCCGGGGGGTAGGAGTTGTGGGTGTCGTCATCTGTGATATATTATACTACTTCTCCTTCTCTGTCTCTCCGTTTATACTTCTTTCTACTCCTCTGAATTCTTGAGGAGGTATGTTGGATATATACAACGAGATGAGGTTAGAGTGCGCGTGAGATAATAATGTATCCAAAACGCCTTCCCTCTCCGTCGCAGCAAGGTAAAGCTTAGCTTCCTTCGCCTCCAGGTTTCGAATAACCGCAATGTCGGGTCTGAGGGTGTCAAGAATGCGGAGGAGTAAGGAATGGAGAATGCAAAAATCTGAGAATGAGAGGTTGCAAGCGAAATTCCTGCTCGTTTGTCGGTTCCGAGCGCCAGAAACAAAGCTCAGACGGACAGACGAGATAAGACAAACAGCGGGAGCGGTACGCAGCAAATCCGTAACAGCTATCCCGGGGCTGATAGTTAAAGCAACCTCGACGGTTAGCTTTTCCTAAAAAATGCGACGTAGGAAACTAGGTATCGATTCCAAGAGAGAAAGGAGAAGAGAAGTGTCGATATTTATTTCAAGATCAAGAAAATCTGAAATCGTGAACGACCTCCTGATGCAATCACGGAAAAAAGAGATTAGCGATGGAAGGAAATCCCTACTCCAGCGAAAAGGATCTGAAACTGAGAAACAGGGGGCGGAGAAACCAATAAATCACTTACCTCTCTCTGTGGTACCCAACCAGCGGAAAGGGAGAGTTTGAGTGGTGGGAAGCTTCGAGAAAGGCAGCAGGAGCAGAGGCGATCCAATCAAATGTGGGTCCCTGCTCAACTTTGCGTCAAACCAATTGGAATACAAATGAGAAACAGAAAGAGATTGTGAGAATGTCGTAGCAGCTTTTGTCGTAGCAGTGATAGCTTGAGTGATAGAACTAGATTAAATCATCAATTGGTCATCGTCGTCTTCGTCTTCGTCGTGGGAAAGAAAAGGGGGAGTGAAGGCCGTTGCAAATGGGTGCGGTGACAGAGGTGTGATGAGAGGAAGGAAAAGGGGGACGTCGCCGTCGATGTCATGTCACCGAAGCGGCCCTTATTAATTTCAGCCGACAGAACTTCAAACTGGGGCGTAGCAACCAATTCGTATAATTCTATCTACTAGTTTTTATTTTCTACAGTTAGTGCCATTCCTTTAGTTCTATTAATTGATAGCATCGGCCTTTGTACATATGCTTGTGGGAGCTCCGTCGCATGTCGTCGTCGTCGAGGAAGCTGCATTGTTGGTAAACACACGCCAAGAAACAACAACAAACTGAGCATAGCAACGACGACATCAACATTCGACGTCATCACGATGCATAACGCCACACCGATCGAGTATAACATTAACATTTGATCACATCTCAGAGATTACTCTTAACGGTGCTTGATATTATCATCCAATTGACTGCTCTTGCCAAAATCTCAAGCTATACAAGTATGCACGGGAACAAATACAAAAAAAGTTTTGAATTTATGATACTCGTGCACACATCATCATGCGCCCCTCCGAGAGGGAGAGACCAAGTCGAATGATGGAGAAACAAAAAGAAGAAAGAAAAGAAGGCTGCTTCCACTGCTTCGCTAGATAGAAAAATGAGACAATCAATTCATGTCGTAACTGTCGTTCATAACCTCGATGATATCCTTATCATTCCTGATTCAATTACAATTACTACTATTTACCCAGAGTTGTTTATTATATCAAACCTTTCTTTTATCTTTTTGCTTCATTCAATGGTTTACCGACTTTTTCCTCGTAAAACTCAGCAGCCCAGATTTATCCCTCTCTCCTCCCTTCTCCTTGTCTTTCCCCCCTTTCCCCCCCTTCTTGCCCTTATCCTCTTCCTCGTCATATTTTTCCTTCCATATCCTAAATCTCAATTAGCTCCATCCTATGGAAACAAGTGAATGAATGAATAAATAGCATATACATACCAACTATTCCCAACCATGCTAACACCATTCTCCGCTGCCTGCCGATAATACCTCGCACTCTTCTTCAAATCCTTCTTACACCCCTGCCCGTTCGCATAGGCGTACCCCGCCTCACTAAGAGCATCCACATCCCCCCAACTTGCCGCAATCTCAAAATACTTCAACCCGACAGCTTTATCTTCCGTGCACCCCCATCCGTTCGTATAACTCATCCCGAGCTCATACGTCGTCAACGCAAACTTGCCTCGCATACTTTTGTTCTCCCACCATGTCGGTTTCTTCCCAGACGGGTCCTTCTCAGCGTTTGCTATCTCCTCTTGTGCTAAACTCGCGGCTTTGCGCAACCAGGTGAACGCTTCCGATTGGTTTGCGCGCATGCCCCAGCCGTGTCGTAGGGCGAGGGCGTACATTAGCATTCCAGTTGTGTTGCCACCCAGGGCGGAAAGTCTGAAATGGTATGTGGATTCCGCGTAGCTGCCTTTCTCATGCAGTGGGATACCAACGTTCAGATGTTCCTCCGGTGATAGCTTTTGCGGTGCGGCCCCGGATGTTTTGGGTCGTAAGAGGGTTGAGGAGTTGGATTCGGATGATGGGGATCTGCCGAGGATTGTTGGCGGGGGTGGAGGGGGTTGGTGGTGGGTAAACGATGCGGCTCGTTGGCTTTCTTGACTTGCTCGCATCGCGGCAAACGGAGATGCTGGGAGGGCGATAGAGGTGGGGCTCATACTGTTTTCCGTGCCGTTACTATCGGTTCTTTTCACCCTCACGATACCGTCTTCATCGGCGGGATCGAATCTGTGTCTCTCGCCGTCAAAAAATATAATGCTCGAACGGTCTACCGGTCTCCCTCTGGGTAATGCGTAAGCGGTATAAGTGTAAGACTCGGTAGGCCCGACTCTTCCAGACATGCCAGATCCCGTGGCTCGATGTTTGGGTTGAAAGCTGCTGGGACCTCTCATTTCCGTATTCACATCGCCAAAGTTTTCTTCTTCGGCAGCGTCGTTCCGCCCCGCCTCTTCCACAAAGGAACGGTAATCTAAGCTATCCTGCCGCCGTGGAGGGCGGCCGACATCCATGCTCGTCGATCTACCAAGAGGCGGCATGACTCCATCATCATAGAATGATGTTTTACTCATCGGCCGTGAAAAGTTGAATGGTCGTTTCGTACCACCCACTGAGTATATTGACGCCGTGTCGCTCATAGCACTCGATGGACGGGGGGTGTTTGGTGCAGATTTCGCGAATGCGGGTTGAGGCGGCAGGAAGAGCGAGTCATCTTCCTTATCCCTGTTCTCGCCTACCAGACCAGCGATGGATGGTGTCGAGGGAGCTTGCGGGGTGCGCGGTGGGGGTGTCATTATGCCATCGGCGGTACGACTTCGTAATAGTAAACTCGGTGTGGATGTCGAAGCGAGGGGTAACGACGGTGCTGCCAAGCCTGAAGTCCGTCTCGAATGCTGAGGCTGAGGTGGTGATTGAGGAAACGTTCTGGCCGGATGCACTGTCAACGGCGGCGTAGGTGTCCTCATCTGTTGCGATATTATGTTCATCTGATTTGTTGGGGCTGAAGTAGTGGTGATATTCGGCGGCGAGGTGAGGGTGACGCTGCCTCTCGCAGAATTAGAATCCAAGCTCCCTTTCCTAGCTTGCTCCACCGCATCCATCGGTTTCAGCGACGGTGAGGCCCCAGAGAAACTTCTCTGCGGTAGGCCTCCTGTTCCCGATAAACTGTTCCGAATTCCTCCAACAGGTACGGGCTCTCCCTCTTCTCTCACAGGCGACGGATCCATCATGGGTCGTCCAGTTGAAACAGGTCTCCGTCTCTCCAAGTCTCTTCTTCTAGCACTTTCTCTTCTCCTTCTCATCCTCTCCTCCTCTTCATCACTCGAATCGTCATCGCTAGTGAATGGCATCCTCGGCGATCGCGGACTCGACGCCGTGCTCCTATTCACCGAACTCCCTCTTCTATCCACTGCTATCTGCTGCATACCCCTCGGCGGCAGCTGCGAGGAAGCACCCATATCATCGTCAAATCCGATACCACTAATCCTCGGATGTTGTGAGATGGGTCTAAAACTCGGTTCCTTAATTGAGAATGACGTCTGGTGCGGTTGACCGGGAAGAGGGGCCGTTCGCGGGCCAGGATGGTATCCTGCATTGTTGGGTGTGATTGCGACTTGAGGTACCATTTTACCGCCAGCGCCATTAGAGAGAAGGCTCGGTCGCCCGCCTGAGAACAGACGGGTGGCACGATCACCACCTGTGACAGATTTGGAGTTTCCGATAGCCCATTGTTCCACCGCTGCATTTAGTGTACCTACACCTAGTTGTTGATCAGCAGCGCTAGCGTTAGGGGTACCGCTGCCGGCGCTGTGAGAGCGGATAAACTTAGGAGGCGGTTGTTGGAGGAATTGCTGTGATGAAGGTTGTGACGAGAGAGAGGTTTGGCTGTTATTGTTGGAAGCGGTGTCAGGGCTTTTACTGCCCCCAGTTCGTTTTCGGGCTGCTTCTTCGAGTTCTAGCTGGCGGTAGAGTTGACGGCCGCGAGAAACGAACGCGTCCAGCGGGGAGAGCTCGGGAGTGAACTGGCCTTTGGCAGGAGGTGGTAGGAGGTCGGAAGGTTTACGGTTGAGCGTGGGACGGAGGGAGGAGTTGGCTTCGAGATCGGTAGGGCGACGGGACAGGGGAGGAGGAGGCTGAGAGGGAGTCGACAGAGGACCCTGCGATGGAGGTTGTTCCTGTGCCATGACGCATATTCTTTAACGTTCGCAAACGATTTATCAAAAAAAGGAGTGACGGGAGAGTTGGACGAGAAGGGCAATTGACGGGAGTCGGTGTCGAAGTCGAAGTTCTTTTGTCGAGATGATGGAAATCAAGGAAATGAAAAGGAAAGCGAAAAGGAAAGAAAGGAAATGAATAGGAGTTGTCGCTGTTGGTTGTTGTTTGGCGACGACGTTTAATTAAGCTTGTTCCGACAACCCGCCAAAGAAAGAAGGCCGGCTCTTGTGCGATTGAAATTAATTAATTCCCCCTGGCTCTTATATTGGACCCTATTACGATTAGAAGAACGGATATAGGTGGAAAGGAGGAGGAGTTTACTATCAGATGTTCGGTTTTTAATTTACAGCAGGTCTCAACTTTACCCGCTACCCGGCAATATCAGACGGCTCCCATATTGATTACTTAGCTACTCTATCGACGACAGTTACGGTCAGATGCTACCCCGAGTACATCAGACCAGATGCATACTATAAAAGAACCCGGACTTGAGGCAAACCGCAAGGCGAATGGGTGGGAAATATAAAAATAGCATCAATCGAGTACGTTTGTTCGGTCGTTTGCCCAGTTGGGTCCGTCGAATCGACCAGGGGCTGAACTCCAACCTGAATCTTTGGAACCGAGTTCTTGTTCAGAACAAAAAACCCTTTTCATTCTTTGCAGTTATATATCTGCGTCTGTGAAATATCTATATATATTCGACAAAAAAGTAAGAGGGCTGAAGGGAAACGTTACATTCTGAAACTACTGCACCTTGGCCTGTCTACAGAATTCACGCGCGATTTCTAAAATTACCGTCCCATCTTGACATCTCAAACATGCATCGTGCATGTTCGCGACACTTAAAAAAAACTTAACTTTGGCGAGGGCTAACTTGACGGACTAGCCTGCCAGGTAGTCCGTCGGCCGGCTCCATAATAGAAACAAACGCATTTGCGTTCCGAGGCGGTGTATTTCGGACCTCCCCCATCCCTCATATTAATCTTTCTCGTTGTCCCAAAATTTAAATTCAATTTAATCTGTGTTGTCTTTACGTTCCAGTGGCCGTCGGGCTCGATATCCACCCGGAGTGAAAGAGTACTCTTTCAGATTAAGTTTGCGAACGAAAGATACTTGAGTATTCATGGATAACAGAAAGACGCGTAAATTTACCGACGTATCTATTCCAGCTCGATTGGGTGCAACCGTGCTCCAAGGCCGAGACTTTTGACGACCAATACCATCAATCTTGTACCACTGCACTCTTTTACTACCAGCGACAATGAGTTTGTGAATCTTTCTTTCATCAAAAAACCTCAAATACCTCAATCTTGAAAAATTTAAAACCCCGTCCGCAGACCCCAAGATCTCACGGCATTGCGTCATTGATTGTGGGGAAACGCTTCCCCGCCTAATCCCAAAACGGGAGGCTACCCACATCTTCCCGCGCCTGCACGCGTTGCAAGCCGAAACCCTTCCTTCCCTCCACTTCGAAGCTTCGTTGCTTTGTCGGACGCTTGCTAACTACCGGCGACGCGTCGAATATCCGAGACATCACGCTATAGAAGAAGAAGAAAAACGATAACTAATAAAAAAGTTAAAAAACAGGCACTCATGCAAAATAATTCTCCTTCCGGTTCTCGCTAGCTTCCAGACTAGCCAATTCGAAGCATACCGTAAATCGTACGAAAAATACGTGCATGAAATAGTTTGCTCCAATTAGCTAGCCCATCAACAAGACAAGATGGATGGCAGACGGGGGTAGCTTCGGTAATCTAGTTCCGGATATCGATCGGTATGCTACGTGTTACTGCAGTGCTAGTGGCAAAAGTTGATATCAATGAAATGTATTTAACCCCCCTCCATCCCCCTTCCCGAATCAACTTTTCTTTTCTTCCAAAGAATCCATCGATCCTCCCTTCAATATTAGCTACAACTTTCTGATCAAAAGTCAGTGATTCAACGCGTTGTCATGCTGCTGTATACATATAGTAGCATCAAAACTAGTATTGTTTGCTAACGGTATACGAAACCTCCGGATATTCGGGTGTACTCGTAATTTACCTCTAGATCAAAAACAACGTTTTCCAAAATATCAACGTTACGATAAACGATAACCAAAATGACAGGCTGCGGATGTGCTTCGAGCGGTAGCTGCGGTTGCGGCCCAAACTGCACTTGTCCCGGCTGTCCACACGTCTAAATTACTCCAAGTAAACATCAGAATGCTTGACGAGGTGAGCCTCACGAATCCCATTATTTCATATTGAAAAGGTTATAGTAATCGGGATATGAGATAACCAGATAGTTTTGGAATCTTGAAAAATTTAGGTTTTAAGTTTAATCAAATTGCTTGTGATATTCAACGTTTAGTCGAAATGTCGCATATTATTATCACTTTGTGGTGCGCAAAATCGATTGATTAGTTTCTCAAAAGTTTAAAGTTCCAATTTGCTGGTTTCCTTTAGTCTCGTTTTCCAGCCTGCCTTCGCTGGCTCACGGGTTTCCTTTTCGCCAACAAAAAAATCAGTCTTTACTAGTATTATGTTATGTATAGTCTAATCATTCGTTATGGTTCGTGAGACTGCACGCAAAATCGTTGCATTATATTAGTAGCATTAATAATATCAGGGCGAGACCAGGTGTATAATTTTCAACCAATTTCTTTAGAAAAAAAAATAATAAAAGGAAACAAAAGAAAATATGAGTTTAAAAGCTGGCTGCTAAAATACTAATCATCTATGAGAGAGTTGTTTAACAATACTCAATTCCCTCGTCTTTAATATTTTCATTGTTCCGGGATGACCTTCGATAACACTCTGGCTATTAAAGAGGCACAGTAATGACAAGAGAAATATATCACGTCCCTCACGGTTATACACTCACCTTTGTGCTCATTGCGATTGGGCTCTCCAACTATACCACACCTTTGAGGAATATCTCTTTGCGATGCGGTGGAAATCGCATGCCTCCGCGTTGAAAAGATTTGACGATGCACCGCAGTCTAGAGCCGAGACTGAGGTTTTGGTCTTCAGGTTTGATAATTGCCAAATTTGCGAATTCAAAAACTTAAGGGCTAGCCTCAGTAGGCTTCGTCTCTCGTGATGTTTTTAAGAGTAAAAGTTATTAGATTTCATCAGGGATTACTGCTAATAGCCAAGTGCAATGAAAGGCAGGCTGAAACCGAGACCGAATTCACTCGGAAATTTTATCCGAGAAATTCCATTTTGTGCATTCTTGAACTATGTTCCGACTGACAGCCGGCACGAAATTCAGACACTGATATCGACTAGACTCGATTACCGCCCTGAGGAAATGACATATTGTCTTCCATGACTTGGGCTTGTGATATAAATTCGATTGGCACGAATGATATCATACCTTTGAATCGGGGTACCTTTTAAGCCAAAGAATCCGAGCCACCCAAACTCGAAAACCAAACAAACAGTAACAACCTTTTAAAATTCCCACCAGAACACCAACTTAAGGAACAAATACTCTCCGCCCTGACCTCCACTAAATATTACTCTTCAAACAGGACGCGACACCAGATCCAACACTATGGCTGAAATCAGCAAGGCAGCGAAAGCGGAAATAGACGCGTCGTTCTACCGGTAAGTTTGAAGCTTAGTATAATCCCTAACATCGCGGAAGGTTTCTTATTCAAATATGGTGCTATTGCGGGGAATGATGGGGATAATGACCACGAATTCTGTTTTGAGATCCCAGCGTCTGGTGGAAAGAGTCGGTTGTATATTTTCTATAAACGGAACAAGATCAATGTAGATTCTCTCGAGAATTCACTTCTTGACGGCGATTTTATGGAGACCTGGGAACAACTTCCGACTCTCTTAGCAAAGCACCTGCCGGCGTTACATGACGATCGACCGAGCGTCCACGCATTTCAGCTGGTCAACTCAAGTTTTACATCTTGCGAGCCGCCCAAATTCAATATAAACGGTCATCACAACTACCCCAATTTTCAGGAACAAGATTTGAAGCGTATTCGGAATCTTGGTAGCGGATCCAATGTACGGCTTGTCTCTTTCGCGGCCAACCAAGAGTACATGGCCTGTAAATCCGCGTTGTTCGAGGTTGAGCTTAATAACATAGGTCAAGAGCTTTCCAACTACCATCTCCTTCGGGGCCTTCCCAGTGTACCCCGAATATTTGGCCTAGTCTCCATTGGACGTTATCCATGTGGGTTTCTTATGGAGGCTTTCACGAAAGGCGACTTAAGACAACAATACAATGCATCTGTAAGGGAAAAAACTAAATGGGCCTGGCAACTTTTACTCATCGTTTGTCGGTTTGAAGAGAAGGGGTTCAATCATCAAGACTTGAAATGCGCCAATATAGTTTTGGATGATGATGATAATATCAAAGTAATTGACTTTGCTAATAGCGGTTGGACGGATGGTTTTTCCCATCCAAAATTAGATGGCCGTCAGGTATTTTCTATGGGTAAAACAGTTTTCGAACTTTTCACTAAAGATCTCCCAGAGGAGGGAATTGTTCAGGAAGAAATTAAAGGGCAGTTTGAGGGTCTAATCGGAGAGATGATTTGGATGTGCTGCAGGTCTCTGGAAGATATTCCATCTGCGAGAGAAGTAAAAGAGCAGCTCTTGCCCTTAGCAGCTAAAGAACACTTGCTTGCTCAATAAATAATACATTTCATAAAAGTGCGAAAACTGGAGTCCGCTTTTGTGGGACGTGAGTTCCGGAGCTAGATTGGAAATGTTTAGGATACAGAATTCGATGAGATCAAAAGCAGTCATATTGCCAGAAACCAAATTTGATATTCGTACTCTTTTCAATTCCTAAAAGCTTCTCTTCTAGTGATAAGAATAAACTCTTGCGAGCTCATTAGTCTTGTTTACGCCCTGACGTAGTGAAATATTGTGACTTTGGGCCGAAAAAAAGTTGCTCAACACCGGAATCTGTGTACGGCTTTTTGCGGGCTGGTCTGTGCGATAATTTTTGGCGTGAGATCTAGTACCTCTAGAAGACGCGTGTGTACCATATATTTCACGGAGTGCGGAACTTTCTTTCGAATTGAACATAATTACTATTCTTCAAAAAAAATTGGGCGGGATATGTTAATATTCAATAACCAAACAGTATGATTTCTTATAAGTGCCGTCAGTCGGGTGTAAGTGCCGCGTGAAACGCGGCATTCGTGCTATAATTCTATGAGTTTATATCTGTAACCTGAATTTCTAAATAATATAAGTATTGGCTGGATGCTTTCCTTCCCAATTACAGCTAAGCTATCTAGGGTATTAGTAAATAATTATCACTTCTGAATAAGTGATGTATCCAGTCTCGTTCCCATACTCCGTTGCTCTGCCCGGTTTGCGTTGGATGCATCTAAGCATCGGACATTGCTTATTTGACAAACCTTGCGTCAACAAAAAGCATTTGGCTGTCTCAAAACCTTGAAATTTAATTTAATGAGTGAAGAAGAAAAGGAAATGAGTTGCAGCTGCTTTTCTGAAGTTAACGTACGGGGAAAGTGCAGTATGCATGTGGTGAAGCTCTTCACCAATTAGCCAGTGCGGGTATGGTCTCTGGGTTCAAGCCAACCACTCCAAAGATCTAGTGATATCCTATTATGATGCAACGTGATAAGAGATATCGGTTACACCGAGATCTTGAATCCATGAATTGATATAGTAAGCCTGCCTAACTAACTTGGCGCCTTCGACGCCCATGAAGAAGGATAAATTCGAAAACTTAAAACTCTTCCACCGCCAGATCTTCCTCTCCCTCGCGGTTTCCGCTTTTACCGCCGCTACCCCATTATTTGGATGCATGTCTTATGTCGTTATCACGAATTTATTGGGTTAAAGATTTTGGTTGCAGGGGACCAGGCCGTTGGACGAATAGAAGAGATGCATTGCTGCATTCCATGCAAGAGCACTCCTGATTTCGCAACAGCTGGAACTTTCCTCGTTCCCATTACAGCGGTTATTGGGCGTCAGACTGCAGTTGACTTTACCAGCACCGCGGCTCCGGGAGTGTCTATTTATCTGCAGGTTAGCAGAGTCATCGATTAAACTGCAATTGCGGTTGGACCGTCTTCTTCGTTCTGCCTTGTGAAGCTAACAGTAGACCCACAAGTCTCTTTTAAATTATCCAGGGAATGATATGACTGGTCGTTTTGGAGCAAGAACTACGAAAAGTTTCATCCTCGTTCGTCCCATCCTCCTGTAGATGCATGAACCTCGTAGGGTTTTCCCAGACCATGCAGACGGTTTCCAAGTTTCTGTTTCTGGGAATCCAATTATGGAAGGAAAGGTAAAAATCAAGATATTCAATAATCCTCGAAAAAAAAATCTATTGATGGAAGTTGTACGGGCAGGCCGCATGCGCCTTAAGCCCAGGGAGCCGTGCCCGTTCGACACACAGATATATGCATGTATACGTGCCCAGTATTTCTCAATTCGGGAGATAGATCAACATTGAGCCTACGGCTTACGTATAGGGTTCGGTTACCCCTTCTCTAGAGAAGTTTGTATTTCGAAAACTTTCCTCTTGTAATGCTGTCAATGCCCGACTGATAAGTCGGGACCTAAATCACCGCGCTGGTAATGCGAGGCGTATTTTTGCTATAGTTTTTGCACTGGGGGGTGTTAGAAGCAGTAGATTTACAGGATGATCTGAGCAGTTTATTAAATAGATTAAGAAGTTAAAAAGCGTTTAGAATATTTTGAGTGGCATGGTCATGGGACTAAAATCCGAAAAATGAGATGAGAGTAGATTTGTAAGCGTTATGTTCGTTGTATTATCTATGTCTGGAGTTCGAAGCAGAGACCGCAAGAGCCATAGGTTTATAGCCAGACCACAGACAGAAGCTAGACTTGGCACTCGATTTATTCGAACCCTAACGCAGGCAGTCTACCATTATGACGATAACGTATTATTGCTAGAAGTGAGACACCGGCAGAAGTGAGACACCACAACTATAGCTTGTATCCGGGTCCCATTTGCGTGCCCATTTTTTGTGTTGCCCATACAAAAAATGGCGCCATTCGACAAAATTGTTGCATTTTTATATGGGGACAACACACGAACCGGGCACAAACGGGTACCCGTTTGCAAGGTCTGCTCCTTATTCAGCTAATGCGTGATTTAAATCGATTTTGTTCCACAGGCCTGACCTTTCACCATAGTTTTTTTTATTTACACAATCAAATTAGTCCAAAATTGTACTGAGAGTTTAGTGACTTGTTCCAAGGAGGTATAATCAAGCGATATAAAATATCTTGGTGCGGGTATGGTTGGTCTTGGGATCAGGTTTGGTTGAATTTTGAAAGGGGAGCATATTGAGTATCGACAACACATTTGGAGACTTGGGCATGAATGAACTGTAGCTTAACTGAAAGTATAAGCATATGAGCAGGGAAATGAGAAAAGAGATAGCGAGCATTGCAAATAACTCTATTACCTTCCTTCATCCTGCCCTAGAGTTTATAAATAGTCAGATAATCTCCCTCTCCTATTTTCTATCACTGGTTGTTCCATCGAGACCATCTCTTACACTCCTTTACATTCCATTCGCTGCTTCTTGCGCAGTTTACCAAATCGTCTTCTGGACTAGATCACCTTCATTACTTGCATTTACAAGATGAAAATCTCTATTTTCCTCGCCGTTGCCGCTGTTTGCGTCGACCTTTCTTATGCGCATTGTAAAGAGGCGACCTCTTTATTCAACAGATATAAATGCGACAAGCCAAGTAAGGAATCCGGAAAGCTATGCACTCACTCGCATATTTATCGACCGCCTTCCCATAATGTTAATGATCGATTGTGACTGACTGTCATCCTTTGTAGCCAAAACTCTTACCAAGACCAAGACGTGCACCAAAACGCTGAGACAAGTCGTCACTGTGACCGCGCAGGCCGGAGCTGAGTTCGTCACCATAACTGCCCCAGCACCCGACCCGGTCACCATCACCGCGGATGCAATCACTGTTTCTGTATGCCCTACAGATGACACTAGCAACCCCGACTACTAGATTAATAAATGAGCCCCTGCTCTATCTGAGGGAAACGACCCAAGTATATATGATGAAACTTTTATAGAGAAGATGGCTTGGTGAGCATTATATTAGGTATTAGGCTTTCAATGGACAAGGCGGGAGCTGTGCCGAAAGCATCCTAGAAGATAGACGAAGATACCTTATAGAAAGTCCTGTTATAGATCCTTTGATTTATTATATTGGGTACTTAGATCCCAATTGTAAACCAAAGTTGGCGAAAAAAAAACTTGAATATAAGAGAATATAAACACTCGGAAATACTCCAATCGCCTGGAATTAGAGATAAATATATCACTGAGACCCAATTACAGAGAAATCTAGACAATTGTGCTAATCTCCCAGATCCAATTAAGTCTTCGGGACTGGACAAAGTAGTCGAATTAAATTGCATTATCGCAATAAGAATATCAAGATTAAGCTAGGCGTATACATATGCATTTTAACGAACAAATTTTGTTAGAAAAATAAAAGCGAGGAGGTAAGAGAACTAAAGATCCCCCCAAAAACAGATACCTGAGAGACAGTCATTTGGTAATCACCAATTGTTATAAATCTTGGAACGTCCATTAAAGAGCAAAATAAATATGAACCGATGCTGTACAAACTATTAAAAATTATTAAATGAAAAGAGAAATAGATTCTTGGGAAATGAATTTTATCTTCCATTGCACCAATACTTAGATAGAGTTCGCCGCCATTAGAGCTTCCGTGGCACGATCGAGCTGGGACTGCAATTCCTTTCTAGTATTGATGACTTGAACATCTTCCTTTGTGAGATTATGTAATTCTTCGTCGGTAAGCCTCACGATATACTCCGTTTTGAACAAACGTATAGGGCTATTGTCTCCAAGCAACTTCCGTTCGATGACTTGAAGATTTATTGTGGCAATAAACCTCTTCAGTGCAACTGGATAGTAAGCCTTTAAAATGTCGTGGATATCCTCGACGATAACATCGTCGTGTTTATGGGCTGCCATCACATCCTCAAGACTCATTGACTGACGGAGGCGGATCCGCTCCATTCTTGCTGCTTCACGCTTTTCCATATATTCTTCATCCACGGTCTGTAGAATACCGGTGAATTCGTCTTCCACAAGCTCATCGAATAGCGAATATGCTTCTTTGATGCTCTCATAGGTTGCCCTTGCGATGGTCATCATGATCCTCCCACGGACTCTATCCTCTTTGATAACTTTGCTGAACAGCTCCAAGTTAAACCGCCTGACGACTTCAGCTACCGCATTGATGTGCCGCCTTCCGAATTCACGCCAATTCTTTGCTTGCTCTCGAAATAGCTCGACCACAACATAAGGATTTATGATACCTTTGAGCTCAGGCCCACGCGAGGTATGGTAGGTCTCCCGGATCCAATCGTACATGTCTCTGGGCCCTAAAGCTTGCACACCTTCTCGATAAATGCTCTGTGTTTCGTTCTCCAGGTCGCGAAAACTGTGCAAAGTGGACTTGGTGTCATCATGAAGATCACCCCCGGCGTTTGACTCCGCATCAGATGCATCATCTCTTGTGCGTACATCTGGAGGATCGGATGCAACGTCATCATCGAGTCCGTCCAGTGTTTTGAACAAACGAGTATGACCTCGCTCTTTAATTGAAGTAGCGAATTCGTCGTTTAGTCTCTGGACGTGGGAACGTATCTTGAGGGGATTATTTTTGTCTAGGATCTGGCCCATTTCACCTTTGAGGTATCGAGTAACTTGAGTTTCGTAGTCCTTCGCTAGCACCGCGAGGTATTCCCTCTGCCTGAAGGCATCAACACGCGCATCTCCCAATTCCTCGAGTTTCTCTCTGGAGACCATAATTATCCGTCCGATTTCTTCAGCGAGCTTAGGGAGTTCGCCTTGTATATGCTGGTAAAGGAGTCTTCCGAGGAATATCTTTAGATTTTCGACCCCTATCTGGTCAGGTTTGAGGGTATTCCAAGGGTCTCTCCGAAAAAAATCCTCCTCTCGCTGTTGACGTTGTTCCAACGTGATACCTTCCCTAGTTTCTTTCGTTGAACGATTTTTGACAACAAACCAGCCGTGGCGCAGGAACTCAAGCTTATTAGCGGCGATTTGGAGAACCTACGTAGAAGTGATACCAAGTCAATCTTGGTTATCAGGTACACGTGTAACTCAAAATACTTAAGTGTACCAACCTCGTGTTCGTCGCCAGCTGGGATGTCATCACATCTCGTGATGACACCAACAGTTCTTTTGCCTTCTGGATCCGCTTTTCTAGCCATTCTGAAGACTTCTTGAGTCGCTAAATTGTTGTATCCATTCATGACCGCACTTTCGTAATCCAGTGAATCCCGTTAGCCATATAGCCCGTAATTTCCAAGTTATCATAATAATAAAATATTTTGTGGAGCTGGAAATGGAACTAGTTTGAAGGTAGAAGTCTGGTAGTTGCCGACTTTTGATGATACCAAGATCACGATGAAAATTTCGTCCTAAATTACGGAATTTTGAACTCACATTATGATAGTTCTCGGATCATTCAGATAATGCTGAATCAATTTCCGAATGAGAATTTTGTCCTCATCTGTTTGATTCTTCGTGGGATCTTATAAGATAATAACTCTCGAATAAGTAATGCCCTTCATTGCTTAAAAGATACAAGCTAAGAAACAACTTACTGTGGAATAATCCGGGGATGTCAACGATGGTAAGATGGTAATGATGGCGAGCGGCCAATTCGATCTTGAGTATATCATCGGAAAATCTTTTGCTTGCGATGCCTTCATAGCCCTCTGCATCGATTCCCATGACCTTCGCAGCCTATTATCCGGTTTAGTAATGGTCATAAAATAGTATATGGAAACTGTTTGATGTTGACTAGTTAATTTGAACGTACTCTTGAAAGAAGCTCTTGAAGTTCTCGATGCCCAAAATCCGACTCAGGACAGGTATACTCGAAACTTTGAATACTCCGTCTGAGAGTTTCATTTCTAATGGAGGTAGGGCCGGGCAAGATCGTTGCACGAACAATGGCCATAGAACTAGTAGTATCGGTCCGACGGAGTACAAATTGAGTGGCGAATCGGGTGCAAAGCTGATTCCCCACCGGGAAAGATATACCCGTAATGCTTTCTAATAGGGATGATTTGCCGCAAGATTGATCGCCGACAGCCACAAGCTTTTAATGACAAGATGGCTTTAGTTAGCAAGAGACCTTTAGATTCAGAGATTAGAGTAGGCTTCTCACCTGTGGTAAAGATATATCACCGACTTGTAACTCTCGGATTTGGTCAATGACGTTGAAAAGTTCGCTTCGGCCACCATTCTCACCATACATGTCCACCTTGATGAAGGGCTTTTCTCTCATCGTTGACCCCATGATTGTTATGTGTACAGATTTTGGGAATTCACTTTCAAGGTAGGGTTATATCATGCTATAATTATTGTACAATCGTATGAGTTCTGCTAAGACCTCATGCTATTTCTTTGGATCTAAAGATGGAGATTGCGAAATTCTGTATGCAAAATATTTTCTATATGGGTAATAATATAGGTACTATATTGAAAGAATAGAAGTCTAAGATTGATGAGTTGGAATAAAGCAGTCCAAGATTGTAGAATGATTTGATTGACAGGCCTAAAATTTTCCGGAGAAACGCCATATATTTATAAAATTTACAGAAATAAGTCTGTATCACGGAAAGCTCGGAAACGAGTTCTAGGGAATTGAGTTGTTCTAACTATTATCAGATCCTTCTCAGCAAATCTTAGTCATTACGACGGAATATACCGAGAGCATACTTGCAGTAGATATCCCTTTAATCTCAGCCTTGAGAATAAAGAAGAGATCGTAGAGTGTGTTGCAAGCCAAACCATATAGCAGCCAGTGGCTACTTGCAGCATAACAAAAATCCTACAGCTAGCAGTTAGGAAGACGGATACAACACATATGTACAGAGACATGTGGGTTACTACAAGATCGAGAACGAGTACCTGAGCCTCGAGGAGGGTGTAGTGGTTGCTACACAACTTAGCTTAGTCTTATCTGATCGAGCTCGAGTACCCATGCAAACTGAGACCGAGTCCATGCTACATTGCTTGCAGCAGCCCTATGGGTCAGAGAAAGCAGGCCAGAAACGAGGCTAGGTTACATGGTTTAGAGTAAGCGAAGATCCTTCTCCAAAGTATGACTCCGAGATCCGGCTTCCGTTCATTTGAACAAAAGCTTGCGAATTATTTGGCTGCAAGATTAAATCCTTCTCCTGATTGGAATTTGGCCAAAACCGTAATTTTAGTTGAGGGTCAAGTATCTGGAAATGATTTTCGGCTTGGTTTGGGTGCCTACGTATCGATTCTTGAATTTGACTTCGTGGCGTCGATAGCTGCAGCAGCCAAGAGCCTGCTGTAGAGCGAACAACATGAAAACCATCAGCCCAGTCCGACGATCGGCATTTTGAAGATATCGCAAGGAGTTTCCTAGTGCTTGTGGTGCTATCTAGACCGGAGCTGAGAAAACGAAACAAGTTTCTTGTTTTTCATCATATCCACTTGGGTGGAAAGTTATAAGCTTATAAGTTACCCTTTCACACATTTACTATCCTCTGACAGTATCGTAAATTAGAAATCGTTCGTTAGTTAGCTATGTCAAATCCCTAATAAGAGTATTTTCATTACTACACACAAAGCGTTTGGGAGTAAGTGAAGAGGAAGACCAACTACTAGAGACGGAGATAAGAAGTAGAGCTTCGTAGCTCCAGCTGAAGAGGACATGTTGAAGCCTGTTTCAGATAAGCGGATTTCCTGAAAAGTAACTAGTGGATCTACGCCGATCAACTCTTGAGCTCAGACCCCCTTATAGGCTTACCGAATTTCTCCAGTTTTGCAAAAATTACAAAAGGTGTCTGAAAGTTAGTAGCCCTGGTTTTTGGAGAGAAAAAAAAACGGAGCCTCGCGCAGGATGATGAGATGATGAGTATGTGAGGCTCTGTGGTAAAACAGAGTGTTGTTTGGCAACCGAGCCATAGCACCTAAGACCAATTAATGAATGCCGCACACCACCACAACCACATTGAATTGCAACATAATTCTCATGTTCAGCTTCCTCGAGCGTCTGTAGAAAGTTCGTAGAAACGGTAGAACACATACGCAGCTCCAAACGACTGTATATATATACCAAATACCCAGTTATGTAATTCTATAGAGGACCCGAAAACTAACTTAATCGCGTTTCCGGCCTGCTTTTGCAGAGTGGAAAATATGAGGTAGGAAGTCGGTTCAACTGTTCAGGTGAACTGGAATCTGTGCATTGCTTGCAGATGCGTATCTGAAATATTAAGTCGATCCTAGAAAAAGCTCATGACAATCACAACAAAGATATACTCTAATTAGGCTTGAATATTTAATTAGTGGAAGAGATAAAATTATATAGAAATAAAATACAACTTTATGTTTAATATTTGGAGGTCAATGAATCTAAATATTCTTAGAAAAAAGTTGAGCACATGCGCCCGAGATGACGCAGATAGCTCCCCCCTATATTGCTACACCCCCTCAGAGCAAGACACCGAGCTCGACCAACCATCAATTAAATATACTCGACTTGCAACTCCACATTCGCACAATCCCGCGGGACATACTTATTATCGAACTCGCCCCACGTACTAGTCCTCCAGAACAACTGCGGAATCTCCAAGTTCCAATAACAAACCATCCATCCCAAAAACGGAGGCCAAGTCGCAACTAACCCCCTGTCCTCTGTCATGATAATCCCCAAGAAATCATTCTCCGTGGTCGCGTTGTTGATCACGACGGGCGACCAGCCGATTCTGCCGGTCGTGTCTGCGCGGGGGAAATTGAGGGTCCAGTAATTGTCTGGGTCGTCTGGGATTTTGAAGGCGACCTTGCCATCGGTTTCGTTGTAGTGGATCTTGGAGGTGCTCCAGTATTTGTCCTCTGTGGGTTCGGCGGCGAGGCAGGTGTCGAACTCTTGGAGGATGCCTTTGGGGTTGCAGGAGTACACTGTTTATTTGATTATCGGTTAGTACGTATACACCTATGTATCGGTGGGGAGGCGAAGGAGGGGTATATGGTGGATGGCGTACCAATCAAGTTATTGAATCGGGCACGTCCATCTGATCTGGGCTCAAGAAGTTTGGTCTTGAGATGGAATTCATGGGTGGAGTTTGAAGCCGCGCCAACGGCCGACAGGGAGAGGAGGGTTGCAGCGGTGATGGCGAAGAACTTCATCTTGAGAAATATATCAGATATATGAGATATTCTGAGTAATTATTAATTGAGTATGAAGATGTCTTTATCAATATTTTATTCACATTTTTAACGGTTCTGATGGGCTTTATTTACATACACCAACTTGAGTCGACTCCTGGGTCGGCAAAATCATATGAAAATCGCTATACTTTTACTGTAAACCTTCTGAACTAGTCAATTTTGCTCTATCGCAAAATAGGCATCGCGACCTCGTAAACTAAAATTTCAAAATTTGATTGATCTAGGGTAGTGTTATAGTCTTAGGGACGCTGCGAGCTTGGTATTCAGCACCTCATTTTTTGAGGAAGCTGGCATCGGTAGTACGAGAAGAGCCTCAGCCTGTGGCACCTCGTTTAGTCGCTTGGACCTGCGCTGATGTAACTTGATGTCGTACCCAGAATGCTTGATTAATCGCGTTAGCTATCTCCAGGGCTCTTGGCAAGCTTGTACTGAACAAACTCCGAGATTTACGAGATTTGAAAGTCTGACCTGAAGTGTCGCTTAAACATTGCTGTTTGGGGAGGTGAAGTTTGGAAGCAGTGAATTTCATTTCGCAGCTGGTAAAAAAGTTGACAATGAGAAACAATCATGTAAAGTTGTATCGAGCAGTGATAGATTTGAGAAGTAAGCTTGTTGAATGCAATTGTGCACATGCACATGGAGTTTACAGTATTATATCCGTAATCAAGAATGTATAGTGCTTGAAAACCGCACCGGAACACTTTAAAAAATCACCACCAATAAAACTCCACAACTCTATTGAAATATCTACTGTGAGTATTCCGCAACTAGAAAAGGATTAATTGACACTTGGCTTGAATTGAATTAACAGGTCATCTGGTCTCGTTTGCCTCTGCAGTTTGTCAAGATCAGAAAGCTATGAAAAGAGCCTCCCAGATTCTGCTTTGAGGCTGTATGGAAGCAACTCACAGAAATTTAACACAGCATCACGACGCACTTGTCTCCTAAATCCGCCTTGACGCATGAAATCGCACACACGATCTGAATATTTGAATAGAAAAGCGAATTTTCTAGATGCTTAAGGAAGTATCTCGAGATGTTCCAAAGATTTTGACGTATGAATCTGCCCAATAGTCACATACGGTCAAACGGCAAGAATGACATCACCACGTGACATTTCAGTTTCATTCAACTCTCGGCCGCCAATTTTAAAATCTTTCGATCTTTTTCTCGATCAGGAAGATATTAAACTCCGTTAAAATTGCCTGATAGTCGACTCGTGCGAGAGACTAAAAATTTGTTCTCTCGAACACGATAGTCAAATTGAAAGTTGAGTTGTGCCCAACCGTCAGTAAAAATTTCCCAATTCGGAAATCAGCGTTGTGGTTCAGTAATTGATTACAAAGCTCCTGACATGGTTCGAAAATGGTGCAATTTTATGCACAAGCGTCGTTTCGTATTACGATATTGGATATATTGCAATAACTTAGGGGTTTATTGCTTCGTATTGTAAATCTGAGCTTTGAAGCTTTTGGACCGAAAGGTGTTCTCAACGGAGGCTTTGTGAAGTGTGAGGCTCGGAATGAAGATTTGCCGAGGCAATGCAGCAGACCCACAGACTGGACGGATCCTTCTCCCTCGCCCAATTGGCCAATCAACCCACATTGTGGACTGATATAGTAGTATGAACTTGAGATGGTTGAGTATGTCTCGCGACTCGGACGATAGCTTACATAGCGTACTCCCGAAGTTATACTATCGGTAGTCTCGTTTTATCGGTACTATGAATTGAAGATATCATGATACTAGCGCGAAGTCAAAAAAGTCGTGGATAGGTAGTCGGGCGGGGTCTATAAATTGAATACATTTTCCCTTGTTGTTCGAGATTTCATACTTCAATTAATCACCAGTACAATTATCCGCATCTTCATTATTCAATTGCATCGTAAAGTTTTCTCTTATATTTCCACTCCAATTTTACCATTCATCAAAATCCATATACAATAATGTCGGGAACTATGATATCTCTCGCTATCAACCCAGATGGCAGCTCCACCCTCTCTGAAATCCCAATACCTAAACCGGCCCCCCACGAGGTCCTAATCAAAGTGGCCGTAGCAGGCTCAAACCCAAAAGATTGGAAAATACCGCAGTGGCTGAATCAATCTGGCAACACGGGAGATGATTTCGGTGGCGTAGTCGAAGAAGTGGGTGAGGATGTATACGAGGTTCAAAAAGGTGATAGGGTTATGGCGTATAGATGGTATCCCAATCCCGCCGGTTCTTATGCGGAATACGCTATCGCCTACGATTTTATGACAGTTAAAATTCCTGAAACAGTGAGCTTTGAGGGTAAGTGCACATTTCGTCCGATCTATGTTTTCAAGATTGCTGGAGCGAATACTAATATAGTGTGAATTACAGAGGTGGCTACAATTCCATTGGCCTATTTGACCTCCGTGGTTGCTCTATATAACAAACTTCGTCTACCGTTGCCCTGGGCTCCCGCCACTAAACCGACCCCGCTGGTAGTCTACGGTGCTGCTACTGCTGTGGGCGCGTTTGCCATCAAACTTGCCCGACTCTCCAACATCCACCCAATCATTGGTGTTGTTGGTCGTGGGAAAGACTTTGCCGAAAATCTCATCGACAGATCGAAAGGCGACGAGCTGGTGGACTACCGAAATGGAAATGAAGCTGTGGTTAGCGGTATTTTGGCAGCATTGAAGAAGAACGGCTTCGAAAAGTCGGACTACGTGTTCGACACCGTTTCCGAACACGGAAGCGTGGTTGACTCTCTCGCCGTCTTGAGTGATAAGGGTCGGGTTACTGGTGTCCTGCCGTTGAATTTAGAACCTAAAGCTAAAGACCTCCCTAAGGACATCCCCTGGAAGATGACTAGTGTTGCTTTCGCATTTGCATCTGACTGGGAAGATGACTCTGAGGAGAAGAAATTGGGGATACCTTCGACTTCGGGTCGGGAAATGTCGTATGTGTTCATGAGGTGGGCTATTAGAGGCTTGAATGAGGGGTGGTTTACAGCTCATCCTTATGAGGTGGTGAAGGGAGGATTGAGGGGTGTGGAGGGTGCATTGAAGCAGCTGAAAGAAGGAAAGTCGAGTGCTGTTAAGTTTGTGGCCCGCATTGCAGAGACCGAGTAGGACGTTGTTTCATTGGTTATTTATATCTTTTCCGTGTAGTTGGCATGCGAGCAGATAGCTAATCCTTTTCGTTCCTTGATAAAGTTAAATACAATCTTTTACATTGCGATCGCGAGGTTTAAAAAGATACATGGAAGTAGCGATTGGTACCATTAGCTCTTGGTGATTTTAAATATTGAAAGGCATACACGGATTGCTGCGTAGAATTTGGGTTGACCTGAATATCTACGAAGATATTGGATAATGTAAAGAATTCTCCTCAGAAGACATCTTTATAAGTAAGTTAACACACGCTCGACGACATTGCTATTGTGTCTATTTATGGTGCTTAATTTGATCTTTCTTGTCCAAAGTTCGGAGCCTAATGTGCATTAATGCTAATGGAAGACCAGTGCGAAAGGAACAGGGGCTCTAGTTTGCGTTGTGTGTTATTATATCATCACGTGACGGCATTAGTAATTGGGCGGCCAAAATCTGGCTGGGCAAAAAAAGAAGGATGGAAATGAAATAAACAACCGTCATCCATCGCGACTGCACAATCAACATCACTACACGAGATACCACCCGGAACCTTTCATCGCTGGTACACTCACCGCTGACTCTCCCCCGAATTACCTCTTCCCAACACCTTATATACGTCCTGTGGACTCTACTGATACTTTGCCAGGGTTGCCGTGCTTGTTCGTCGCGCGTCGACACCGATCTCTCACAATGTCGGACAGTACGTTTCCCCCTTTATCACCCCCCTTTACCCACCTCCGCATCACTAACAATACACTTTCAGGCGACTTTGATCAAGTCAAACGCCTCCAGCAGGAGCGGAATGCTGCCAAAATCGGTTCCAAACGCGCTCTCGACTCTTCAACTCAGCGTAAGGACTTCTCCACCAAAGCTTCCCTCACGGCAAACTTTGACAAGGACCTTTACGGCGACAGTAATGGCGATAAATACGAAGGCTATAGCCAGGTCGTCATCGACGAGGACGAGGAGATGGAGGATGCGAATGGTGAACGACGCCTGGTAGGACAGTACACCGCGACCAAAGAAATGATGAACGAATTTGTTCGTGATGATGATGATCCGCTGGCGGGGCGGACGGAAGGCAGCAGAATCGCAGACCGCGAGACTGACTACCAGAAACGCAGATTTAACCGTGGACCCCTCACCCCGACCCGTGCCGACGCCTTTGCGAACAACCGACAGGATGGCGAGGACGGCGGCCGGAGTTACCGTGAAATTATGGCCGAGAACGAATTCGAACGTGAAAAGGAGCGGGTCTTGAAGGCTATCGAAGAAAAGAGGATGCAAGGTGGAGCGGACGCCGATGAACACCAAGCTACACTCTCGATCCAAGATTCTGCCGATGCGAGCGCGGATAAGGAAAACGCACCGGAAGGTAGACGGAGAAAGAGAAGGTGGGATGTGTCGACGACTGACTCTGCCAGCACGGCCACGGAAACCAAAGCGGAGGAACCGAAGAAGCGGTCGAGGTGGGATGAAACGCCTGCTCCGGTTGCACCCGGTGATGCACCGAAACGATCTAGATGGGATCAAGCACCTGCTTTGGTTCAAGCGACGCCAGTTGGAAACCAGGGCTTGGTCACTCCAATGCACCCATCGGCGGCCCCGGTAGCCCCAGCTGTCCCTTTTGGTGTTGATTATGGTCGAAATGCAGCACTATCGGACGAAGAACTCGACGCGATGCTCCCGAAAGAAGGCTACAAGATTCTCGAACCGCCGCCAGGCTACATGCCCATCCGTACTCCGGCACGAAAGCTCTTGGCTACCCCGGCGCCCATGGCCTCCGCGTCAGGTGTTGGAGGATTTATGATGCAGGAACCCGAAAACGCCAAACTACTCGGCAAGCAACTTCCAACCGATATTCCCGGCGTCGGAGATTTGCAGTTCTTCAAACCCGAGGATATGGCTTACTTCGGGAAACTAGTTGAAGGCGGAGACGAAAACGCCATGTCTGTAGATGAGCTGAAGGAACGCAAAATCATGAGACTTCTGTTGAAAGTCAAGAACGGTACACCGCCTATGCGAAAAACGGCCCTTCGTCAGTTAACTGACAATGCTCGCGCGTTTGGTGCCGGACCACTCTTCAACCAAATTCTCCCTTTGCTCATGGAACGTACGCTCGAAGATCAAGAACGCCACTTGCTCGTCAAGGTTATCGATCGTATCTTGTACAAGCTCGACGACTTGGTCAGGCCGTACGTACACAAAATTTTGGTGGTTATCGAACCTCTCCTTATCGATCAGGATTACTATGCTCGTGTTGAGGGACGAGAGATTATCAGCAACTTGTCGAAAGCTGCTGGTCTTGCTCACATGATTTCGACGATGAGACCGGATATCGATCATGTGGACGAGTACGTGCGAAACACCACCGCCAGAGCCTTTGCCGTCGTCGCATCCGCGTTGGGTATACCTGCGTTGCTACCATTCTTGAGAGCCGTGTGCAGGAGTAAGAAGTCATGGCAGGCGCGACACACCGGTGTGAAGATTGTACAACAAATCCCTATTCTCATGGGATGTGCCATCTTGCCTCATTTGAAAGGGTTGGTCGATTGTATAGGACCTAATCTAGAAGACGAGCAAGCGAAGGTTCGAACTGTCACATCTCTGGCTATCGCGGCTCTAGCCGAAGCTGCTCATCCATATGGTATAGAGAGTTTCGATACCATCCTAAATCCGCTCTGGACTGGTGCTAGGAAACAGAGAGGAAAAGGCTTGGCCGGTTTCTTGAAGGCTGTTGGTTACATTATCCCGTTGATGGACGAAGAGTATGCCAATTATTACACGAGGCAGGTGATGGAAATTCTTCAGCGTGAATTTAACTCCCCGGACGAAGAGATGAAGAAAGTTGTGCTCAAAGTCGTATCACAGTGCTCGGCTACCGATGGCGTTACAGCTGCATACTTGAAAGCCGAGGTCTTGCCGGAATTCTTCACTTGCTTTTGGATCAGGAGAATGGCGTTGGATAAGAGGAATTACAGACAGGTGGTGGAGACTACCGTCGACGTGTCGCAGAAGGTGGGAGTGTCGGAGATTATCGAGCGAGTGGTAGATCATCTGAAGGACGAGAGTGAAGCTTATAGGAAGATGACACTTGAGACGATTGAGAAGGTGATCGCGGCGTTGGGGGCGGCTGATATCGCGGAGAGATTGGAGGAGCGACTTATCGACGGTGTGCTGTATGCTTTCCAGGAGCAAACTGTGGAGGATGTGGTCATGTTGAACGGATTCGGAACTGTGGTCAACGCGCTTGGAACGAGATGCAAACCCTATCTTCCACAAATCGTCAGTACAATCTTGTGGAGACTGAACAACAAGTCCTCGACCGTTCGACAACAATCTGCCGATTTGATCAGTCGGATCGCTATGGTTATGAAGCAGTGCGGTGAGGATGCATTGATGGGTAAACTGGGTATTGTGTTATACGAATACCTCGGTGAAGAGTACCCAGAGGTTCTCGGATCCATCCTCGGCGCCCTCAGGTCCATCGTCACCGTCGTTGGTATCAACTCGATGCAACCTCCCATCAAAGATCTTCTCCCTCGTCTCACCCCCATTCTCCGAAATCGTCACGAAAAGGTACAAGAAAACACCATCGATCTTGTGGGTCGTATTGCCGATCGCGGTCCGGAATTCGTATCCGCAAGAGAATGGATGCGTATCTGCTTCGAACTGCTGGATATGTTGAAGGCACACAAGAAGGGTATTCGTCGTGCAGCGAACAACACGTTTGGTTTCATCGCTAAAGCTATTGGTCCACAGGACGTGCTGGCTACTCTTCTCAACAACTTGAGAGTCCAGGAACGTCAGTCACGAGTGTGTACTGCTGTTGCGATCGGTATCGTTGCTGAAACTTGCGCACCGTTCACTGTGCTACCGGCTCTGATGAACGAGTACCGCGTTCCGGAGCTCAACGTGCAGAACGGTGTGTTGAAGAGTTTGAGCTTCTTGTTCGAGTATATCGGTGAGATGGCGAAGGATTACGTTTATGCTGTTACCCCGTTGCTGGAGGATGCTTTGATCGATAGGGATCAAGTTCATAGACAGACAGCTGCCAGTGTAGTGAAGCATGTGGCGTTGGGGGTAGTAGGTTTGGGATGCGAGGATGCCATGATGCACTTGTTGAACTTGCTCTATCCTAATCTATTTGAAACCTCGCCGCACGTTATCGATCGTATTATCGAGGCTATCGATGCTATCCGTATGGCGATCGGACCTGGGTTGGTTATGAATTACGTGTGGGCTGGTTTATTCCATCCCGCTAGAAAAGTTAGGACGCCGTACTGTAAGTCTTCTCCTGTCTATCTTGCAACATTGGTTATAATTTACTAACATATGATTTTAGGGAGGTTGTACAATAACGCGTACGTTCAATCGGCGGATAGTATGGTTCCATTCTACCCTAACCTTGACGAGGATAAGTTACAGAGGAACGAGCTATATATCATGGTGTGATGGGTTTGTTTTTCTATGTTTAGTTCTAGTGTATACTTTTCTTTTCTTTTTGTTTATACGGTTTATGATGTGGCCTGCTGTGCCGACAAATACTAGCGGTCAATGGTCACTCTTCAAAAGACTGTTCTTTTTTAGTATACTTTCGATTAACGCTGGGTTTTATCGTTTCATTCTTTCACTATCTTTTATGTATTCTTTTGACTAGTATTTTCATTATGGAAAAATGGAAAATAAGATCTGTAATAATACGAGTGAGGCGACTCGGGGCGAATCTATTTTTTTGTCTTCTACATATATATCCTCAATTCGATCGAGCAGTAGACGGTTAAGGTTAGATTGTAACGAACATGTGCTGGTAGACGGGAGCAGTAGGGAAATCAATCCTACAGCGCCCAATAGTTAAAGAAAACAAGTGACAACTCAAAGTGATAAAGCAAGACAAAACGATGACCCCAAGATCATAGTCTCAAACCATGAATTGCGTGGCATCTTCATCCAAAAAAGTTCAAAAAAACAATTCGGTGCCCCAAATGATATCAACTCCTCCCCCATTACACCGTACAAAATGTGCACCGGGCAATCAATTGCATTCGAGTGGTAAAATCAAATCCGACTAAACGCCGAGAAGATGTACTCCAAGCTTGCAACTCTCCCAAAACCAAATCGATCTCGTAAACCAGACACCAGCTTCAACAATCATCAAAGCGGAAATATCAAAACCAGCCAGGCGGACCAAATGACTTATCCCTCCCCCTAGGATTATAATTCGGGTCGTTAGCCATAGCCAGTCTTCTCTGTACTTCCGTCGCGATCTGTGCCTTCCTCCACTTCCTCCCCGGCGCAGACAATACAACCTCAAACAACGACCACAAGGTTTTCAAAAACGCCACATCCTGAACACAATACCGTCCGATCTCAGGTCTCAACGGCCGCTCATTAAAAACTTCATAACTACCACCCTTCTCCGGTGCGAAAAGCTTCACACCAGCCTCCTTTGTCGCGGTTATCACCTTCGCCTGTTCTTCAGACATGACATTATAACTCGATAACACCTTTGCCAACCCGTTCAGAAACTTCTTCTTACCAGCACGACAGGCGAGTTCCATAAGTTGGATATCAATCGCCCCCGCCATCTTGACTTGATACAGATTCACCAACGCGTCATTATCATTCCTCACATCGAACAGCACGACCGGAACTAACGGATCCTCGAGGAGTGATTTCAACGTCGTGTTTGGATTTGTTCTACCGGGCGTGGTGAACGCGGAGTGTTGTAGCGTGTGCACGTCTATCAGATATGTAGTACGTTGCGGGGCGGCATAGATTGTTAATATCGAGATTGTACCATACCGTGAGAGGTTTATACCCTCTAGGTCGATATATAGCGATGGTGGATCGGATGGAAGTGGAGCGAGGAGGTCTACTATTGTTGCGACTTCGGAAACGGTGGATATTAACGTCCATGGGTTTTCGATGGCGAGGGTGGTCGGTGTGCTTGGGGTGCTGGCACTGGTCGGTGGGGTGGACATTATTGCGGGTGGGTATGCTGTGTTTAAGGTTGGGATATTTGCAGGCCTATGCGCTGGGATGTTCTGATATGGTTGGGTGAAACCTTGGGGTAAGGATGGCTGAGACCAGTTTGTTACAGGTATGGGATTTGGTGGTTGAGTAGTTTGGTACGTAGGTCCATGCGGGTGTAGATAACATGTATTAGGTAGATGTAAGCAGCATGTAGATGGGTGATTTTGAGGTATGGACTGGTGTGGTTGCTGTAAGAATGGGTTAATAGGTCCAAGTGGCTGATTTTGAGGGCTAGATACTGGGCTCGGAAAGCCAGGGCTTGTATTTTGACCTCCAAAGTTCGAGGCTAGGTGGTCAAACGGCTGATTTTGAACGAGTGGTTGCGGATTTGAAACTTCAGATATGTTCTCGACATACGGTGTTTGAAGCCCGGGGTTGAGATTGTGAGGTACAAACGAAGCAGCTGAAGGATTGGGCTTGTGGCTCGATCCATTTGGCGGATTAGACCTTTCTGGGAATATATAGTCCATATTGGAACAAATGAGATGAGCGAGGGAGCGGATAAGAGCTAATATTGACTTGTGGTAAATTTAAACTAGGGTTGCATCGGACGAGTAGATTTGAGTCTATCGAGATAGGATGCTGCCTGAAGTTTAGAAATTTAGAAACCTAGATAATTACAGTACCAGCCTGGTGGTTTTATATAGTTTGCGGGAAAAAGTAAACATTCAAGCGGTAATATAGATACTCGAATATATAAAAGATTTTTGCGGCTCAAGGCCTGTCTAAAACAGTTTCGCAATCTCGACGGGAAGGCTGAAGGATCTGCTGTCAGAGACTCGCCAGATGGAAGCTCTCCACAAGGCACAGTAATTTTGACTCACCCTAAACTCCAACGTTTGTTTTGTGTTGTCCAGCCAAAAATGCAACAAGAGTCTTCGACGCATGTGCTGTCATGCATGCAGCATGCATGAAACTCAAGATGAAGATGGTTGCTTCGAGAAGTTGACCGGGTTAAGGGGTTGAAGATGCAGAAGATTGCTCAGTCATATTTCCGGTTCTTCATTTCTCTTTTCCAGGCGCTTCTAATGGATACCCATCGCACTCGACTCGCCACCAGCCACCCAATAAGCATGCGAATCGGCGGGTCACATGGGGATAACGAGAATACAACAATAACAACTCGTTATGATCTTGAGATATATATTCGTTGACGATAGTGGCCATATCGAATAAAGCCCCGAGAACCAGTATGAAATATATCTAGATGATGCGATTCAATTGTATGCGGAAGGTATTTGTAATAAGTAATTGGATATCAGATTCGATCATTAGAATATTGCTTGTTAATACACGCTCGAGTAATTACTTAGATATCGATATTTATTGACAAGCTAAATACTCATGTTACTAGGATCTTACAGGCATATACAGTTCTTGTCAGGCTCTCGGCATATGCTTCTTTATCAATCCTTCAATCTCTTTGCTTACCAAGAGTCGTCGAGACCATTCAGCAGCGGATTCATCCTCCTCCCCTTGATCTTTAAAACCATGCTCGTAGGCAAGATCAATCGACTCTTGGTCCAGCCAACAGTCCATTATCGAACTCCCATCATCTGTCCTAATATTAACGTCCGCTCCACTCTCAATCAGTAGTCTCACAGTTTCATTATGTCCTCCAGACGCCGCCCAATATAGCGCAGTAAACCCTCCATCGTCAGTTCCGTTGATATCCGCTCCTCGCTCGAGAAGATCTCGAATGTGTACGTTTTGGGCCCGGGTAGCCGCCGAGCGAAGACCAGATATGGTGTAGTAATGCTCTGATATGTTCAACCTCCCGGTAATAGCTTGGTTCTGCTGATGTTCTATTGTTTCGCAGAAATCTATGGCTCGGTGGCCCGACATTGTAGCGATAGTGGCGTCGGCTTCGTTGTCCAAGAGAAACTCGACAAATTCTGTATGCTCTCGTAAGACAGCGATATGAAGTGAAGTATATCCTCCCGGGCCGAGGTTTATATCTGCGCCATGATCTAGGAGAAGTTCACCGATCTCCACAAAACCATAATAAGCCGCTATATGTAAAGGGGTCCAACCTTTGTTGTCTTCTATTGCAACCTCGGCGCCGTATTTCAAAAAGAGCTCAACAACTTCGAGGTTTCCTGATTTCACGGCTTTATAGAATGCCGTGCGCTCGTTGCGACTCGTTCTGATACGATGGTCGATACCATTTCGTAGCAGAACCTCGATACAAGCTGGAAAATTTTGTGATGCGGTGTGGTGCAATGCTGTATGATTATCTTTATCCACTGATTTGAGAATTTCGGGATTGTGTTTGATGAGAAGCTCAGATACAACTTCAAAGCCCGCAGGAGCAGACTCATCTAGTGCTGTCCAACCGCCCTCGTCTTTAGCAAATATATCGACACCGCGTTTCAGAAGAAATTCAACAACGGCGGTATGCCCCTGGCTCGATGCTATCGTTAGCGGGGTCCTATTCTCATGCGGCTCTCTCGAATCGAGATCGACACCGTGGCCCGCAAGAATTTCAATGATATTCTTATGTCCGTTGAATGCTGCGGCGTGGAGAGCTGTATGGTAATCACCTCCAGAGGCATCGATATTCGCACCTGCGGCTATAAGGATATTGACACATTCTGCTTGACCGTATGCGCTCGCGCCTTGTAGCGGATAAACGTAGTCGCCGGCCTTGAGGTTAGGGTCTGCCCCATTCTCTAGCAGTAAGGAGACAATTTTTGGATATCCTTTACAAGCTGCGGCTTGAAGAGGAGTACCGTATCTACCGCCTATTGGATTCGGATCCATCCCTTGACGAAGGAGTTCTCTGACCGGTTCCAGAAAGCCAGCTTGAGCGGCAGTGTAGAGCGCAGATGGCATGGCATTGAGCGATCTCGAAACGTCAGGCTTTGATAACCAAGGTGTATCTGGATCGAAGAACCTAATCTGACTCTGTCCTTGAGATACAAGAAACTCCACGCACAATTTATCGAGTTCCTTCAGTTCGTCGCCCTTCTTTGTGACCGAGAAAGACACCGGAATACCAAGTAACTGAAGCATCTGAGCAAGAAACTGGATGATCAAGAATACCACCATTTTCTGCTCGTCCTCGACTCCACCTGGGCCTATGTGAGAAACTTGGGTTCCAACCTCGGCTTTAGCAGCTTTGATCGCGTCTTGAACATGCTGCGACCAGTATCTAGCTGCGTATCGAGCAAGAGGTGTATCCCTAAGCGCTTCATCATAGGTAGGAAGATCTTCCTTTGTATCAAATTGTTGTAGGTATACGATACAAGCCTCCGCGATGCTCCGCTGAGCGACGGCTTCGGTGATGTAGAAGTAAGAAGCCGATGAGCTAAGAATCTTCTTGGAAAGGAGGTAATCTCGAACTGAGAGATGTGCGAGCCTCAGCTCACGATACTCTTCGCCCGCCATTTTCACAGTTGTAACGGAAACCAAGTTGCTATACTGATGGAAGTACCTGGCAGCGTTAACTTGAAGGCATCTTTCGGGATCATATCGCGCGCGGGGTTTCGCTTCGAAATCTATCGCGAGCACCTCGCATATCTCGTCGAGATGCATTGGTCTTGCAGAGAAGCATAACCATCTGAGTACTTGACAGAGCGGAAGTCTGCGCGATTCGTCTACGGCTCCTAGAGTTCGTTCGTATGTATCTTCGAGTGTTGCCGGCAGGGATTCCAGAGCCTGCTCTAATTCCTTTCGCGTGAAGCATCTCCGAAGAACCTCGAGTTGACATGCCACCCATCGAAAACTAACAACTTTGTTAACTACGTTCAAAAGCTTTCTGAACAGAGTGTTGGATGCGTACTTTCCATTCGCGCGGCCGATAAGCGATTTGGCAATCGATTTACGCTCTTCTGGGCTCCATTGATTTAAAGGCTCATCTGGGCTGTCAAGTGTTGCCTCAACATACATCCGCACATCTCCATTAATATTCTCTTCCATGGATATCGTGTACCCTCTCCAGCTTCGGTTCGGCAGTTCGGTATCCAATTCACTCCGGCTCGTAATCAGAAATCTAACATTTGGAAGCTTCCATTGCCCAACAATAGTATTAACAAGTCTCAAAAACTCTTGTCTCTCTTTACACTCGTCAAGTGCATCCGCGACAAGATAGCATGGGGAGAAGAGATTGATGAGAGATCGAAGTGTTGTGCTCAGATCTTGCGTCAACGGTGGTTTTGTACCATTCTGACTACGACTGTACAGACTTTTCAGCGGGGCGGGGACAGCGCCATCTTTGTTGGAATTCGATGCAATGTTCTGGGAAGATAGTTGATATATCAAGGATCTCAGCAGCATGTTATGCTCTTGTGATACTGAGTGGTTGGTCTGGTCAAAGTAAAGATAGGCGATTCCTGCGGTATACTCGCGCTTGGTGCCTGATATCAAATGATTGATCGCAGTTGAACTAATATGCTATCAGCATGTTATATTATCAAGTTGGGATATATATAAGTCAAGAAAATACCAGAGAACGGTCTTTCCACGACCGGCTATATTGTTTCAATTTCGATTAGAATTTATCAAATTCCATGGACGATATATTCAGTATACATACCGCCTCCGGAAACCCATAGCAGAGATGCAGGCGAGGTTCTCCATTGTCTGAACTCTGGGTTGTTGAAGAACCACCCGCCCGTGTTCTCGCTTCTTTTATCAGATGCGATCACATGGCTGGGTGAGAAATCCGGTGGCTTGAGCCAATCTTTAATCTTCTCCAACTCGACAGAGTCGGCTACTCGGTCCATTATATCATTCATCTTGTTGTTCTGTCGTCTATTACTTAGTTAGATTGGAAAGAATGATAAGATATATAAAAAGGCCAAATATAGTTTGATGTCCAAGTTGCAACGTTTGCAGGTTTTGGCTTTCGTTGAAATACGGAGGATAGAAGCCGCGGACTAGACTTACAACAAAATAGACCCGATGGCCTGTTGGATAAGTTCGTTTATTTTTGATATATCGTCACGTAGTTTTTTCAAGTTATTTTCTTGAAATGGATACAAAATCCGAACTTTCATCGACATAACCTTACGTTTCGATTGCTTCTTATCGGGAGGCTCGACGAACTTCTTAAGCTCTTCGTTCAGTTCAAGAATCCGCGCTAATTATAGTTTAGTGTCCTCGAGGATCAGCCCCCCAAACTACGAAATCGGAATACTACCTCGTACAGCGCGAGGCAAAGGACTATTAACGGGTTCGCGAACCTCTAGCAGTCTCGAATATACCGGAAATGCACTGTTCCATCTCCGCTTTTAACGAACTATCATTCATCGCACTCTCGATACCCTATTCCCAAGAGAGTCAGCCAAATTACTGGACGCGAGTTTTTGTGTTGCATGTTGCATGTTGACACTGATTCGCTGGGTGTCGAGGTGAAAGCTCGCCTCGAGTTGAGACACGAAATGGACCGAAGTTGTCTTACTTGGAGAGTTTGCATGAGGTTACCGGTGTCCTCGTAAAGGAGGTCGACATCCTTCTGTGCGCCTTTGTAGCTCGTGCAGTAATCTGTTATCCCCTGGCATAACTGGATACCTAGCGAAACGAGCCCCGCGATGCTCGCGGCCAGCCCGAGAGCTGCCATTCTAGTCGAGTTCGCTAAGTAAATAGGAGCCGTTAGGAGCGTCACCAGTTCGAAGGGGATAATTTGGTATCAACACAGGAGTATCGGAACTATGTGGCGACCGAAATTCGGATTAAAATGACGGAGATGAAGATATACGAGAGAAAACCAATTTACTGGATTCGAAATCAAAGAACCAAGAAATGACACTCGAATCCTGTGGGTTCAGGCCACCTGAGCGGGGCATGCAAAGCTCCGGGTTCGAGATTTTGCACTATTGTCGGCTCCCGGTCAAACATTTCTCTTTTTAGCGCTCCAAGAACTGCTTTCCAAATGTTCCGCAAGGGTATTCTCAGCCATAACATCTAGCTCATGACAATAAGGCGATACAATACTCAGCGCAAGAGCCTAACCAAGTCAGAGTAGTCGGCAGAGAGGCGACCCCATATAAATGACCTGGTGAGCCTAGTGCTGAAGCGGAAATCGCACGCCAATATCACCTTTGGATCAACTTCCTACCGACATCTTGGCTGTACCGTTTTATCACTCTTTCGGATATCTTCAGGTCGCGACGATCCTGAACAAATTAATCAGGATTGGTCACAACTTCAGGCGACCGTTTAAATTTTGCCAACCCGATTGATCAAAAAAAACATGGCCAGCGCAACAAGTCATCTTCTCTCGATTCCGCAAGAGATAGCTGACGGGATTCTGTCACATTTACCATACCGACAAATCAAGAAGTTTTCTACATGCTCAAAAGCATGCCGCAGAATGGCTTCAAAAGTCGCTTTTGCCAGAATGTGGAAGGTAACGCCAGAGTCCTGTGCAGCACTCAGGGATGACGGAGGTATCGTGGATTTTCGGAAATGTATCAAAAACATCATCTTAGAAGACGAGCGCATCAGAAGCGTCAACGATATCTGCAGCTATATTCGAGAGTGTATAATGGAATTAAGAGCAGTTGAGCACCTTGTGGGTATCAGAATTGAGGATGTGCAGAGATTCTTCTTTTTTACAGATTTCATTAGTAAATCTCTCCGGAAGGAAATCGCACCAAATTTAATACTCAAATTCTCGGAATTTCATTCATACAACAGATTCACAACATTAAGGCTGAATATCGATGATGACACCAGGGAACCTCAATGCACGGGATTTTCTGCTGCGAACAGTCAGTTCTTAAATGATCTAGTCAACAGCGATCAGGACGCTGAAGAACATGCTCGCTTGCTTCCGGCACCGCCAAAGTCTCTCCACACTCTCCGCATAAACCTAGTGACTCCTTCGTATCAATATAAGGTTCCATCTTACGTTAGCGAAGGCCTCCACATTCTGCAGCAGTTCTGTGGTGCTGGGATCAGAAACCTTCTTGTCGATGAACTTTTATGGCTAAACCCTATACTACCGAAATATTTCCCTAACGTAGAAAAATCTCTCCATTTCGCTGGACGAAATCAAAGCGTACGCTATGGGAGAAGAGATGGTTGGATTCAAGGAGCTACTCAAAATGAAAAGGATTCGGCAATTGTCGCTGCCTTGGTTTGCTGCAGGTTCGATAGGAAATTTAGTTAGTACCGAGTGCCTGGGTCGGAGCATAGACTTCTGGATTAGAAACGGACTGGAAGAACTCGAAACTGTAAATTTTATGGGTATCGCGAGCCTGTGCGCGGAAGATATGGATGATATTACATGTACCATTATTAGAAATGGAGAAGTGTGGACTTTAAGCTGGGGGGAAGTCACGCCGACTAAAATCTGCCCGATATCTTGAGGGTTAATAATCCGCGTATAAAAAGTCGAAGCTAAACATTCAGTTCAACCTTAATACTCTATTACTTCCGGTAAGATTTTTGAGTGTAAATTTAAAACGTTTCAGTTAACTTGTATATATGCTCTGCTTTGCGTTTGAGATACAGCGCTTGCCAACAATACGAATCCATGCAATTCCTACGATTTACAAATATTAGTTACAGAATTTTATACCCCCCCAAAAATATCAATGGAGACTCTAAGAATTGTCAATTCCTTTTCATTTCTGTTCAACAAGTGCGATCCAATCGTACAGAAATAGTAACATTTAGGAATAAGATATTATCGCCATGTAAATAATGGATCTCCAACACCGAAAAACGAAGAAAACCCTCTCGCGGCTGTGGAAGTATCTTGGGTCCCGACTAGCAACAGCACGGACCACATGCTTTGATATTCTACATAAAGCCCTTCCTAAATTTTATCCTAAGGATCCAGCGAAATGGAAACTTACGGGCAACTCGAACGGCGTTGGCAGTACCAAAGAAAGCACTACCACAGCATTAGCTTGGGATATAACCTCTCAAAGTCCCACAATGACTCGTCTCCAAGCAATTGGTCGCTTTCATGTCTTGCATACTCTCATAGCTAAAAAGATTCCTTACATCGTCTGGGGCCTCGAAGCTCTTGCCTGTCATTCGGTCCCCACATTCCCACGAGACCCTCTTGAAATTCTAGTTCCCAAAGATTACCTCATCGAAGCCGCGAAAGCTATCGCCGCCGATCGGTATACTTTCTATCATCGTATCGCGCCATTTGCTCATGTTGACGACTACACCTTCGCAAATAACATCAGCACACTAGTACGCCGAAACCTTAAAGAATGCGAGTATCTTCAAGCTACCCGAACCTTGGTACGATTTCAACCATGGCAAATTATCCTGATACCCGACCATATTTTCAATTTCGAATCTGCGAGTCCGATGTATCCCCTCTCGGATAATGTTACGAGACCTCCATGTAATTTCATGCTAGCAGGAACAATCGCGAATTTGAGGGTACCCGGATTTTTCGCAATGTTGAACGCACTCCTCACTACGAGATGGTGTAGATGCTTGGATGAAAATGACGATGTTATACTGGAGGAATTAGAAGAGAAGGCGAGATTACTCATTATCTGGCATATTAAGCGGGATGAGGAGGCTGAGGTTTATGAATCTCATTTTGATTTACCATATGACCTACAGGGTATTCGGGAAATGTTACATCCGTGGAATAGAGATTTCATCGACCATAGATATCTCGAATCTGTTTCTTCAAAGTTTGGGGTAACGGATGAGATTCGATGCAGTCTAGGAAATGAGAGTATTCGCAATGAAACTGGGCTAGATGATAATGGCTCAGACCTGCGAAGATAAAGAAAAGTTCTTCAATAGAATGTTTAGAATTCTCAGTACACAAGGACTGTAAATCAGTCGACCCAGCATTGGAGCACTAATTACAAGAAGTGCTTGAGTATTACGATCACTAATATGGAAGCAAATTATGGTAAATAACTGGAACAAGAGAAAAGAAGCAGAATAAAAAGACAAGTGATGTCAAATTCGCCGAAGTATTAGAAGGATATTTGTTTATTAAATGTAACTACTATCACCACGCGAGTCTGCTTTTACTGAGTACTTTGTCAAAATCTATTGGGGCACGATTTTGATTGGAAGCGATCCACGCCAACCGCCCATTCTCGTCCATATCTGTGAAGAACGCCATTCGGTTATCCCAACTTTTATCATAATTAAACGTACCGCCGTTTAAAGGCCCCATCGCTCCGGGAGCGAGTGGATACGTCCATCTTATACTAGACGAGTTGTCGAACATGCGCATTATATTATTCTTAAGCAGGCCCGGTACATGGAATTCGTCAATCACCTTGTAAGCAGAGAAATGCTCTCCCTTGCGTAAGTTTTCGTTTAGCAACACAAACGGGTCTGCCCCTGCTACTAGAAGCACCTTTAAAGATTGATAACTTTTGTTGGCAAGCCGACTCGAGAGGTTTGGGGTGACCAGAACGTCGCAAACCTTTTCAAGGCAAGTTTGGACAATATCTTTAACGGAAGTGCGTGGGGGAGGCTTCGCATTCTGGTTGCGGGGTAATATAGAGGATGTAATATTTGCGCAATAGCTGTTCTGGCACAATACCTGAAGAAGGTTTGGCGCCCAAATTGAAAGCGCGGGACCGAAGACTTCGAGATTATATTCAGGATAATCTTCATAGTCAGTCTCTTTTCCCTTTAATATTCTTGAAAAGGTCGAGTCAACTATCTCAAGAATATCATTATCTAAGAAAGAATCCCTTGGTAAAAGTATACCGTCTTGCAGAATCGGTCTGAGTCTCTCGGTAGGTATGTCAGGATAAGTTTCGGACAATATCCCGCTTGTAATTTCAATGCCTTCTGTGACAAGAAGTACACCGATCCATAGCAATACACGAAAAAAAGTGTTGATAGAGGGAGAGAGAGAGCTGGAAGCCAAGATTTTGGGGTCATAAACCGAAGATAGAAGTTTGTCTCGTTCTCCGGGTGTTAAGAAATTTGCTAGAGATTCTAAAATCAAAACAGCGGATTTTAACCCCCCGAAGAGCAAGGGGAGGAAAGCGTCGGCAAAATCCTTTTCGAATTTCGTGATTTGTCGTAGACCAATAATCAAGCCTAAGATTATCTGTACCATGTCTCGAAATAGTGACACTATATTCTCCTGTATGTAGTTTAAGATAATGAAGGTTGGCCCTGAGGATTTTTGGGATAATGAAAACAATATGTTTGCCATGTCCAATAGGCCTTGTACACTGCCCACGGTACGTAAAACTGCGGGCTCTGGAAGTTGGTTGCCATTTAAACCGTGTACACCAGGAACTATCGCTTTTCCGCTTTCTGGATCTGGCAAATTTTTATCAGCGAAATTCGCTGTTACTCCCATAATAGCTAAGAAGATATTTTGCCAACAAAACGGAAATATCCCTGGTGTGAGTGCCCTGCCTTTTTGGAGTTCTGTATCAAAAGCCTTTTGGAAAGCCTTAGAATCATAGTCGAGAATTGCGTTTCCAATAACTCCTATATTCCATCCGTCTGGAAGTAAGAAGGCTGGCCATGGTGGAACAAATTGAATATCAGTGTAGTTATGGACACCATAGAGACGAGCCAATAACTGCGGGATAGCTGCTGGATAAGGTCCTAGTCTGGTGAGAAAATGGAGCTCATTATAGTTGAGGGGATGTTTCAGCGCTTGTTCTTGAAACTCCTTTTCAATAGAAACTGCATTGTTGAACTCCAGCAATACTCGGCTTAGCTCAGTGATCTCAAACTCTACCGAAATTCGAAATGCTTGAACTATGAGCCCTTTAAATCTAGGCCGGGAATAGGTTCTCGGCAGAATGGGAAATATTTTTCGTATAATTTGGATATTTCGTGTTTCCAAGGCACGTTGCACGCCTGTCAGTAGAGCTTCGTTGTTTTGTGTCGCATTCTGCAACCACTCATTAAACTCTGGTCCGAATGCCATATATAAATCGCTCCTTCCAGTACTACAAACCAAAACAAAGAATCTCTCTAGCTTAGAACTTGATTTGCCATCTAGATGCCAGCCAGGTGCAAAATAATCTCCGAAGTATAAGTAACCTTTGACACCTCGGTTAATTAGCATACTGACAACATCAATATCTCCATGTTCAATCGCGTAATCGAAAGGACTATTTCCATATTTATCAAGTTTAGTTGTCGCCCATTGAATGGTGGTCATTGCGATCAAAAGTTCCGCACAACGTAAACTCCCATTTAGGCAAGCAATATGAAGTAGACTTCGATGATTCGAATCCGTTTTGGACCAGGTGGGAATCCCAGGGGAAGGCAAATGATCTGGATCAGTGGTTCCCAAAACAATTAGTTTTAACATGCTTTCATTCTGGTGAGCTGCCGCAACATGGGCCATAGTAGTTCCATCTGGCAGAGTTAAGTCGCGATAGTAAGTGTTCGGTTGTACTGTGGCACGTAGTCTTTCGAATATCGTAGAAACCAGTACTCTGTGGTCGTTTTCAACTGCCCAAACAAAAGCGTCAGTGTAACGATAAGGGCCAGAGGAGTACTTTTTGCCCCACGGTCGTATGTCAAAAAGCGTTTCTTTTCCAAAGCAAAGATTTACTAAATCATTATAGCATGCCTTTGCTTTTGAGAGCTTGTCGAAATCCAGGGTATGGCAATGCTGTAGCCAGAATGTCCTCACATATTCTAAAAGTTTAAATTGGCGAAGTATTGACTCTGGAGGAGGCTTCGGACGATAGATATATCTGGCAAAATTTACTTTGACCTTCGGAACCGGTATTTCCTGTTCGAACAACCCACTCATCAATCTGAACCCCCTTAAGAACGAGGTAAGTCCTTTCCCCACCCTAGTGTCAGTGAGAATTGGCATTGCTACTGTTGAGGCAAACTCCTGAATAAGTTCCATGTTGTTGTTGACGCTTTGAACGGATGATTCCTGAAAAAGGACAACGGAAGTTTCGAAGTCCGAAAATGAAAGATATGTGAGACATATTTTAGCAATACTATCTTCTGAAAGGCAAATAGATCGTGCGACATCTTCTAGGCCTTGACTAAGGCTTGTTTGGTTAGATTTAACGAGTTTAGAAATATCGCTGAGCTCAGTAATATACTGTTTGAGAGTGTAATGGAAGAATGTGACTGTATCGTCTGCTTCGTTGCATTCTAAGAGATTACCACACCGCTTGATAACCGTCCACCGACGATCTCCAATTGCGACTTTCTGAATCTGTAGTTGCTGGTCTCCGATAGTAATTATTATCGCTTCCATGAGTTCGTCGATCGTAAGTGGTCGCTTAGCGTGATAGATCCAGTTGTATACTCTTACTATCGTTCTCCATGTCTGGAGAGGACTGTTCCCGACAAAAAATATCTTTTTGAGACCTCTTTCATAGGTTTCAAAGAGATCATTCGGTAGCTGATCAAGTTTATCCTCCACCTCCGAATCCGTGGCGCAGTCGCAAATATCCTAGTAGCGCGAATAGCAATGGTCAGCTAATGTCTGAGCAATGCAACAGAGCAATAACTGATAAAGCAACTATGCATGGCCTATCCTCTGTTTGAGACTTGAAGACTTGCCTTTAACTGCAGCGATACCCAAAGAAACCTGTCAAACATGTAGACAATATTATTAGCAACTGATGGCAACTCTTCGGAATTCGTGCATCAGTACATACATTCCATCAGCCTTGACAGTGAGTTTGTCAACAACCTTTTCATAAAGCGTTTGGTTATTGAGTTTGAGCTTTCCTTCTGACTTTAAGAGCTCTACTTGCTCAGATATGTATGTCGTCAGATCCGTGTTTGCCTGGGAGACTGCCAAAGATACTTCCGGATAGCGTTTGAGACAATCCTTGATGTCGATATCATTTCGGCTTGAAACATAGATCGAGATTATGGAATCCGGAAAAGTTGACACACGATCAACCCATTTCATTAGCTCGCCTTTGGAACGGTTGTCGCACTCGTCAATCCCATCAAGAATTATCCTAATTTGTCCAAAAAGCCGCGCAAAAGTGAAAAAGATTTCTAGAAGCTCTTCGAACTCGATTGAGTAACTGCTTTGAACGAGTAATTCCAAACTGTCTAATAAACTCTCAGGCGTGGAGGCTAGTCCCAGGTTAAGAAGCATCTGCTTTATGAAACTTTGTAAGATTGTTCTCGGATAAAGCGAATCCTCTTCTTTGAACTCGCACATATACGAAAGAAGGACCGTATTCTGGAGCTTTGCAACAACTTGTGTTTGATGTTCATATACCCAACCACTATTTTATATCAGCACAGAGTCATAATAGATTCATTGTTGCCTAAAGTTAGGTCAGGTCATTGCTATAGTATACCTCAGAATTGTTTTGCCAGAACCCGCTACGTCCTCGTCAGCGGATGTACCTTGTTAAACTTGTAGTAGTGATGATTCAATTTTACCTTTACCATGAACCCATAAGACTGCCGAGTTTGAAGGGTTGCTCCACCTCACATATTCGTCGCATTTAAGAATCCATTCGCAGGTCCCTTTATGGCGAGTGCGTTGAGAATGTTGCATTTTCTTGTCATAATTGTAGGAACAAAGTCTTGACACAACAAAATCCCATCTCTTTTCTACCGGTGGACTCACTCAGTGTTAGCCCTAATACTTGGTACTATAGAGTTTAAATTTGTGCCCTTACTTTTCCGTCTTGCCTCCTCATCGATTCTTTCTTGTAGAACAAGACTCCTTTCGGATTGCTGAAGCCTCCGTTCGTCTGCTTGGGCCGCACGCTCTTTCGACGCTTCTATCATATGTGCGAGCCCAGCCTCTCTCTCGACATTGGCTTTGTGTCGTCGGAAGCGGTCCATTACGTCGCCAAATTGCCTTTCAAACGGCTTCCACACCAACTTCACGGCCGCTTTTGTACTTGGTGAAAAAGAAAAAGTAGCTTCTATTTTTCCTTTATTGTTAGTAAATCTTTCTTTAGAAATAATAGTGGCGATACCCCTTCTCAAATAACATGTAAGAGCTACATACTTCCAGGTTTCGATTCTCTCAGTTTTAGGAAAACCTCTTTCGCAGATGTGCAAAACTGCAGGATATCAACGTAAACCAGCGAAAGCGCATGCAGAAGATACTTTTCGCTAGGAAACAGTTTTGCATATGAGCCGAATCGTGGAAGCACATCGCCGATCCGTTCAAACATGTCCATGAGCTTTTCATGGTACTTGCCAAACGACTCGGCCAACTTGAAAAAAATGAATGCATTAGCGTGCACGGTTTGTTTCTCGTAGTAAATGGTGTTGACTTACAACAAGCACAATTCTCAGCCCTCCCCAGAGAGGACAGAGGATGGTAGACTGGCTGTTCGATATAACATCCAAAGCTGTCCCATATTGACCTATAGCATCAACAATGGGCATCAACTTCGAGGCCATGTACCAAGCTTTGCTGTTTTGCTTCTCATTTTTCTGGGCTGCGCTCGCAGCGTAGAGCACCTCCTCCACTGTCACACTATTGAATTTCGCCTTTTCTGCATCGCTCAAACCTTGCGTAAACCGCTCCTTTGCGATGTTCCAAGGATCGCAAAAAGTTCTATACAAATAAGGAGAGATGATAGTGTTAGTCGCCAATCCGAAATGCTGTTATAGAGAGTCCTGGATCCTTACCCGCTCATAGTTTAAACATCGAGATCTAAAACCTGGACTTCCGAACGAAATATGTATTGTGATTTGAGTTAACTGAGAAGCAATAGGGATGCTGTTGGCTTGATAGCCTGGAGGTGTAGCTTTAATTTCAGCCCCACCATAGAAACAGAATTGGGGAAACCACCGAATTTCGACAGCCTTGAGAAGGATCACAGATGCGCATTGGGCAAACTAATCTAGAGCCCAAGGCAAAGTGGTGCCTCTGAGAATGCAACACAAACAGAATGTGTATATTGAAAAAAGGATATTTCGGTGGGAAAAAAAATTGTTATTGTTGACACCATCGAGATTCAAAACCCCAAATAAATATCCAAATCACGAAGCTATCTGGTCCAAATCCCGAACTCCCATCTTTGCAACGACAGGAACAGTTGAAACATCAAATTTACTTAACTTAAGTGCTTAGAATCCATATGTCATGGAAATGGAGCCCCACTAGTACACAGTTCTATCCTTGAGCATCAAGATTACCAGTTTTATTAGTTTCGGTGGTTATTCATTTCAAGTATACTTGTGTGATGACTTCTAAATTTGGTTGTAGGAGTTCTATAGATATTTTAGCTTGTATTACATGTGGGTGTCTAGAGAAACCTAAGAATCTTTAAGTTCCAAAAAGATAAACTCTTAAGGCCAGTAGTGTTCTTGGTTTTTCGAAGTAGAAGATTAGGCAGCAACTTCTCATTCCCAATGTCCTCATCATCCACTCAGCTGTTCAAAAAAAAAAAAAAAAAAAAGAGGTGAGTAAACTTGGAATTCTCTCTCGTTGGAGTAATATCCAAACTACAGAGAGTTCTATCTATTTTCCAATTTTACTCTCATTTGAATGCTCTCATTTTTGGCCTGTGCCCACACATCTTGGGCACTACTAGTCATTTAGTTAGCAGCACCCAAATCCTTTCTACGAATAGCAAATCCGCCCGTCCAACCGATCCAAGAAGTTTCCCAAGGCCCTCTTAAAAGCGTTACTGTCAAGGCTGCGCATAGGAATCTAATGTCGGCGCTGCCGCTATGAACTCAGCCTCCTTTAGAATACAAATGATTTCCTACACTGGTACCCATCAGCTGCCCGGCAAAAGCGCTAACGGTATACGCAACATTCGACCTATTCCTAGCTTCTGGTGCAGCACCGTATATTGTAGCGCGATAGGCAATAATTGCGGTCTGAACTCCGAAATCAATGCCTATCGCTTGAGTCACAAGTCCCGCAATGGAGAAGATTCCCGTCAAGGTGCCGATGACCACCCAGCAATAGCATACATTAGCCCAAGGGCGACAAAGAAATTCGGTACAAACCTGTCCATCACCATTCGACTGTAAGGGGGAACAAATGCCAAAGGTGCTATTCCGATAAGCGCAAAAAGTCCAATATTCATGGAAGACCAATTGTAGATCGAGGAAGATAGTAAGGCGGTAAGCGTCGTCCAGTAGGAGGCGAAAACGGCATTAGCGAAGAATGTCATAATGCTAGCGTAAGGTAACACCGGTTGTTCATATAAAAGACGAATAATGCTCCACAACATAAGATGATAGCTTTTTTCGCGTAAGATAGTAGATGGATAGTCTGGCATAAAGAGCCATAAGAGAATAAAGTTTAAGTATTGAAGGCCCAGACCCATCCAGTAGATATTTCTCCAAGCTGTATATTGAGCAACCATACCCGATAAGACTCTTGGAAGCAGCATGCCAAGCATGAGACTAGAGAAAATAATAGATATCGCTGTAGCTCTACGATTCAGCGGAGCGAGACTGCTCGACAAGGGAATCATGAGCTGCGGCGTAACCGTTGTAATACCGGTGAGATAACTTACTGCGCAGAAAGCTTTGAAATCTTTTATGACGCATAAGCATACCCACAATATGGATGTGAAGAAGACCAAGCCAAGGATGAATGGTCGGATCCGTGAGCGATCTCCTAGAGGGCAAAGCAACAAGATACCGCTTCCGTAACCTGCCTGCATAGCAGTTGGAATCAACGATGCTTTTTCATAGCTAATGCCAAAGTCCGCCGCTACCACATTAAGTACAGGATAGCTATAATAAAGATATGCTGCGATAATAGCGCTAGCAAAGGCGAAGAGAATATTAAGTGGCAAAGAGAATTGTAGCTCCTGCTCAGATGGTGATAACTTGCGTAACGATCTAATGAGACGACCAGGTGATTGTATTTTGACCTTCCAACTAGATATGTATCCGGTTGCTAAACATGATGAATTAAAAGGGGGAATACTACCTCGATCTTGCCTCTGAATTGTTATGTTTTGGGTATAGAAAGAAGAGATTGTTGTCCCTCGTCTCCGTTAATGGTTGTTACGATATCAGAAAGTGTAGCTATAATAGATCTATTCCAATCGAATTAATTCAAGTATTTTTTATAAATGAATCAAACCCAAAACTTTCTAAGTAAAATTCGTGAGTTGCAGACAGAAGACCTAATTCATACAGAGGCGACTCGGTTAGCTCACCGATCGGCCATAGGGTCCTACCTCTTCGGCCTTCTACCGGATAAATCGATATTTGACTCATGTCCAGCACTGATATCTCAGTAGTCGATCTCTCGAAATCGATTTCATTTGGTAAAAATTGATAATATATTGAAAATATTTTATGGCTTATCATCGGGCGTGTCCGACTTTGTACGCAAACAAAGAACTATATCAAACGACTTCTTTCCCATGAAAACAAACTTGGTTGATCATTCCTAAATTTGCAAGATAAAGGGCGCAAATGGTAATATTTCGACCTTCAAGTGCAAGTCGGGCTGGACTCAATTGATCAATCCCGAACTAGATAGCTTTAAGTCAGTATCTTGATTATTATTTCCAAGACTACTGATATTTATCTAATAAAATGCTTTGCAGTCGAAAAAGATCGGATTAAAAATTATGGAACTACATAGAAGAAATCATCAGGTTGCTGCCGATCCTAGCCGATCTAGACTATCCGCACCAGCAGAAGATGAAGTAAAATACCCAGAGGGAGGCGTCGCAGCATGGCTCGTAGTTCTTGGTGCATGGAGCGCTCTTTTCCCTTCAATGGGCTTGCTCAACACTTTGGAGTCCTGCAAGCTCGGGTCGCTCAGCACCAGTTGTCAAATTACCCTGAATCTACGGCCGGATGGATTTTTAGCATCCATGCTTTCATCGCATATTTCGGAGGGCTGCAAGTTGGTTTGCTAATCCAAACTACTAGATTGAAGTATTTGACTCTAGAACCTTTAAGGTTCGCTTTTCGATGCTTATCATGTGAAACCATTAGTCATTTCTGGTACAGTAGGAATCACCGCAACCATAATGCTTTTAAGTGTTAGCAATTGTAAGTCCTGTTTTTGGGTCGCTCAAGGAAGCATAATATTTACCTTATTTGAATAGCATACTACCAGTTCCTTTTATCCTTTGGCGTCCTTGGTTGCTTGTTTTCGAGCCTTTTATTTACCCCAAGCGTTCCCGCTATCGGCCATTGGTTCTGTCAGAGAAGGCCACTAGCAACGGGTGTCGTATTTACTGCAGGCAGTACAGGCGGAGTATTATTCCCACTAATCATGCTGCACTTGGCTCCTAAAATTGGTTCCCTTGGGCTATACGAGTTATTGGATTCCTCACATGTGGTCTCTGTATCACATCATGCTCCTCGCTAAGGACTCGATTGCCACTTAATAAGCATGCCGGTGCTGCTATCGATCTTGTAGCCTTAAAAGACGCGAAATACGGGATGACAACTTTAGCGGTATACTTCATAGAATCTGCAATATTCATATCTTCCACTTATATAACCTCCTATGCCATCAATGTTGGAATTGACCCTATACACGCTTATTGGGTGGTTGCTTTCATTAATGCGGCTCCTATCCCAGGAAGGGCCCTCCCAGGATACTTTGCCAACCGCTATGGTCGGTTTAACGTTATGGCAGCTACTTCATCAATATGCTCCTTATTCAGCTTCACAGTTTGGCTTCTTTGTGGAGATAATGAAGCGGCAATCACTGCTTTTGCGTTTCTATTTGGCTCCTGGAGTGGCACGGCTGTAGGACTTGCCCGTGTGCATTGCTCAAGTATGCAAGATTGGAGATTATGGTAAGAGGAGCGGTACCGCGTTTGCTATGTCTAGTTTCGGGGCGCTTGTTGGTATCCCTGTAGCTGAAGCTATTTTAAATCGACCAGGCACCGGTTATCCTGGTCTCATTTCTTTTGTGGGGTCGCTCTATGTTGCCGGTTCTATTGCTTTCCTCATTGTTAGAGGTATTGGGGGTGGGTGGGGCCTTCGTGTAGACCTCTGACATCGACCTGATTCTCAAGATACATAAGAAGAGAAATCGGTTCTCCATCTAGCCAATAGCACTTCATGAGAGTTTTATAAGTAAAGGAGACCTCAAATCTTCAATTATGTTAGATGATTCTATCAAATTAGCCAAAACTTTGAACTGCGCAACAAACAAGATGAGAAATAACGCCAATCCTATCTCTATTCCGTGGTAAATCTTAAGTCAGCTTTCTTGAGTTTCTTCCAATATGAAAATGCAAGTCTCGTGTGTTTTTGACTTCTCAGACATGAAGGGACTTATTATAAATAAAATATAGACATCATGCAGCATAACCTAGAATAGTCGGATTTGAGATTGCAACAAAGGCAACACATCCAAGTGCGGGCCAGCTGTAGAATTATATTGAGACTTCGGGTTTCTGTGACAAGCTAAAAAGAAACCAATCCAACATAACTAGTGTGAGCGATTACTGACTTGAATACATGTAACACATGTGCTTAGGCTTAGTCTCGCGGTTTGCCATACCTAGTCTTGTATATCTGGCGTTGTACATGCAATCGTTTTCTAATTGTAACACGCAGTCTACTAGCCTCGAGAGCTTTGTCCACGTGCATCTAAATTGGTACTACTATCTTGATACATCTTCGTATGTAGAAAATCATACACTAGCTTCGGGCCTTCTATTTTTATATTCTAGGTGAGCAGTTCAAACCATTTTTTCCGCCAATTTCAAATCTTTAGCTTCGTGCTTCACGACTGCTCGCCTATATACGATTCGGGCTACATTGTACCAATACTTCCCAAACCAGAATCCATCATCCACCAGCCATTCAAAATCTCCCAAGTCAGTATGGGCTTCACCGAGTGCGAACAATGAAGTGAACATTCGCCGATTCACGTCCTTTGCATGTGTTATAGCGAATACCGCGTAGAATATACCTAAAACCAACGAATAACCAAACGCCGTCCGCAACGTTTCTGACGCTTTCCATCTCTTGCGAACACGTTTGGACGCCCAACCCGATATAATTGCGACTAATATCGTACCAAAAGTGATCACCAATGCTACAGTAATGAATGAAGTTAAACGAGGGACTTTATCATCCCCTTGCCAATCCCTGATATTCATCCCAAATACCCCAGTCGCAAAGGTCAATGGGACGAAAACGAACGCCAGTCTCGTGAGCTTGTTCACGCTTTCACTCTGGATTATCGATTGTTTGGCCTCGTTGATCGATTCTGTGGCTGCTTCTCTATTGAGCGCGTCAGTCACCGATTGTTGCACTAAAGCGGCCTTGTCCCTGAGAAAGTCCAAGTCCTGGAACGCGCAATCCAGTTTCTCTTGGACGTATATCGAGGTTTCATTAGAAAAGTCCAGCCAAGGATCCCTCATATGCGCTTTTAGGGATGTTGTAGTGGTGAATATTTCTTGCTGAAAGCCTTCGCTTGTAATGTATGCGTTGTATGGATCTCTTTCAGAGAGATTATGCGGTAGCCTTCGCTCATACAACTTTTCTTCTGCCCATGTGAGCAACATTGACGTTTCAAGGGCACATAGATGCAGAAGTGGGAGGATGAGATTTATCGGGTGTTGACACGATAAATCCACGTCGTCCGCTTGGAATTCAGATAACCTACGAAGATATCTATACGTCAAGTTCATTCGTGAGGGTACAGCCAAGGAGGTTGATGAAAATTGAGGTCTGCGAATCGTAGGCCGCTCGAAATCCCTTAGCGCCGCCTCCAGATTCTCAGCGGGAGAGTCTATGAGCACAAGGACTAAATCGATTGTCAGCACCATGTTTATACTGTACCTCCGCGCTTCCGTAAGTTTTTGTTGAGCACGAACCCGTATTTACCCCAACTTTTGCATCCCCAGGTTTCAGCAAGACTGCTGTACTCTTGCCGCCTCCAAAGTGTATCTCGATCGGGGATCTAATAGCCTCCGATGGTAGGTAAGGTGTTGCAAAATAGGTGGACGGTTTAGGGAATAGTGTGCCCATATGTTCAATAAATATCCTTGGGTCAATATCCATCGCATAACCAATCGTCTTCAAAATCTCACAATTGATCTCCTTTTCATGTGAGACCACCACGAGTCGCAATTCTACCACGAGTTCGTCCTGCTCGTCGAGCATTGTTTGGACTTCCTCTGCATTTGTACAAACGCCGTGGATTATCGGCTGCAAGACACTCGAATTTGTTGAAATAAAATCGACAAAATATACTGCCGTTTTCTGTTCTTCCTGGCCCTCTTGGTGACGTTCGAGATAATACTTCAAAGCCGCGATGTCCGGGTGTTGGTGTACAATCGCGCAAATATATTCGAAATAATCTTCGTATATAACTTCGAATTGTGATATTTGCGTTTCGGGTATGCTGATTGTTGAACGTAACGCGGGCGGCAAATTCAGCGGGACTGACTCAGCGGTGCCATTCTCCGAAACGCAAATATCCGCATGGGCATCCGCGTCGTTCATGCTGCAGGCCCAGCATCTGTAGGGATCCTGTCTAGCGATGCTGCGAATAATCTCTCCTCCACAAATATGAACTGTCGCAAAACAACCCTCAGGTTTCGTTGAATATTCTTCGGCTGTCAGGTTTCGTCGCGGGTAAGCTCCTGCTTTTCAAACCACTTTATTTGGGGGCTGTCTTCCATTCCCTCAAAGAAGGCACCTCCAAAGGCAGTTTTCCAGTGCACTTTTGGCAAACGCGAACTGCGAACGGAACAGGGGTGAAACAAATCGCAGCTTTCCGATTGGTTATACCAATTCATGACAACAAACACAATTGGCAGTAACCCAGTTCAGTAGTAAGTCTTCAAAAGGCTTCGAGTGTCATGAATCAGCAGAGGTGGTTGAATTAAAAGAGCGTTCCTAACCCAACTTGTTCCACGTTCCAAAAAGTTTACGCGCTCTTATGCCAAGATATCGAGGTCAATCTACAAGATAATCTTGTAGCATTCAGAATGTTTCTACAACAAAATTCGTTCAATGCAACTTATATGGCTTGTGAGATTACGTGAATATTTAAAAGTCGTTATTTTTAAGAGTTGTGAACGATTATGTGAGTATATATAAGATTTCATTAGTATTATCTATGACGCGCATATTAGATTATTCCGAGCCGAATATTATATAGCATCCTCTGATTAAATTGTAAACCCATTCAAACTTTTCCTAACCTTTCCCCAGTCGATTTTAACTTTATCTTCCCAGAAACCAAAGAAACTTTTGTTGTAAAGAGCAAAAACTTTTCCGAGACCTTCTTTTGTACAGTTTTATTTCATCGTGCTTTTAACTCTCCTTCGTCTATACCATTATTATCACTTTTTTTCAACAGGGATCCGTGATTCGAGATTGGAGATTTAAGCAGTAGCAGCGCACTTGAAGGCGACTTCAGTCTTGGCTGGGAGGGTGATAGTGGTGGTCTTCTGGACAACTGGACCGTGACCCATGAAGATATGGGTGGTTCGGATTTCACAGCCGTTGCATTCGATGGTGCGTTCAGCAGCGACGGTGCTGGCGTAGACGGTTTCAGTTGGGGAGAGGTCGAATTGTTGAGCAACATTGACGACAGTGGTGCACTTGGCAGTGGCCTTGCATTGGTAATCTTGAACGGTGGTAGCGTCAAGGGTGACAGTTGCGGTCTTAGGAGGAACAACCTGAACGGATAGGATTATTAGTTGACTGTTTCTGACCGAGTACATGATAATGACGATCTACTTACTGGTCCGGGTCCCATTGGCAAGTAGACAGTGCGGATAGCACAATTTTCAGCAGCGCACTCAATTCGGTTGACGGCAGTGACGGTTCTTCTGTAGACGGTCTCAGTAGGAGAGAGACCAGTCATCGAAGGAATGACGTGAACAGTAGCAGTGCATAGTGGTGCAGCAACAGCTGGGAGAGCCAAGGCAGATCTAACGATTCAAGAATATTAGACTCTCAAATTCTAAACTTAAGAAAAATCGCGGCAAAGCCTGGAAACCTTACCCGGCCAAGGAGAGAACGGCGACAACTGGGAAGAGCATTTTTAATTATTGGTAAAGAGAGAAGATCTCAAAAATTGATAGAGTTATAGTAGTAAAAGTGAAAGATTCTTTGTGCAAATTGCAACAAAAGCTGATTGATTTAATATATGATTGAGTAGATGATTGAATGTGAAGATGCGATGTGATACTGAAGAAAGTGTTTGTCAGTAAGTCGGCTCGACGGGACCCTTATATAGAAAAAATATGTTGAAGTCTCTCAGCTCGAATATGATCTGATTATCACAGTATCGTGGTCAGTTACGAATCAATTGTTAGTTCTCTAAGCTAACTTAGCTTTAGCACCCTGCGGCTACCTCCGGATATCGATCCTGTCGGGAATGACAGCTCCATGATGAAGGAGTGAAGTAAACTAGTGATTCGGAACTTCCTTTATCGATATCCCTACCCTACTACCTAGTTATTCGGTAGTTCCTGGATCTTTCACGCCCACACGCTAAGTCTAGGAGATACTAGGTTAAGCGATATATCCCATGCTCAGATAGAGTTCTAGAAGCCGCACGAAAGACATTTTTCGCCTGTCAGACTGACCCCATAACCCAATAACCCAATCGGCTAGAAGATCCTCCTTCAGGCGAGCTTGATCATCACTAAAGCCGCTCAAGGGAATCCCTTGGAGAAAATCTTTTTCTTGAAAATTTCTGCAATGGCATCGACAGGCCGGACTGCAGGGTTTCGACATCGCTCGATGAGCTGAGAATCGGTGCTAGTAATCTGTTCAGCCCCTTGAGAATTTGGGCAAATTGAAATCGAAGCGTTATGGTGACGTTTATAATAGGTTTATCATGATATCACTCATAATAGCCCATAAAGTTCCATCTCGAAGTTTAAAACTATCAATAAACAAAGCAGTAACCGGTCGCCTATCAACCTGCATTGTTGTAATTAAACGTTGCCAAATGTTTCGCCCAGTCGCGTCGCGTCACTTTGTCTCTGCCCGGCTTTTGTTCAGCTTTGGCATCTGCAAGGGCAAGGCTAGCGCACAACACGGGATAGGGCACTTCCCTTGTTGGGTCGCCTTCCCTGTCGCATGAGCCCTCTAAGAGCCGACTAACTTTGACAAAAATTTTTCAACAACTTGGGTTAGATTGCGATCATGCAGCTCTAGTTAAAGGTTCTTCGTAATGCGGCATTAGAGCTAAACTTTGGGAAGCTCAATTCTTCAGCAAATTTTTTCAATTTTAGCAAGGGCATTTTGGCAGCTCGCACGGGAGAAAAGGGGCTGAGCTCAGTCCCCAGGGAAAATTTAAACTTGCAGGATTAGATATCGTCGGCTCGTTCGGGCTTCCATGGCTCTAGAATCTTCCCCGGATTCGATACTTCAGAAATTGGAAAATAGCCCTGCTAAATCGAAAGACAAATACTGAATCTAATAGCTCAGAGTCGTTGAAATGTAACCTCGGCCAACGTCCGCCAGCAATGAATGGCCTATGGAAACCCTGCGATATAGCAGATCCTTTACTAGCTAATAGCTTTCTCAAATCTAGCAGTCCTATACCTTAACAATTCAAATCGGTATGGTTCTTATGGCTTGTATGATAGTTTGTGTTAAGGGCATAGTAGGTTTGAATAATTGCAGCCCTCGGCATGACAATATCGACACGCCACCACTACCGCAAAAAGTGTCATCAGATATAATCCTTCTTTCTAATGGGGCGAAGGACCGCTCTGAATGATGTCAATTTCTCGTCGGAAGGTGCCAGCTAGTACCCAGAACCCAGAAGGAAAGCAATATTTTCGCCACTAGTTTGCAATTTAGTCGCAAATAGCAACTTCTCCCGCTCGGCTTAGGCGTTAAATTTTATAACGTCAACATGAGAACATATTAGCAGGGAAATGATTTTCTTCGGCCTTAGTTTTACCTAGCTCTTATAATGAGCATAATAATGCTAAATGTAACCTCGGCTTAATGCTAACAATATTTGATTAGATGTGTACACTCTAAGACATGAACCGTCCTTCCATGGCGGCTTCGTATTCCAAATTGAATGTGACCATAAACGAGAAGGTTTATCGTCTTAAGAGTGCTGATAGACGAAGAGAATGCATATGATTATTCAGCGACATTCCGTTATAAGTTAATATCAGAAACTGCTTGATGTCGGTGAGCAATATAGTCATTTCGTCCTTGTCTCTCACACAGCAACTACACCTGATCGAACGCAGTTCTTAGCATGGAACTCTCCTGATAAAATATGTACAAAAAAATTCAAGTTGTCTATCCACTGGTGATAACTTATTTATTGAGAACGGAGGCATGTGTAGGATTGATTGGATCAGCGTTGGACGGAATGTAGGAGCCACAGATTCAAATCTTGGAAGATCTGTCTTTTCGTTCATCTAGACCACTGGCAGGTTTGGTAATATCTACTATGATATCCCTAAAGAATCGATGCCTATTGATCCCTTAAATGATATTCTTCCCTCGAAGACCATGTTACTCGTGCCAAAATCGTGGGGGACAACAGGCACGAACCACCAAGATAAGTTGATCGAGGCGACTGTAATATCGAATCGGAGACCCACGGGAATAGCTAGTGCGCATGGGTAGATTCACTCCATAGTCTACGAGGCAAATATCTGGTACGGATGGATAATTTGATTATCAAACTTGGACAAATCTAACATCGATAAATTTTACTTCTTCTCGCTGAGCCGGAGGTAGAACATTGATTTCATCAGGGCTCCATAATCCGACATGTTGCACAAAACGTCGGGGTACAGCTAGAGTCCAAGTCCGCCATTCACGATACCCGAAATAGAGACTGATGAACTCTTTGACCTTCATTGTGTTGCGTGGCTGCAGCGCGGACCTGCCGCTTGAGGCAGCGAACGAACCCATACCATATCTTCCTTGATTTCTTGGCCCTCGCGGAAACGACCATCCTATTCTGATCGCGTAGGGAAGTGGTTTGCCATCCTCGAGTTGGGATACAAAAATGGGGTCTTCCAGGCATTCTAGGATGTTGAGAGTGCTGGGGGAATCTTGATCCGTTGGTCGAACACTTTCGCCCTCTGCATCAATATCAGGCGTCGAGTATAGAGTGTTAAGGAAAGTCCTGGGTGGCTTTATATTTATTGCATTTATTTTGATTTGAAAAATTGCTCTATGAATCAAAAATGGAGCTTCTTTGTTTGTGACGGTCGCGTATTTTGCTCCGAATGAGTGTTTTATGACATTCTCGTTTGAAAGATATAGGTTTTGATATCGCCGGCGGCGGAGTACTTTAAGTGTTTGTGATTTCCAATATTTGCAAACTCTCATCAGGGTGGGGTATTGAGAATTGTCGGCTGCTTCTATAATCATATCTTGTAATTCGAAAGGGATATACAGCTGAGTCGTTTTAGAGCTCGATTTTGTTGGGTTACATATAAGTATTGAGGGTGCTGGTTTCGATGAACCTGGTATTAAGAGAGATAGAACAGGTCTTGCCATGACTTGAGCTAACATATAACTAGAAGCTCTTGTCAACAGCTCTAGAAATTTTAGATAGTTAGCGATACGTGTTACAGACTTCCTTATATGTATAAATGATAGCGTGAGAGATACCTACAGTATCCAGAAATCATTCACCGACGCGCGTTATAGCAGGATTTGCCGAAATTTATGCTTTGAAAATTCCTAGACATAGAAAAATAGGGAAGTCGGTAAACAAATCCGGGGCCCGAAGTTGAAATCTCAATTATGATGTTCTAATATTATACTATGAATCGATTATAGTATATGACGGCAGTGTATAACATGTAATGCAAATGTGAGCAAAAGGTTTGAATGGGGTTGATCCTGCGTTATAGCGTGGCGTCGCTCGAGACTTTGAGATCGATATCGCTAAGTCTCAGTATGAATCGTTCGAACTTCGAAGCTTTTCACAGATCTACTTTGTTCCCTTCCATGGATTATTATTTTGATGGCGCTTTGCAATGTGAACAGCTTGCCGCATGCTGATGTTTTGAATATGATGGTCTCTTCTTGTCTCACAGTTTGTCTCTTCGGTCGTTCGAAGGAACAACACGGCTCAGGCCAGAATTTCTTTTTTTCGGATTTCTAAATTTAGATTTGGAGTCCACATGCGGGTTCCATGTTCCAACTTTAACAACACCGATTCTAGAATTCTGTGCGACCACCTGCATTTCTATAGCCAAGGATCTGGTTGCGTGTGAATCTAATATAAACTGAGCGATGCTCTCGATTTCTTCGACTGACCGTGCATATGCGCATAGATAAGAGATGACTCATTTCCCTTGCGTAGGAGAGCTTGAGATGAGAGCGACATCCCAAAATATGCACCTCAGTCTCGATTTATTCGATTCATTTCGTTGGGCAATCAAGTTGGCTAAGCTTTTATTTTGGATTGGGAACAAACGAGGCATGCGGAGGACCCACCGCCGGATATCTGACCACACGGCCCGAAATTTCCTAGTTTTATGCTTGAAATGCGCGCGGCCTCGGAACTCGTCACACAAGAGTTGGTAAATATAGTGTCATCATTGATTCGCTGGTATCTCTCCGGTCTCTTAAAAAGTCTTTCCAGCACTCTGGAACGCATTTTACGACGGAGCATTAGGGTGTCTTCAGAGAGGTCTAGTAGTCTTGTATGAGGGATACATAAATATCTTAGCTAGTAGCTGTTCAGAGTATCATCTATAGTATCAAAACAAGCACTAATTGTCAACACAGGTTAATCTCCAACCTAATTAAACACCTAAGGTATTCGATATAAACAGACGAAATGCTAAGTATTATTTTGAAAAGATTACACTGCTTGCTATGATATCAAGCAGCGGTAATCCTACATATACCTCGCTCGCTAGTAGATGGGGGTCGAAGGTTTTATAGATAAGACCAGCCTGCAGAATCATGTATACCGTTAATTAATAGTGCTTATAAGAACCCAGCACTTCTCTTAACGGCTTAAGCCATTTAAACTCTCCTTTTTTCCAATCTACACATATTTCCTCAAGGAGTTTGTTAGATGCACACTGCATAAATCTAACGTCTAGCGAAACCAGGAAAAGGAGACTATATTAAAGTTGTAGAAGACTTAGAATCACGGCATAGAGACAAAATAAAAAGATATTTTTATACCTACTGTAGGCAGAAAAAAAATATTAATGAAGCGCGAATCGCAGTCCACTAAGCTCCTCAATTAGTTTAAGTGTCTGATATAGTCTCTTCTATAGGCCAAGGGAATTCATGCGGTATTTGATGGCTACAGGTGAAGCTAAGGAACCGAGTAGTATTTTGGCAAGAGTAACTGGAGGCGTATGAAATACAATTAGAGAGGAAATCCGGAATATCTGATCCGAATTCGATGTGCGGATCAGCTTATCCCAACAACACATGCGGCCTCGGAGCACTACCACACAAGTCAAAGATATATTTCGTTTCTATATACCGGATGGCCAGCAAGGAGTGGGCCAATCGCCTAACTATTATTTCTCCACCCATTTTAGCTGTCAGGATTGTGGAATTTCTCAGCTATTCCTGTGTGCGATTGTGGCGTCGAATCGAAAACACGTATTTATGATAATTTTGCATTTGGAGGTACCTGGATACTACCGGTAGGTTCCCGCAGCCAACAATGCGAACGCTGTTTTGATGGCCGGTTGCGCTGGTGGCGCCATGATGTATTAAATGCGGCATATATTAAGGTTAACATATAAGTTTATTGCTTGTATGCGTCGCGAGTCAGCGAATCACAATAGAAAGGATTCGCCTCCGATACGAAAAGGGCAGATCCGACACCAAGTGGAGATAGTGCTTCGAAGTCTTTTCAGCCCAGGCTATATAGCGACACATAGCAATACATTTAAGCTGTAGCTGAAAAATCCCAGGATGAAAGAATCAACCTTTTCCGATCTTTCAGAATATATATATATATATATAAGCCGCTGAAGGGAGACTTAGTATGCGAGACCGGCTGTACACCTGCTCGATACTATCTAGACGCATCTTTTGTCATTTGTTACTCTCACTTTCAGAATTCTTAGAATCAGTAAAACGGTTGTTCTGCGAAACTGCTAGCATAAAAAACATGAAACTTCTCTTACTCAGTCTCTTTTCTCTTAGCTTTGTGTTGAAGGTTGCCGCTGAATGCTGCACATGCGGACCCCTCAACCCCTGGTGCTGTGGAAGTAAAGGAGGAGGTTGCAATATGTGGTGCTGCGAGTGCCAAGGAGGTAAGCGGAAAAAAACCCAAATTAGTTTCAATTTTGCGGATTCAAATAACTCGTATCGAGGAAGCGCCACTTCATGATGCTTCAACCAAGGGTCATCGACCCCAATTGTTTATGATATGCTTCTTCATTTCTAGCATATATTATTATCTTGAATCCGTTCTCAAGCTAATTTTTTGAAGGTTGCAATCAGCCTTGGGTACAAAAAACCGAGCAAGTAACTTTGGTGTCCGACCCTCAACAGACAAGCTCCTCAGCCTCAAAGTTCGAAGCCGTCGATCTTGACAAGTCTAGATATATCACAGTTTCAGAATATGTACAATATGCCATATCAGTACGACCCGATTTAAATGGTAACGCGGCGCTAATCGATACTGTTGTCGAATACTTTAATAAGTACTTATAACCCATGTGTCAGGACTTTTACGGGATATACTCTGACGGCAGATGCTTCTAGGTTTGATGTTAGAGGGGACGGAAAGATCTGGCTCGAGGATATCGAAAAGTCTCAAAATTAACGCAGAAGTTAGTGCTCCCAACGGTATCACCGAGCGGTTTACGGCATAATCGTATATTGCGAAATAACCATGCCAGACCGCAAAGGAATAGAATATGAATTTTGGTTTACAGGATATCTGAGCTACTCTAACCAGATACGAGTTTTAACGCGAGCTTGGTATTTCTACTGTTTTCTAATGCTTTCAATATTTTCATATATTCTCTATCAGGCTTCACTCGTAATTGGTTGCTGCTTGAGTAGAATTACCCTGGGTTCACTATTTAATTCAATTCATTTCTAAAGACCAGAGTCAAATTATGATTACTATTTAACCCACAGCGAGGTGGTAATCTTCGCTAATCAAACTCAACATCATAATGCTGCATCACTTCGCTCTCGGGAATAATCTTCCCAACCACAACCTCGTATGGTTCGAACGCTGCAAACCTGATAACCTCACTATAAACTCTTCCTTCACTCTCCCTCTTTCCCTCCGGACTTTGCGGAACACCCTGTACTACAGCGGATATATACCCTTTCCACCTTTTCCTAAATTCTAGTCTTACCCCGCCGATACTTTCCGCCCAACATATATCTTGCATTTCAATCCGTGGATGATTGTGTAACCCATCAACAGTATAGTCGAATATGATGTCGCTCAAATGTCCCAGTATATCCCTAATCTCAACCATCGGATAAAAGGAAGATGCGAGGAATTTCAATCCATCGTAGCCGAGCCAACCCCATTCGTGTTTAGTGTAAATCGGCCGCCAGTTCTTAGATCGATTGCAAATGACTTGAGTACATTCGAGATCTGGGTGGACTAGTGGAGTCACAGTGCTGATTTTGTAATATTTTGAGAATGTGGCGGCGATTTTCTTGCGCACTGTGTACCTATGAGGCTCGGCAGGCTCTGGGTCTAAAGAAACGAGGGTTGTAAAATCAATGTAGTGAGTTTGGAGAGGTGCGATTTCTCGCCAAAATCTCGTGAGGATTTCGAGTGCTAGCGGGGTTATTATCTTTGGACGGGGCTGGTTGATGAGGTTGCGAGATTGAAAGGTACGAGTTGGAGAGAGGGAGCCAGTTTTTGAATAGAAATTCAGACGTGGAGAGGAAATGATTATAGAGTTCCAGATTTTGCAAGTACGTCTGGAGACGAGGAGGGAGGTTACAGGAAGTTCTAGGAGAATTTGTTCGAGAATCTCGGGTTTATAAAATATTTCGTGCGTCGGGACGCGAAAGAGCTGAGGAGGTTGATTGTTGCGGATGATTCGGAGACAGTGGAGTGGAACCAGAACCAAGTAAAGTAAATATTGTAGTACGAATTCGATATATCGGGAGAAGGTCGCCATTCGGAACTAACAAGAAATACCGGTAAACGGGGCTCTACTCCGAAAGATTTGGGGCCAAGATATCCGAATTCCAACTCAAAAGCAGCAAAGAATTGAATTCAATTAACTGCGAAGCGCGATGTACGACCGCTGTAAAGGTCAATTGCGACTGCAGGCAAAAGAGTTTGCGGGGTTTTCTTGGTATTTAATGTTTAAGGCCGCAGTCGTCGTAGTAATTGCGATGTCACGCAGTCTCACCGAGGTGCGTACTTATGTAGGTTGAAAAGTTCGGTCTCTGCTTGTTCTACGATTGGCATTTCCGAACACAATCCGTCTCGTGCTAGATCCTTAAACTTCGTGACAGATTGCAGACCAAGTGCTATTATTAGCCGTGGTTTGCGAAGCCCCTGGCATTGCTTGCGCACTCGTCAACCAAAGACGGAAACTCGCTGTTGGCAAATGGCGCCTCAGCCGTCAACACACCACACCAGCACATATTGCAAGTCGTGAATATAGGCGAGAGGCAGGATCTCTCATTTATTCAGGCGCATCGACATACTTTAATCAATAACTTAATTATCTTCGAAAATGTAAGATGCAGACCTCTCGACTAAAACGATGGAGTTAATCATATCAATTACGAGTAATGTAAGTTAGTGAGCCGTAAATAAAAACCAGCTCTTTCGCAAGCACATGCAGGAATTTTCTAGAAGTCTATTGTGGCATCATGATATCAGACCAAATATCTGTTACAAGAAATTGGAGTCTTTGTTTGTATGCAAGAGAAGACCGAGTTTACTGTTTGTATGTCAATGGAACATGTTGGTTTTTCTCGAGTATGTAGCATGCTGTTGTGTTAGATAGCTAGACGTTTCGGCAGAGCTACCCCGAGACGCTATTTACTCGAACAAAGAGAAAAACAGTTCCGCAACATAAATCCATCATTTCGAGATCCATACTCTTCAAAGAAAAATGAATTTAAAGGCTTCTTGAATAACAAGTCGCAATGTTCTCCAGCCCTACCTCCCATATCTCACCACTCACATTTATCTCCACAGTTATGCACATCCTAGAAAAAAAAATCAGAGATGCCGTGCGTAGCTAGCGAAATCACCAAAACTAAACCCCAAAGACGCCGTCAACGCCCATATGGCGCTGGATATATTATCGAGACGCATTTTTTCGGACCTCCAGACATTTTCCAAAAAGTGAAATTTCACGAATGGCCTGAATCTTTAAACACTGCATACGTTATCGATTACGAGACTCTCCTAAAACATAGAAAACTCGGCGACAGCTCCCGGTCTTTAGAATATCCACCGTTATGCAGAGAAATACGCTTCAATATTTATGTGGAGGTTGGAGATGATTACGAGATAGCTTTAACACTTTACTGTCTGGATGATGAGACTATTGACGATCTAGTAGATTTCGTGATAGGTATGTCCTTCTATCCTTAGAATGCACATAAACTGATAGAATATAGTTGAAACACACAATTTAAAGGCTGGAAATACTGCTCTGCCGCGTAAAGACGGGTTTTCGTTCGACCTTCTCTATAAGAGACGCTCTCTATTCCGTGAAATCAACGAACATAATAGAAACGTCGGCGAAAGGATGCTGATTAAAGAGATTTTTCGTAAGACTGAACATAATCTAGTATGGAAGGTACGGTCTCAAGTCCCTTGATTTACTAACTTTTCGCATTGTAAGTTTATAAAACGCTAAAATATTATTCTCTTTAGGAATACGATGCTGACGGCAAACCACGCGAAAATCTCATCCAGCAAATAGAGTGAATGAACTCTTCTGAGAAATGACATAAACGATGCACTCATCAGACACGACAAGCGATCAAGATTTTAGTCAGGATGTTAAGTTAGTATATATGGAGTAATTGTAAGATCGCATATGCTCGAAACCATCAGATTTCCTGGGCGAGGACTGAATGACAGGGGAATAAAAATATTCTACCAAAAGTTACTCAAGTGTTTGGACGATCCTTCTGAATAAAAAAATTGACGCGGTAGAGACTATTCCGTGATAACGCGACCGATTATGCGGTCATGTTCGATCGTGTATATCTAGGATGAGACGGGTGGCCGGCTTGTCTGGGAAGAAAATGTCAGAGAAATGCCTAGTCTCGGAGAGCCATGCCAGATGAAGACTAGATTATTATATAATATTACCGCTTTTGGAAAGGATATTTCCAAATACAGTCAAGACAGGAGTGTGGTCCAAAATCCAACACTCTTTGAAGATGAAACTCGTGGAGACAGCCATGCGACGGGCCAAGAGCCTCCGGGTGTCCTAGCGCTCCAGTAACGGCCTTGTCTCAACTTTATCTAAGTTATCACCGCGCTTTTATTATGAATTCACATAAGCCTCGCAAGTCCTCTTGCTTTTTCAAATTGACAGTAACTCGAGCTCCGCTGGGTTTATGAAGGCCCTAGGCATGAGACAACACATCCTTGAATCGAAGCTATGTTCAAATACGGTTAAGACTAAGGCACTTATAGCACTTGACTATTAGTCAAGTTCTAGAAAGATATAATGACTCAGGTACGTCTAGAAGAAAATAAAAGAAGGAAATCTAAGTTTGTAACAGGGGCTTCCAAATAGTTCTCCGAAAAACTTTTCGAAGCGAGCAGCCCCATGTCGCTTCACCAAGAGATCTTTCGTACGAGTCGTTGACGTGATGTATCGACAAATAGCTATAGTAAGAGATTATATAAATGATGAACTACCCTCACTTCTTCGCTATTTCATCCTCCAATCAACACCAAAACAGCTTTCAATTGACATTTCATCAACCTAGAATACAAAACTACTAAATCATACTAAATATTAAAGATATTTTCAACACTCGCTTTGCCTCAGAATATATCCTGTGATCACATATCCGACAATGAAGGTCACCAGCATCGTTCTTGGGCTCCTAGCCACCACTGCAATCGCCACACCTCTTAATATCCCACGAGACTCCAATATTGAAACCTCAATCCTGGAAGCAAGAGCACCTCCCGGATCATCGAAATCAGGAGGACAGCCACAAACAAACCAAATATTCCCCGGGGTTGACCCATCGAAACCACTAATAGAGAAAGACGGCGTATACTTCAGATCCAACACTGACCAACAATACCGAGACGATATGGCCCATCGCGTACTCAGCAACGCGAACTTCAAAAAGGCCGTTCTCGAGGCTGCCGAAGTTAATCAAAAATATGCTGCAGAGCCCGCAGGAAGTAGAAAGATAAGCAAGAAATACGTAAGTACTAATCTAACCCCCACCAATCGATACTCACATGATATCGAATATAACTGACTCGCTGATATAGATCATTAACACTGCTCCTATGCATGAGAATGAGAACGGGGATAAGAGGAAGCACGCAACCTTCATGGAGTGGATTGTCCCGGAACACGGCAAGCCTTTTAGCAACCGTAGCTGGCATCTGCTAGATAACGGTAGGGTGAACGATTTCCAGAATTCGCAGATCTCTAGTGGTTTACCTTCTTATATGAAGAGTACCCAGGGGCACTGGAATGAGGGCATGTGGGTTAAGAACACTCCTTAAATGTTTTTGGATATTTTATTGCGTCATCGTCACAGAGCTTGATCTTTGTGTGGATATCACGTGTTAATTGCATTTTTGCCTTAATAAAAAAGCTAAATTTCAAACCAAAATATATATCATTCGCAAAATGAATCACGCAAGGAAAGTAATTATGGGTATCCCAGATCGATGAAAAGATGTGTACGTATCTTTAAACTCGTCTTCAAATGTTTAAACAGAAAAAAAGAAGAAAATCATGTAGCCTTTTTGCTAGAAGAAACAGGGTATTTGTTCAAACTCTCAAACCATTGAATAACGCTTCCAATCTGTAGATAAAAGTTAGCATATAGATCTCCACCGTTAAAGTGCTTAGAAATGATATCAATATCCAGGAAAACTTGTATCAAACTCACCAAGAACGCCCATGACCCAATAAACGTCGAAAGAGTAGATGCATATCCAACAGCACTATCTGCTGACCCAAATCCCAGCGCACCACACAGGGTGAACCCAAGGGCGCCGATAAAGTTCCAGAACCCGATATGCCATCCAAGCACGTATAAATTGGGGACGTACCACGAATGCTGTGTTTCCAGCATGAATAACAAGCTGGAAACGGTGAAACCGCTGCCGCCGATTACCTAATACCATTACTTTATGTTCTGCCATCGATTCAAAACTTGTGATACGAACCTGAGGGAGCCAGTAGACACCGTTTACTAATGGCACTGAAAGTGAGTTGTATATTGGAGGTAAACCCGTAAACCCAGCAATCCAAAAGATTGTCGCACCAATCAACTGTGAAAAGCACGCTAGGAAACCAATTTCTTTAAAATAGTGGGTCCTCAATTCGTACCACGACGGCCACCATGTCCATGTACGTTGTTTTCGCTTGGGATTTTCATCATCAGACAAATCCTCTGTAACGGTTCCCTTCTGCCTGAGAAACGCCCGCTTATTAGGGTGCGAGTGATTACAACCATCACGATGCGGGCGCATGGATAATTTTCCACCGCCTTCCAGAGCCTCTTCGATAGCCCATCCAAAACAATCCGATCGGTTCTCGTTCACCGCCTCTAGCATTAACAGTACAGAACCAATCTCAAAGATTGTAGCACCGATGAATGCGGTTATCCCCCCACCCGACGCAACTTCACCGTCAAATTCCGTAGATGGGGCCGCTAGAGGAAGCCAAACGAAAAAGCTGTTGATGACCCAGACAACGGACCCTAAAACACATTAGTTCAGTGACCTCGAAATTTAGAAAATGTCATCCGAACCATAGGATCCGTACCTATTGTGAACAATATGGCGACATCATATGAGACATCCCAAACAGGATACCAAACAAGCATTCTCCCAATCCCCCGTAGAGTACCCTTCAAATTGTTCGTTACGGGCGGGGGTTCGATATTGCCCTTCGCGAAACCCTCCTTGTCGATAGCGATAGGGTGCCTGCCCTTTCTGTTCGCTCGCGAGTTCCAAACTTGGAAAACACCATGATGGTATTCGTCATCAGCCAGACCTGTGGAACCTTCGTCACCGCCATCCTTTTCTCTCCTGATAGAAACGAAACCGCGGGTTGGATTCAGGGCAGAAAAAGCGCCGCTTGCTTCTTGAAGATTGGCAGGCCGGTTGGTGAACCTTTTACCAGAGGACATCCCTGAAAGTGTTACAACTCGCCTCGGGGAAAATTTGTCTGTTCGGACTCGGGCTCGTGTTTGATGTCTTTGTCGATTCCCTGCGGTTAACGTTCGAGTTGATAATTATAATGCATCTACTAGACTTCGGCCAAGTCTAGATGTATATATCGATATGAATACTCCAGAGTTGAAGACTTTCTTGGGTAGAAAATGCTAGGTCTTTCGATTTCATAATTGACGTAATGGCTTGACACGTCCCCAAAAAAACAAGGGCGATTGGTTCCACCTGCATGGATGGCAATTTACCCGACCCAACCAGTTGAGCTCGCAACACCGAATGCAAAACAAATTCGACTTTGCATGCACACCGAAGGAGATCGAGACGAGTTACGTTACAAGTTCCTGTAGAAGTTTGGTTATAAATATCAAAGCTCCGATGAAAATTTTCAAAGAGATCTTTGTTTCAAAGCTAAATTTATAAAAGGAGCTGCTATCTTTATAAATTTGCTGTCTCGTTTTACAACAGCAGCAACACAATCAAAGCCAGAAATTAGTCAAAGAGTAATATACTTTAGAATTAGAAGAATTAGATTGAAAATTTGAAAGCAGGACAAGATCGTTAACATGACTATATACTTATAAGAAATACAAAGTCAAAAGATCACAAAATCAAGCCCCGATCTACAGGGACGTTCTCCAACCAGTACAGTACCTTCAATGCAGCAACCACCACATTTGAGTATTCAGCATTAACAGAACATTTGCATTACGAAACCACCTTTTCCACCCTCTTCACCAAACTTGATGAAGAACCTCTAAACCATATCTTATATATTTCAAGCTAAGAAAGGAAGCATCCCAACGAAGACGAAATTGACAACGAGGAATTTCCACCCCAAGAGGTCGCTGATACCCCCAGCACCGCTCTTCGTCGGCGTAGATCCACCTGCGTTCGAAGTAGATGATCCGCCCGGAGTACTGTTTAGAGCCACCAGAAGACCCACCCCCAGTTTGCGACGGACTACTAGCCCCTCCACTCATCGCAGCAGGAGAGTTACCGCCGCCGCCGCCAGTCGCCGCACTACCAACGGTAGGAGTAGGATCAGGAATACACCTCGCCTGGGTAATAACATCCTGCGCTACATCCTTCTTCCCCACAAAATTCTGGGTAATAGGACAACACCCGACATCCCCACTGTTCTGATAATGCGGGAGAGAAATCTCGCTCGACGGGTTAGGACACGCGTCTGCCTGTACGGGACCGGTGAGAGCTGTGCCGTCATTTTGGAAGCTAAAGTTCTCGAGAAGGGAGGTGAAGTTTGAACAGTAGATGTTATCGAGGGAGAAGTTGATCGCTTGACAGCAGGAGTTTGCTTCGCCGCCCCATGTTCCGCATTGCGTTCCCATGGGACAGCCGGAGCCGCTGCCGTAGGGGGTGCATCCGCCTGCTGAAGCGGTGCACCCTGAAAAGGCGTCGTAGAATAGGAAGGTGTATCGATCGAGTAAACTTGCATAGGCAGAGGATGCCAATAGGGTGGAGATGAGAATCGACGAGTAAATCTTTGCTATGTATGATATTGGGGTGTGAATGATATAATATAATGGATGCAGCGCTTTAAATAGTGGAACTTGAGTAGATGATTAACTTTCGATTGGATATACATATATATATATATACATATACGATCGACTACTGGAATGACAGACGAGGCTGAAAGATTTCACTAGAATTGCGGATGGCGATGGCCTCCTATTAATACCGCAACGATACATCTACATATTCTGAATGAAATAAATTCCTCTCAGCCGCACACAAATACTCAGTTAAATGGGAAACGTTTAGTCCCAAAAGTCGATTCGCATCTTGCTGAACACCAATATGTACATATAGAGGACGTGTTGTTGGCAGACCTTCAAATTGGGTGCGAAAGAGATCGAATGCTGATTGGTGTGTTAATGAAAATTACAACAGGGGCTCGATTAAATCTTGCAGGACACCCTTTCTCGGCGAAAAAGCTTGTTCTTCCACTTTCGCCTTGGCACCCTTTGATAATTGACCTCCCATGCAGCGACGCGGAATTTGGCAATCTCAGCCTCATCTATTTTCTTGGTTTCACGGCGACTCAGCATCATATTCTCGACGCCTAGGGTAGGCTTCTTGAATAAGTGCGCAAAGGTACTCAAGAGTAGACATCAGGCCAATGCAGCTCTCGATAAAAGTTGCATCTTTCAGTTAACCCTTCTTTCAGGACACGGTGATGGATAAGTACCCCTAATATCCCTTCAACCGTTAGCCCCTCTTTCATTATTTGTCATGACGGTATAATTAAGGACCTCTTATTCATCTTTTTCCCACGACTGGGATATCGCCTGAGTGGGTCACAAGGTTAATGTCTCGTCAATGCTTCATGTTGTGGTACCAACCCGAGAATCAAGCTTTCTTTGTTGCACAGGCAGCTGTGCAACATTCCCCAAAAGACCCACTCTTAACGCGACGTTTGCAAGGGAAAGTCTACCCGGTCGACACACATATTGAGACAAGGCGAAAACGCCCAGGTTAGGTAACGTATGCATGTGATGCATTTATATCTCTCCCGCTGCGCTCTTGCTTCCGGCCGCACTCCCTGTCGACCGTTTGTTTGGTTTTTGTGGATCTAATTTCATATCGAGATCCAAGCTAGCCAATGAAAGGATGTTTTAATCAGCACAAGCTTTTTGGCCCCTCGAATTCGGGACTAGAGAAGCCTTGAATGCAGAGATCCTGACAATATTTCGAAACAGGAAAACTTGCACTTTCGACAGTTGCAGACTGACTGACAAATTCGAGCTGATGGAGCTCGTTCATTTAATGTAAAAAGTTTGGCGGACAAATGGGACTGCCAGACCCTGCCAGAGGAATTATTTGTGTAACAAGGAGAGGGGGGCTCGAGTCTGGTAGGGTAGACGGGGCTCTTGGGCTGCGATTAGCTCGAGAAGGCTAGCGTTTGTACGAATTTCAAGGAGGCGCATTCGACCTGGAAATTTTTACACTATCGCCTAGTATAGTCAAACATCCCGTATTCAAATTAAATTTATAGAATCCCATTATTTTCAATAAAAAATACAAGATGAAGAATTCCACGGGCACCGCGTGCACAATTACGCATCATTACTAGCCAAAAGCCTCTCAATACCTTGTTCCTGCGAAATCTCTCGTCTCCTTCTCGACTTAAAAAGCAACGGTAGCTTCTCCAAGTGAAGCAAGTGACCTCGTCGGATGTACACAAAACTGGCATAGAGTATGCTGGCGCTAATAACTGCGCTGACGCTGAGTACCGCCGGCCAGCGGAATTGTTCGGGCCGGAAGAAAATCATAGTAGAAAGATACGACATGATCTCGAAAGCATTCTGCCATGCAGCTTCAATGCTCGAAAAAGTCCCTCGAACTTCGGGTTCAACGTCCTATTAATATTGAATACCATCCTGTCAGTCTGTAGTTTTGAGTGAAATATATATATAAAAGTATGAAAATTTAAAAGGGGTGTCCTCACCTCTTGCACAATAACCTGTGTGCAAAGATCGAAACCTCGCAGTCCGACACGACTGAATATCGTACCCCCCACGAGTCCAGAAGCAGACAGGAAAGGACGGTCGGCCAAGCTCCAAAATAAGAAAAGCCCCGCTACTAAAGATGTAGCTTGCCAGCTAGCCAGCCAGATACCCGCACGAATAGGACCGATCACTCCCATCAACCACGGGGCGAACCATGTAGCTAGGATTTCGAATATAACGGAGAACGTTCTGGTGATACCGACTTGAGTTGAGCTGTATCCCGCCGCGAGAAGGTATGTCACCATTTGTCCCGCGAAACTGAGGACGGTCAAGTACAGTAAGGCTCCTGCGAATGAAGGCAGAAAAGCGCGGTGGCGGAAATACATCCCGAAATCTTTTTTGAATTTCAGCAGGCCGCTTTTCACGTGTTCCCAGTTGTGGATGACTTTATTTCTGAGCCCGATTGGTCGTTGCCGGTTGGGGTCTCGTGGTAGGGCTTTTGGCTGCTGCAGGGCTTTGTCGTCGTGATATACCTATCCGCGATAACCATTAGGACATATCGAGTAGAAGTAAGAAAGATAGAGTTACCCTTGCTATGGCGAAGTATTCAATTGCCACGGATACAACGTTCATGATAAGATTGGTCAATATTGCAATCTCAGTTGAGACACCAGCTAGAAGAGCAATGAATAATGGCCCGACAAGTTTGCATATCAAGTCAATACGTCTCATTTGTGCGTTGAGTACTTGAATTACCAGATTAGATAAATTGATGCCTTAGAGGAGCTGGTAGTAATTTACCATTTAAGCTAGCTTGGTCCTTTCCAGCAATTACCACAATCTGCTTATGTTAGCTTGAGGCTTCCCAAAATGGGACTTCACTTATGATCTACTTACCCAATCCTTCTCAACGGAGACAAGATTCATAATGGAGCTCAGTTTTTCGATGCAAGCTAGAAATGCGAGAACCACCAGCAAATCCTTGGATAGCTTGGTTGAAAGATACGGCACAACCGTGAGATAATAAAAAACGCCACAAGAGGCGGCGACCACGAATCTTTGACTGACTGATGGTTTCACAAAGTAAAATAGTCAATAATCTGTTTGTGAAATTTCTAACCAACTGGCCGGTTCTTAGTGATACGTACCGATGGATAGCCTCACAACCTTTAGGCGGTCGTTGTTGTCGATATACCAGCCAACCAGAGGCGCAAACAGAATAGCAACCAATCCTCGGGTGAAAGCGTACACCGACATTGGTAGCAACGTGTTAGGGTATATATCGGCTAGGTATAGCACCGCACCGAACTCAAAGACACGTGAGTTCCATGTTGATAAGAAATGGGAAATGTACAGCCGTCGTGCGACCGATGCCGATACTAGATTTTCATTTTCACCGTTGTTGGAATTCTCCGAAACGCCGTTTGTGTTGGTGATGCCCGGCGCCGATGCGAGCAGAGGCGATTCTTCGTCAATCAAGCTTCCCGGGTCGTGTCGTGCAGACATGGCGTAGAGAATTGGTTTTCGTCCTTTGAAACTGATGACGATTGCGATTGAAGCCAAAGGGCACTGGAACGTTTTTCCGATGGCAAAAATGACTAACGTACTATAATGGGAAGTGAAACATTGCAGGAAGTGAAACAGCAACAAACCAATTTGATTTTGCCTAGACTTCACCACACAATTTCAATCATCGACATCATTACACAACCCTTTTTCACTATCCCTTCGTCGGCCATCATGGCTGCCACCCCCCTGCACGGGTCACTTTCTCGCCAAGAGAAATAGCATTCCTGATTCCAGGAGTTTTTAATTAAAATTTATATTTTACTCAAATCAGAAATTTGGTCAAATAACAAAATTTCTTGTTTAGGTATCGCTCTGAGAGAGTCTTGGCAGAGGTACCTGTGCAGGGGGGTGGCAGCCATGATGGCCGACGAAGGGATACCACCACATTCTCACAACTGCAATCATCAATATAACACGTGCGATAGCCATCGCAATAGCCGCTCTAATAAATCCTGAAGTATCGGCACCAAATTATTAAAACTCATAGCCTAATCATCTATCAAACACGTCAGGTTTTAACAAAACATATTGATAACGGCGCGTCTTGTGATGATATCAATCTCTCAATATCTATCGGATCAACTTATAAAGTAGATGCATTGGAAGCCTGATAGTAATTTTAGATAGTAGTCGCAAAAACCGTCCGAATTAATAGTATTTTGGTTATAATATCAAGGGATGAATTACTATCAGAATCGACGCGTTTTTCGCTAGTGAAGTCCATATTGCTGTTGTTGTGTTTCACTTCCTGCAGTGTTTCACTTCCCATTATAGTACATTACCCAATAATCACAATTGAGTCACCGGTCTTGGCGTTCCGCATTCCATGCTCCATTGGGTAACTTCAGGTAACAATATTCACATCGCAGCGGTTTCAGTCCAAGAAATTGTCGCAAGCCGAGACGCCTAAAACAAAGTGATGTTTATTAAAGCAAATTTTTTCTCCAGAGCTATTTGGTGCAGTCAACCTCAACTTCTAAAACTAAGTAGATGGTTGGATTGTATTCGAGTTGACAGACAAAGACCCAGTCATCCCTCAGTCCTCAAGATGGTATCATATACACAATGGTACATCGTCCAAGGGTTGGTTCACCCATCCACATTTTGATCTATATGGGAAATTCGAGAGAGTCACGTGATAGGTCCGCTATATGGTTGGATTCGGAAGAAGTGTAGTCAAACTCGGAAACATGCACACTTTGTGTAACATTGCATTTTTCCGAAGCTTTACGTTATTTACAGTAAATAATATTGACCGTATCCATTATTTAGAAATAATCGTCCCTGAACTGCTCAAGGCGATAATGTTACTATCATGGTTTTATAACACAAACTGATAAGAGCGAACTTGTTGTTGAAGAAGACACTACCATCAATTCTGAAATATTCTGCTCATTCAATCTTTCTGCATAAATTTAATTACTAAAGTTTGGGACGATACAGCTATTACATGAATATCGAATGAGAAAGGTAACTTCTCATCGTACACTGAATGCGACAGAGGTTAACACAGAGATTTCCAAGACTCGGAGCAACCCGATACTTCGAGATAATTCAGGGCCCTTGCTCATACATAATTGGTCCGATATGCCGCTTTGTTTCATGAGCTAGCCAGTCCGGATGGCCCATCTCCGTCGAACGAAACCACGCGTCACCCAAACGGAAACGTTGCATTTTTTGCGTTGCCAAACCGGGCTGACATAAACAGCTTCCCTTCGCAACATCCTTTGCGTTTCGAAGTGGTCGAGACCAGCCAGCTCGGCCGCGTAAGACAGCCTCGTCGCCAAATCGAAGCTTCCACGTCCCCCTCGAACTCTTATAAATCAGCCTCCTCCACCGCGTGCTTACCATCTCGATCTCCGATATCATGCAGATGAAAATAATAAAACACCACTCCCGATTCGAACGGTCCGAGTGTTCTTCCCACCCGAGTTAGTTTGACATCAGGATCTGGGTCGATCCTGTCGCGGTGTTATACATATATCCTACCGTACGATATACAAATATATCCCACGGATACCATACCAAATAATCCAGCCTCACTTCAACCAATCTTACTCCATCAACCCTCTTTACATATCAAGTCATTAAATTCAGGGATACCAAATTACCGTCAAAATGGTCACCACTCACATTCTCAACGACCCGGACACCCTAATCGGCACCTTCTTCCACCTCTCAAATTACCCCCAATCCCCAACCGCACTGGACACCCTAAAACGCATCGCCTCCCTCGTCAAACCGATCATGCGCCGCCATCGCTTTCGTATCGCCAAACTCGCCGAATTCTACCCAGAAATGGAACCCAACCTACTCGGACTCAACACCTCCTTCCCTGGTTCCGCAAACCTACCCATCATCCAACTCCGTCTGCGACAACCCTATGATTCTCGTGTCTTTTTACCCTACGAATCGGTGGTGCAGACAATGTTGCACGAATTGACGCATTGCGTGCACGGTCCGCATGATGATAAATTTTGGGGGTTATTTCGAGATTTGCAGGCAGAGTTGGAGACGTTGAGGTATACAGGATACACCGGTGAGGGCTTTCTCGGACACGGAGAGTCGTTGGGTGCGACGCCGAGGGGGTTAAATAATCTAGAAGCGAAGAGGAGGGCGAGGGAGGCGGCGGAGAAGAGGAGACGGGGTGATCAAGGACGGGGTAGGGTGTTGGGGAATGGTATCTTGGGACCTATCAGGTGGACTATTGAGGATGTACCTGGTAGTGCGTCTACATTACGACCGAGGGATGGCCCTAGTCGAAATGGTGGATTGTCACCGTATGCGACACCGCAGGGAGTAGCGGCCGAAGCAGCATTAAAGCGACAGAAGGAAAAGGAGAAGGCGAAGGAGAAGGGGAAGGTGGCTATCACGATATCGGAGGGACCTACACGACGACGAGGCTCGGAGGGAGTATGTTCCGGTGTTCGACATTCGACAGCGGAAATCATGGAACGGGAAATAGCGCAGATGCACGGCTTCGAGAGTGTGGCGGATATGGAGAGCGCTAACGAACGGGCTATCATGGCTGCTGCTATTGAAATGCTGGAGGAGGCGGATAGAGAGGAAGAGAGGCTCAACTCAAAGGAAGTGGAGGAGCGGAACCGACTACCTCCCGGGTCGGTTGATTGGAAGGGTAACCCCATTATCGACTTAACGGGTTCCTCATCATCACCACCGCAGAATATCAATATCAACAGAACACAATCCGCGCCGGTGAACCCCGGACATTCTGTTTCTACTGTACCGGTGATATCACCCGGTTGGTCATGTCCCATTTGCACGTTCAAAAACGAGGAGAGTCATTTGCAATGCTCAATGTGTCGGGTGGAACGAAACACCAGATCAACCGACGACAGCGAGACAAAGGCACAGATGATTGCATATCAGGACTTTGAAAGGAAGCAAGTTGAGAGGACGAACAGCGGTGGGACTGTTACCGGGAAGGGGAAGGGGGTGGATAGATCGGGGTATCGGGATGCTCCTGCACCTCGAGCGAGGAATGATGGGGGTGATGCAGTGAATATACATAAGGATATCACTATCAACGGACAGCCGACTTGGCAGTGTCGTTCTTGCGGGTGGTTTATCGGGCAGGAGTGGTGGAGTTGTGGGAATTGCGGGACTGTCAAGTTGCAGTCTTGAAGCTTTTTACCGGTTTCACAAGTCATGAATGGCATCTTTGGTTAGAATGCAAAATTCGATTTTATTTTTTATTTCATATCTTTGCTTGAGTATTTCATTCACATTACCATATTCATTCATCTTTTTTTTTATTTTTTTTATTCAGGAGCAACATATCCTTTCAAGTATTTCCTGGTGGTAGCTATGATTTCCCATTTCTCATGTATATAAAATACCCCATGCTGTACCTGCTGCTCTTTCTCGCATGTATGTAACTATACCAACCAGGGCAACGTAATCTCGATTACGTATCCTCACTTCTGAAACTAGAACTATGGAGCCAAGAACACCATCCATGCCAGCATATTATCATCCCGTCCGACTGGCCTGGAGACCACAGAACTCTATCGTGCAACTATATTACTCATCAGACTTTTAAACTCCATTAGGAATAGAAAATAATATACAACCTATCTTACAAGATTGAAAAAATCACTCATCCTCACCCATCCCCCCAAACCCCTTCCTCAACCCCTCAACCGCATACAACCTTTCATTCACCGCATCCCTCTCCTCCTCTTCCACCCTCACACCCTCCAACTCCTTCCCATCGCCCTCGAAAAACTCACACACACGAGGTTCATCCACTCTCATATCAGCATACAACACCAACCCACCTCCCTCATCATCATCAACATCACACCCAAAATACACCCTTCCACCATCCGCACCCGTCAGTGAAAGCACCGGCCCCGGTGTCCTCGTATACCCTCTATACTCCACCTTCCCCGTCTCCATAACCTCAAACCGTAGTAAAACGGGCACACCCTCCAAAACCACCATCACAATACTCCCTTCAACCTCCAAAATCTCCCTAACAGCAACCACAACCTCCCGTTCCTCTTCTTCCCCCTCCCTCCGCCTTCTCCGAGTGTTATATCCCTTCATCTTCTCCACTAACCTCCCTCTCTCTCCTTCATCCGGGTATATTCCGGCGATAATCTCGCGCAGATCGACACGTTGAAGTAATGTTCCAGAATACCAGTTCCACACACCGAGCCAGTCGTCGCCACCGCCGGAGAGGAGGCTGTTGCGTGATGTGATCAGGAGACGAGATACGAATTGGGTGTGGGAAAGGCAAAAGGCGTGGATTGAATGGGTGTGGGGGCAATTTGTTATACGGATGTGTTCGTCGCGGTCTGCCGTTATTATGTACTTTGTCTCCGCTGTCTTTCCGTTTGTGCTTTGTGTGATGATGGGTTGTGATGAGGGGTATGCGGCTGTGGTGAGGGTTGTGAGGAGGGATACGTGACCTAGTAGGAGCTTCCCGTCTATCGTCTCGGATTGGGGTGTTGGGGTGGTGGGTATTGAGTATGCGTATACATCGCCAAATTTATCACCAACGAGGATTGTGGAATCGGAATCTGTGATTGTGATCGCTGAGGGGCGTTTATGGAGCACCCTATCCATACCACACACAATATTAGCACACTATCCTAATGGTAGGATATAGAAATTGATAATACCATTCTTTGATAACCTCCAAGCTATCGCAATCTAATAACCGCAGACTTTTATCTTCCAATGTCGTAACTGCGAGGATGTGTTTTGTGGGGACGTAGACTATCTGACCGATATAATTCGGTAAAACCTTCGCCACTGCCGTTTCCGGTTTATGCTTCTTACTCCGTTTTGATTTCTTGGATTCCGATGGGTCGGATGGGGGTGCAGGTTTTGTCGGTGTATTAGACGGACTTCGTTTTCGTTTTCCAACTGGTGGTTGAGATGTACTGTCTGTCATTTCTACATCTCCTGATTCCACTGCAATAGCTTCATTCTCGGCTTTCGACGGTGACGCTTCTTCAGCGTCTTCCTTTTCGTTTGCGGGTTGTGTTTTTGGATTTTGCGGTTGTGGCGCTACTTTCCCTTGGAGGGGCGCGGGCGGGGTGTGCCATGTCGCGAGGGTTTCGTGGGAGGTAGTGGAGATGGAGTATAATGTTTCCGCTATGGAAGCGTAGAGTTTCGGAGGGTTAGAAGGGACGTAGGCGAGCGCTTGAACCGGATGTCGACGTGAAGTCATTTCGATTGATACTGTCGTCTATTCAAGATTCTGATATAAAAATTGGGTTGAAGTCGCAGAAGAGCGAACCCTGTCGGCTTAGTCATCCAGTCACGTGACTGGAAGAAAGGACACAATTCCCACAACACGAATCGAACGACAAAGAAAGAACAGAACAAAGCGACGACATAACAGATATCCCCCTTCCTTCCCTCCCTCCTTCCATTTCACTTCATCGCTGCGATAAACTACCACCTTTACTTCTCACCGATAGTTTACGATATTTGAATCTTCGGTACTTGAAAGAATATAGTACTTTGGTAGCGACACCTGTGTCGGGCGGACGTCAGTCAAGATGGGTCTAAATCTAGCAACCTTCATACCTCCCATCCTCTACATTGCCATCATTGTCGGTTCCATGGCCACCTTTTCCTCCCTCTACCGTAAACGGAAAGCCCGTAAGTCCTATCCCTATCTCCATACCCTCCCATTCTCGATATGATGTGCCGCTGTATATAGAGATGATGTTAATATACTGTGGAAATATAGAAGCAGCAGCCTCAATGGAACCATGGTTCCCCGCCTCCCTCTCCCGCGACATCTACCTCACCCTCCTCCACCTCCCGGATACCCCCAACCCGCCCAAAATCCCCGACTCAGTCCTCCGCGCCGCCCTCCTCCGCCGTGCGACGGACGTCATCCAGAAAGCCATAACGATACGGCAATCAAAGGGACCACTCCAAACGCTACTCCAACGTGGTTCCGTCGGCGACGACATATGGAATCAATTCCTACAAGCAGAACAGGAAATCGATGCGGAAATCAAAGAGGTAGCAGAAGATGCCATGGCGTTGAGCACGCAGAACGCACAGTGGGCGCAATTCATATTCCAGTCCGCGGCCGAAATGATCACGAATGACCGACTCAGGCAGAAATTGGAGGAGCAGAAGTTGAAGAGCGAAGAGTGGGCTGAGTGGTGGCGAAAGAAGACGGAGAAAGTGAGGAGTGAGTTTTTGGCGAGCGAGGGTGTCGATGTGGCTGCTGAGAAGCAGGGGGTGTCGGTTAACCCTGCTATGGTTTTGACGTCGACTTTGCCTGCGAAAGCTGGGAATGTGAGTGATGAGGATGGAGTGTTGGTTGAGGTTGATGCTGCCGCGGGTCTTGCTTCGCCGATGTCGCCGAATTTGAAAAAGAATCCGAAGGGGACGCCAACGGGTGGTACACCGACGGGTACTCCATCTGGAAGTGTCCGAAAGAAGAAGGGTAGGAAGTAAATATCTTTCTTGAGGTTTTCGAGCGTAGTGAGGATATAGATGGGTGTGAGAGGGTGGGTGCGAGAGAAAGAAAGAAGATGGTTTTTTTTTTCTTCAGTAGAAGGTTTTGTATTCATTTTGGCATTGTCGTTTGGCGTTTCTCCTATATTATCCCTCTTCCGTATCCCCCCTTCTATCGTCATATTTTTTGATATTTGTAACTTGGAGCTTTTCGCCGCTCTGGTAGAGCCTTCTTCACTTCTTCTGTGTATATTGGACATAATATATCTACACCGTACAATCCACTATTTAGCAACTGCCCTCGTTAAACTCTACACAAATCTAAGTCCTAAGATTATTAGTCTGTTGCACATTATCAATATGCAGAATACGAATCCAGTAAGAGCTATATATACATTTATAACCCCACAACCCTCCCGACAACCACACTAATATCATCCAACTTGCCCCCCTCAGCGCCAATCCCCTCCTCCAATGCCCTCTCCATCCACGGACTCTCAGCATAAGGATCCGTAGCAACAACCTTAGCAGCCTTAACCAACTCCGCCGCCACCCGTGTCATCATCTCCGCCCCTTCCTCCTCATCCTCAGGATCACCAATCAGATCAACATCATCACCGTTATATACATTCTTCGTCATATTAGAATACTCCCTAAACGCGACATTCACACCTTCCTCCACCTTTTTCCTCCCCTTTTTACGCATCATCTGACCTAGTTCCATTTCCCATTCTATGTCTCCTTCCCCTGTACTTTGTGTTGAGGAGGGGGGGGAGAGAGTGCGAAGGATGATAGAGATTACCTCTTCTTCCCAGATGTTATCCAACATGCCGTCAGTAGCGAGGATTATAATGTCCCCGTTTTGTACTGTGATGGAGGATACGGTTGCGTTTAGGAGTGGGGTGTCCGGGCTATCTGTGCCGAGTTGGCGGGGGCAGTCGAAGTAATGCCACCCTTCCTTCGTGCGGAGTATAAACCCTTTACCTTCGTTCGTATTACCACTTGACATTGTGGTGGAAGTAGAAGTAGAGGCAGAAGGGGGGACAGAAGAAGGACGGAGGACGAGACAATGGCTGTCACCCACGTTTACGACGTGGAGCTTATTGTGGTGTAGTACACACCCCGTGAATGTAGTGGTACCATGATACCGCTGTGTTTCCGAAGTCGGCGGGGCGGAGATAATAAACGGCTTATTACTCGTCCCTTTTGTTATCGTAGTAGTTTTACCCGCGGTTGTGATGGTAGATGGAGCAGGAGAAATGTTAGATGTGGCTTTTACAACCGCGCTGAAAGCCTCATTTAAGATATTTTGAACATTCAACTCCTCTCCTTCTCCCTCATTTATACCACCATCACCAAATGAGAATGAAGAAGTAGCAGATCTTTTCCTTCGCCGCTCACGGTTGAAAAACCGCTCACACCCGATGGAGAAATAGTGAACTAACAACCGACTCCATAGCGCGGGATACCCCCGTTCTCTGGTATTCCAACTCCCCACTCCATCCGCCACAGCGAGATACCTATGATGCATCAACAACGCGTCATCGCCGTTGGTATACCCCCGTAGAAACCGCGCGCTGCCGCCGGATGGTACATTATCGTGAACTGAGTTTTGGTGGGGGTATAATGGACGACGGGAGAGTGAAGTAGAATGCACGCTTAACGGCTCGGAGAAGGACGAAAGGGGCGGGTTTATCCATGGTTTGGGGAAGGGGCGGGGAGGACGTTTGGCGTAGAGTGAGAAGCCGGTTTGGAAGGATGAATTTGAAGAGGGAGGGGAAGTGGAGAAGTGACGGTGGGGGGAGAATGCAGGATGTGTTGAAATTGTTGCATTTTGGAAGATGTTAGGTTGACGGGGTGGGGGCGGGGCAGCACTCCGGAGAGTGCTGCTGCGGAGGGTGCGGCATGCGAGTGAGGATGTCAATTCTTTTGTCGTTTTAGCCTCGAATTCGGGGCGGATTATGATGGGTATGGGATAAAAAGGAGGGTAGTGTTTAGTATGTAACTGGGAAGAAGGTGGATGCTGGGACTGTACAGGGCAGTTATAATCCGACAGTATGAAGTGTTTGTCAGGTAAACTTTCTTCCATGATCCGTGGGACCACAATATTATTTGAGCTGAGACTAACAATATCAATCTTTTGCCTACTTAGGCTACTAAAGTAGATATAATATTCTGCATCAAGGTCATTTTATATACAAACCTACGGGTTTTACGGTACTAATAGCTATCCACGTTTGTACCACCATTGCCATAACCCAAAACTATTTCCCTATAAATATTAATAGTCTTATTTATTTGTATTTTATTTTTTCCAATATAATGTAAGAAAGGAAGAAATAAAATCTGGCATGAAATCGAAAGAAAGACACGTCGATGAACCTCAAATAGCCAGAAGGAGAAGTGAGATACATGAACAATTACTAACAAACTTGAAAGAATATGAGGCGTAATTCAGATGTTTTCTTACGATTTGAGTGTCGTAGCTGTGGTAAAACCGACTTGCAACGACCCTGCAAGCCTAGCCGTGCTGACATTGAAACTCTTCAAGTCGCTTTAAAATTTTGGAATTTATCATTTCAGAATGTTGTCGACAGGCACTGCTAGTTAGGTACATGTAATATTTCTTATATGATAATGTATATGATTTTCCAGCGATATATCTAGTTTAAATTAAAGTAGTAATAAAATAAGCCAGGGTGAATTTGTAGATGTTTTGCAACTTACATGCCCAACTCACAGACTGCTATCACGAATATAATATTATGAACTTATTAAGCTGTCGGAAACTTCATTGATTATGCGCCTCCATTTCTCGACTCAGGGAATGAACAGTCCTCGCAAAAGGGACAAAGTTCTTCAAAATTAGCTTATTCGAATCGTATACGATCAGGGACAATTCAGAACCAACCGAATAATATATCGGTATGCTTTGTGATCTTGTATTATAATAAACTCCCGGACCCAGAAACTAGCGCATAAATTCTCCCCAAATACTCTTATCGCACGTTTTTCCATACTCATTCTACATGTTTCATAAAACAACTTATCCTGGATCCGACCTTTGTAACAATTGCGACTTCATGAAAACTTCACCCACTTTCCGTCCATGAGTTCCGAATATGATGTGAGGAGGGCGACGACGAAGGTGTCATTTGAGGCGTGGCTAACCAGCGTTTTCGCAACTCCTCTATCGAGGGTAAAGCGTTGCGCCAGATGGTCCGTACATCTTTTAACAATGTCGTAGTCAGAATCGGGCGCGTGGCGAAAAATACCGCCGAAAAATTTAAAAGAACAGAATGAAGGGTCGGCTTCAATGGCCTTGCACAAAGCGGCATGGACTCTTCCGCAATTTCGTTGACAATCTCTATCACCACAGCATTCTTGAACTCTCCGAGCAAAAGATAATCCGCCATTTCAAAAATATCCTTGGTCCACGTGAAATTACTGGGAGATAACTTGAAGTCGGCTCCGTATAACCAAATGACGACCTCGTCAAATGCCTCTGTTTCGAAAGAACTAAAGACTCTCTTCCTAGTCTTTCCTTCGCGGAATTTTTTCCACGTTCCTGCACCAAAATACCCCCCTTGGGCTGTAATTATCGCCTCGTGAACTCGGTATTCATTTTCTGCTTCGCCGACAACGATCAAAATATCCCAGCGACTATTTGCATTTAGGAGACTAAAACCACAGACACGTTAATAGGAATTCAAGCAATTGGGTGCAAACCCAATATGGTTATATAATAAATACAGAAACAGGTTTCTGTTACTTGGGACTCATTGGTTTGCATACTTGAGATTGTCTGGAATCGCCACCGACTCACCAGGAGACTCTTTTATGAGTTTCTGACGCTTGCGAGCCCGTTCAGTCTCTTGAGCCATGGTAATTGTATCAACGTTTGGTTTCGAGAAAAGCTTTATAGGAGACAAGAAACTTTGAAAATAGGTAAATACGTTCTATTCGAGGTATCACACTGTCGGAAGGTCTAGTGAGCCATCTATGGTGGATAAATTACCGCGGTGCTCATCCACAGCGAAGTAACAGATCATCATCTACATTGTTTACTTGACTAATGTATGCTATTATGACACAGATCTAGGGGTTTGTTTCGGATAAAAAATCATGCACACATGCTGTGCACTCGGGTAGGGCGTGGCGTTTTGTCATAAACTCGAATGGATTGTGAATGAGATTTGTAAATCGCATAAAAGCATTTCATGCAATTACTGCATTATTCACCGATGTAACCGGAGGCTCGTGTATGTAACTTACATCCAACCTATAAAGCTTGGCCAGTATCTAGTATCGGGCGACTGAAAGGAAGCTAGAAGATCTCAAGTTATTTTCTAGAATATTGAATCAAAGCCAATGCTCTACGGTGGTGCGCAGCGTATAAGAAATCCCAATTTTACTTCGGAATGTTAATAGTGAAATATTTTATTTCGAGGTAGCCATGTAATGTATCCGGATTATATCTGGTATAAAACTTTGTAGGATTTGAGAGATCTGCTTCAAATCTCTGCGCTGTAATGGCTGTGGTTGGTTATCAGGTATTTTGATGACGTCAGGTCTCGGGATTTGCTTGATTGACTATAACCGCACTGAATTCGCGATCTTTCACTCAGCATCATTTCGCCTGCAGGAGGATAATATAGACTAGATAAATTCCTACCATTGGTTAGAGTGTTTCTATAATTAATCATTGTCGAATTTAGAAGGTAAGGTTTTGAAAGGGTCTTGCTAGAGGTACCTTGGTTATGCCCAGTTGGTAAATTATCTCAAAATATCCTCATTTTGGTAGACGTAAATCTTAGAGCTAAAAGCATCAGCATTTACTAATATATTATTTTCCCCTTTAATTGAGTGATTGATGAACTAAGATTTGGCTATGTTTGATTCACACCACCTCAAATTTGCCCTGAGATTATCGGTTGCGAGAAGGACAAATTCCTTCAATATGAAACTCTGTCAAACGGAAATCAACATGTCAATTTCCAACTAATGTTCTCTCCAATTAATCTAAACAACGATATTAGCCGACCCATCGCAAACTGCATACGCGCCATCGCAATACTAGCTTCCGCCTACCACTTCATTTCAACGTGGGATCGAAGACCTTTCCACGACTAGCAAATGGAAAGTAACACAGTAGTAGCTGGCTCGCCGGCTCGCCTCAATCGAATCAGAGGTAGCCGGCCCCAAGGGAAACAGAACGTTTTATTCGAGTACGTACATGAACGATCAACCAAGATAGAGTTCAAACAGCTGACCTAGCATCTTATCGCTGTTGAGCGTTTATCACAATTCCAAGTATTCGGACGTCACGGTATATGCAGGGGCAGAGCAACGGCCATTTCGTCTGCACCGAGCAATCATAGCTCAAAACTCCAAATACTTTGACAAAATCTTCAGCTCCTCGGATACCGATGCCAGGGCTATATACCTACCCGACATATATTTCCGAACCTTTTTGACAATCGCAAACTGGCTCTATAATCAACCGTATGGACTTGCTAGGAACTTTTACAGCAGAAGTTGGGTTGTTGGTCTTTATCGGTCGGCGGATTTTCTGGCGATATCAGGGCTGAAAATGGATCTTTTGAAAGCGGTGAAAAAGATTTTATGTGAAGAACTTACGGTTAAATATAAGGAACGAGTCGAAAGAGACTACTTTGCATTGATGGAGGGACTCTGTGCCTACTCTCAGGCATCTGAGCACCGACTTCTAGAAGAATGTTTGGAGCTAATCTTGGAGGACTTGAATCTGAAATGCAGTGATGCATTAGACTTCTACCAGGATGAGCAAAATTCAGAAATATTAGTTTGTATTTTAGAGAAATTGAAGCTAGCCAAAGACCTTTAGAAGCAATATGATATCGAAATCATTAATCACAACCGATCGATGCAATCTCATACTTAATTATACCTCCCGAGCTGTGGGACCATGCATGCGCAGGGGTATCGCAGCTGATTCGGAATTCCGAATCGGCAGGGGGGTTGGCCCTCGTGTCGGGGCTCCCGCACGCCCGGCTAAGTAACCCAAAGTCGCCTCCAACGCGGCCGCCATCTTAGCACTCTTGCAGTCACCTCGGCACTATCAACCTCCCTCCTTCAACATCTTTCATCCCCATCGGGCCTTCAAAATATATATCGACAAGATGACAATGCCATCCTCCAGTCGCATTAAACCCTCCCGTCCCTTCTTAGACCCAGACGACGAAGATGACGCCTTCTCCAAACTCTCCTCCTCTCGCCACCAAAAACAACCACCATCATCAAAACTACCCCCCTTCGAACCGAAGTCCATCTCCCGTCCCGCTCCAAAACCCTCCACCGCTCCGACCAGCCCTCCCAAAACCTCGCGTCCACCAGAGGAGGAAGAAGAAGACGACTACATGTCAATGGCCATCCCTTCCACCTCCACAACAACCGAATCCTCCCTCCAACGTCTCAAGCGCCGCAAACTGGAAGCTTCGATCCGAGGCCACCCTCCCTCCAAAGCAGAACTGGAAGCCCAAGAACGTCTGAAACGTGAAATAGGCCTCTCAACGTCAATCCTAACCAACACCTCCTCGAAGGGTTTCAAAATGATGAAAGCGATGGGGTTTACTACCGGTTCCGCGCTCGGTAAAACTGCACCACCTGGGTTCGAATCCACCCAGCTTCCTAGAACTGCCGAGCCGATTAAACCTATTGTAAGAGAGAGTAGAATAGGTATAGGTCATGAATCGGAGTTGAAGCGGAAATTCAGCGAGTTGGTGGAACAGGAGGGAACGAAGAGACGGGAGGTGTCGCCGGAAGGGTATAGGAATAGACTCACGCTTGAAGCTCAACAAAAGAGACACGAAGCACAGTTATTTGCGGCACAATCTATCTGTGAGAAATTGGTGGCTGAGGACCCGCCGGCTGGGTATGGAGGACAAAATAAATCCGAAAATAAAGATGAAGGTACTCAGGAGGGTAAAGAAAAAGAGAAGGAGAAGAGTAGCACTGCTGCGGCAGATTATTTTACAGCAAGTCCGACATTCACGCAAATCAAACAAATCAACCTCATTTATCGTGGTTTACTATACCGCCGCGCCCTAAACGACGTCAAAAAGAAGCTGCAAAAGAAGGAGAACGATAACCTCTCCTCGTTAAAATACTCTGGTGTCACACAGAATCTACCTACATACGACAACGCAGAATACACAGTCGATGATAAACTCGCGTTATCAATGAATGAAGACGAAATCGATCTAGATGAAAAGGAATGGGAAGATACAGAGTTGGAAGAATTTGAGAATAGAGAGGTGAAAGATCGGTTGGATGAGATTGTGAGGTATTTGAGGAGTCAGTGGCGGTATTGCTTCTGGTGTAAATTTCGCTATAAAAGCGAGGAGGAGATGGAAAAAGAGTGTCCGGGTGTGAGGGAAGAGGATCATGATTGATCTGTTTTGTCATTATAGGCTAAATATTAATTCTATAAAAAAAAATCCAGAAACCGACCCCAACCCCATGTCGAACTCTAGAAGTAATTGTACACCAGAAGAATATATTAAAGTTGAAACTACGCATGAGATTCTGTTATTACAGCAGTAATAGGTATAGCAAGAATCGACTCCCCATATAGTGGTAGTACAGTGCCTAATTAGGAAGGTTTTGGCATTAAGAGCAGCTTAATTCTTGGATAATGGAATATACCCCACTACACATGTTAGTTTGTGATTATCCTTCGTTTTAACCTCTGGGCATTTGTCCTTGGTCTAGTAATAGGCTGCTAATTCATTTCCTGGATATATATGCTAGTGTTAGAATGATCTCCTTGAGCCATCTAAACTTCTAGTTTAGGATATTTGTTGTGCCAAGGTGATCAACGCCTTGGAAGCAAACAAACACAAACACCCAATTTTCCGGAGCCTGTTGTCCACCCTTCGTGCTTTCGATCACTATCACCCAGTCGTAAAATATTTATGGCTTCTATCATCGAAACGAATCATCCGCCCAATCTCTCGTACGGACATGTAGCGGCCTGGTTAAAAAATATCGGCCAGGCCGATCCTGTTGAGTACAATACGTCCCCCCTTTTGGCGCCGCCTCAGCTTGGGACGCCATCGGAGACAACAGCTTCGGTTGATCAATTAAAAGGGCTAGACAGCAGTCCAACCGTTTTGAACACTAAAAAGAGAAAACGGTCGGAAGCAGGGATCATGTCCGATGTAGACGAGGACCGGAGACTCGAGGCCAAGCGAAGCCACTACTATCCACAATACCCACCGATGACGCCATACGAAGAACTAGATCTTGAGACTGGGGAAGCTGTACGCCCAACGGATAGTATTTCGCAGTCTGGGAGAGAAGGTATCCAGTCCACGAGATCGTTCAGCCCTTCTAAAAGTACTAATACCACTGTTACGCGAAAGAAGAGGCGGGAGCTGCTGAACCTGTGCTTGCCGAAATTCGAGTTCTTGGGGGTTTCTGGCCAGGGTGGCTTGAACCCGGATGATGAAGAGGATGAATCGACAATTCCGTCCGGATTCGAAACACTAGTACATATTTTCAGAGCGTCAATGGTCCTTAGGGGAAGCATATGCACTTGTGTTGAGGTAGGGTACAGATTCTACGTACTATATCCGGACCGCTGACCTAGCATGATTATCCTAGGAAAAAATCCGTGGACGCCGAAAGTTGGAATGGTGGGAAGAGGATACATTCTCAAGCTGTGGTAGCAACCATGAGAGGCATTCCGACGAAGCCAACTTTGTCATTCAATCGGCAACTCGTGCAGAAGGCTTACAGCTCAGCGTATCTGAAGAAGCCGACTGGGCTGGACATGCCATTGAGATTTTACGGTTCGTTGCTGGAGTCATAGACTCGTTCCATCCAGTTAATGTATCTAGTGTGTAAGTATAACCCTTAAGAACAATAGTTGCATAGGCTAACTCAATGCTTTAGGACAACGGTCGACATTTACCCAGACCTCTTTCCAACTGTGCGAAGGGGTCCACGATCCCGTTCTACATCTCCAACTAAGAGGCAGAGAGGCAACACTGCCAAACACGAACCAACGAGGGAAATTCTGGCTGCTAGAGCGGACATCTTGGTAAACCTACGATGCAAAGGAAAGCAGACCAGGGATGTTGTTTCCGCAATCCAAGGAAAGTTTATTGAATTCCCCACCCCCTTCAAAACCATCGCAACGTCTCCGCTCCTGGCCGTGGAAGCAAAGTCCCATGATGGTAGTGCGCTCGAGGCGGAGTTTCAAGCTATTGTCTGCGCCAATGCAATCTTGGAGTCGTGGCGACAGCTAGGAGCACCTACGACATACACCCCGCCTGCACAGAAGCCGAACCCCGAACAGTTAAGATATCCGACAGTCGGCGATGTAGAGTTCTTTGGCGTAGACCACGTCATTGCGCTGCAAGTTGTTTCGTTTTCCTGGTTTTATTGCATCGTCTTCGCTGATCCAAGGAAAACCCCCAACCAAGAATCTCGCAAAGTCCTCGGACCCTTCCTCATTGGAGATAGTAGACAATTTACCGGGACGTACTCTATCCTGCGGTTTCTGGATACACTCTTCACGTATAAAGTTTCGGTTTGGTTGCCGGGTATAATCCAGCGTGGGGGGTAGTAATGGCTTTGGATATTCAGGAACGATTGCCGTCAAACGCAACCGTTATGTTTAATTTTATATATCCCTATTCTAGATAGTGCATTTCTCCCTCTCATGTGGAGCGATTTTGTTAAAGTGAGCAGTAATACGGTTTCGATATGGATAAGCTATACGCCTTCGAAACTGTATACACATTGTCTACTTTAACGAGGTCGTTCCAGAAAGAAGGAGAAATAGTTAATCAAAAATAGATTCTGTGTTTTGATGAAAAGGTATCGGTTCAGCAGTAACTAGTCTCGTACCTAGAGCATTAACCTGAGAAAACAGCGTCGAAAATAAGGTACATAAATGGGCAGGCTGGGCAGGCTGGATATGAACCCATCATGAAAATGACAAAGACGAGGATTAGGAATGAGTCGTGATGTTGTATTTTGAAACAACACAAAGCGAACCAATTATAAGAGGCCAAATGATTCGCAGAATATGTAGACTCCACCAACTTAGTATGAGATATTGTATGTATCGCGATATTAAATACTTCAACTGTGAACTTCAAAACCCCAAAATCTTTTCCAGGCATCGAATGAATCAAAAGCGGGGTAACCGATTAAGTAAGCACTAGAGAGATCTTGAATATAGATACGATTTCTCCTTCATCTCTCGAGATATCTCCATCTTCATTTTAGAAGCTACACCAGAGCCTACACAAATCATTAACCTCGAACTTCGATATTCACGTCCAGTACAAGCAATATAGACGACACAGATATCCCACATACCACATGCCCAAATGGGTACAGCTACATACTCGGTCTAGGCTTGCCAGACGACCAGCATCATTTATACCGTAAGGTTCGCATTATCGCTGTCATGTCAGCTACATATATGCTAATGAAATATATTATAAATAGATAAAGCTAGACGCTTATACGCTGAAATAGCGGAGCGATTTGAAGCCTTTGATCTATTACTTCTTCAGAATCTCGACGAAACTCTGAAGGCCATGCAAGCTTTCAAAGACTACATCGACGAGCACAATTTACGGCATAAGGGTGTAATACAAGCGGGGATCTGTCAAATGAGATGGACACACAAAATCCCTCGCGATGTCGATAGTATATGCTATCCAGCTTTTCTCTGGCATCAACATGCCAATTTCATACCTCTTGTACATCGCATCAGCTGCCAGTTTTTCGAGAAGGGGCTATTTACATGTGGCCAATTTCACCGTCGCCCGGGAGAACCTCGATATCCTTTCTTCAGCCAGCGGATGCTGAATCCTCTTTCAATCAAAATTTTTAAGCAGTCTAGACTGTATCTAGCCGCGTAGGGAACGGGGTTAACTCCGATCTTTTGCAATTCGAGATATGTAGAAGGGTCTTGGGATACCCCAAATCCGATATCTAGTAGGACCTTCAAAAGTTCTGTTTCACCCGTTCGTACGGCACCCAGGAGATCGGGGATTTCCAAGAAGCAAACTCCCTCCGTTACAAGCGACAAAAGTAACTCAAAGCAATGAAGATGCATTCCATCAGCGTCACTAGCCGAATGACCGTTGCTAGTTATCGCGGAGGCTACCTGTGCCACCAAGCCAATAATTTCGCACTTGGCTTTATACCTAAGCAAAATCTCCTTAGCAGTATCGAATCTGTTTTGCCTTGACAACAAGAAAGTCTACTGTTCGGGATACTGGAAACGGTGATTCCACAGTTCTTTGACTCGATTTGCGTCTCGAGTACGAATTGCCAGAGTGAACTCAGGGAGAACGACAGCGCTTTCGTTAGAGTAGGAGGTAATATTCCGAATAAAGCCTTCAAGATCCTTTGATTTCAGTAATAGAATACAAAATATAGACATTTTCTTTGACAAGAAGGCGAGGTCTATAGGTTTTGTTGCATAAACGATTCGGATCTCTAGATCGCTGCGTATTGTTGGCGGCATTACCGTTTTCATAAAGCTATGGGTGAATATAATGTCAGCATCGGCGCCAGCAGATAGCAAAATCTCGAGAGTTTGGGCGAGTTGATAACTATCCGGGTTCTCAGCTTCATTGTCGACAGTCCTCCATATTACGGTTCGCCATAAGTCGGTCTGGCTGGGATCGACTCCGAATCCAAGGAGTCTTTTCAAGACATATAACGTGTTTTCGTCGGGTGGCCAGCCGATATCTTCCTCAAGATAAAGTAAACGGCTACTAAAGTTAAAAGGGATAAGATCAATAGCTGCTAATATAACCTGATTCTTAGTAGTTGGTGTATGCGTTCGTCGTCCCAATATTTCTATAACATAATTTAGCATCTCTGGCCTCATGCACGCTAGATGCATTAGCAATGAAGTTTCGTCGTGTGTGAGCTCGATTTTCTCATCATCCGAGTCACTAACTTCGAGTTCCCAGCCGTCTACACTGAGTTCACCGGAGGCCACCTTTCTGATAACCCTCAAAAACTGTGTCTCAGGAGCAGCCTCCCAGATATATTGAGAGGCAGGTCTCCCTGCTTCGAAATCTAGTCGTATTCCTAAACGATCGAAGAAAGCTAACGCTATCTGATCGTTGGAGCTCGAGATCGCTATAAAAAGCAGTAGGTGGATTCCTGTAGTAAACCCAAGGGCTAGAAGCTGCCTTAGACGAATTGTATCATCGGTATACAGTGGAAAATGATCCAGAGGCGGGATTTCGGAGTAAAGGAATTCGGCGATATCCAGTAGAGATACAAGGTCCGGAATCCATAGCTTTGTAAACAGCGATATATCTTTTGAGATTAGTTTGCACGCATAAAGGAGTAGGATCGATTGATTGGCATCAATTGGGACAGCAGCGCTGCTATCGATGTCTTTCAAAACTCTCTCCACATGACTGCGACCGATGTCAAGAATTGAAAACCGACGGATGGCCTGATCAAGAATTTTATACAAGGGTAAGCCTAGATCAGGATGCGACTGAAAAATGAACTGGAGCATATCATTATCTTCTCGCATATAATATGGTTCAAGGAGAGTCTCGCATGTTGCCAAAATTGAAGGAGAGTTGCTCGCTAGAAGCTGTTTAAAGGCTTCTCGAGCGTTGAGATCGTTAACTTTGTCGAGAAGACGATGCACCTTTATGTTATACAGGTCGTCGACGAGGTTATTGGACATTTGATAGATGATACCTCTTAGCAGGGGGTAATAAGGGTGTACATGCTGACTGCTGACTGACGAGTTACTCTTCGCTGGCTGAGGTAGATATTGACTAACAAATTGGTTTATAGTCTGGCTAGCCAAGAATATTGGCAACCTGCAAATAGTTGAGAGGGGGATATATCTTTTTGGTGGGGTGAAGGCCAATGTCGTATCTAATGCTTGCGGTGTATGAACCTGTACCAAAGATTGTAATGGTTGCACATTAGGGGGTCCTAAATCTTCATTGCACTAAGTCTTCAGGTGTTAGGGTAAAATATGGTATGAATTTTCGTACCACGTGGTATCATTTTATCGGTGAACGTAATATTCCGCGAGATCCATTGATCAATTTTTGCCTTTGGGATAATAATCCCACCAACGGTTACCTCTGATGCTTTTCCTAGTTCCTCCCGAGCGACCAGTTGCCGATAGATTGCTCTATATTCATCGTTGCTGGCTCGTTGTCTACAGCCCCATTTATGGAGCCGATCTCGATATTGATATGTCCTAGAGCATAAATTTATATTAGAACGGGCTTAATTCAGGGCTCAAGTTGGGACACGTACGTAGCATTTAGGCCATAATTTTCATTAATTTCGATTTTGATATTCTCTACTTTCCATTGTAGCACGACGTAGAGAATTTCGATTTGTGCTCGGATATGAGGATTGTCGAGACTAGGGCAACGAGGAGCCCGTGCTTTACGTTTAATTACTTTGGAGCTCATGTATACTAGAGACTCCAGAGCATCCTCCCTTGGTTTAATCACTTTGGATCTCATATTGTTACAGGGCAATGACTGCTAAAATAAAAGTTTGTGCGAGCGAAATCTTCAGCCTCGCTACTTTCCCAAAGGTCGTAAACGTATCTAGGGCGAGGGAATATTTGCGCAATTTGCTTATATAGTGTAGATAGAATCAGAACTACAAACACTAAAGCTAATAAGTGTTTGAGTTTCTATAGTTAAATGGAAATATGCGAGGCATGTTTGGATCCATGAAACGAATTTGAACAGGTCGAGTGTCGTTTCGGTGGTCTTTTATAGACTTCGAAATTTCATGGTCATCTAAGCCCAAAAAGGAAAAAGAGACTCACCATATTGGTGGTGAAACTAGCAAAAGATTAATCTACAACAGTCAGAATTCGCATCTGGTCACCCACGATACTACTACTTGACCGATACGAGGCTTAAGTAAGGCAGAGCGGACGGGATACCCTGTGTTCCTCGTTCTATGGTCGTAGATACTAGCTGAAAGATTAAAATTAATAAGAACACGGACTTAATATCAACGCGACGGGATCTGGATCCCACTTTGGACCTTCTTGTTCAAGTTGCCCCGAGACGCGTCTCGTTTCCAGCCTGGGTTCGCCTGAGGCCGAGCCTTCAAATATACACATTGTAGCAGCTCTCGCATGTTGTATACGAACTACCGCCAAAGACCCGTAAGTTTTTACGATAAAGAATTTATACTCTTTACAAAAGATACATCTCTTCTGGTATTGCTTCCATCGTCACGGTCCTCTATATAAAATTGCAATTTCGGCGGTATCTACTTTGAAAAGCAAGAAATGGCTTAAGTAATGATTCGATTATCTACATAAACGACTAATCTCGTCCTTTTTAACATGCCGAACTATTACCGTGATACCCAGTCCCTGAGAAACCAGATCTTCACACTGATAATTAGAAAAAATGACTAGTTGAGTGGAGCAATGGGGGTGTCCGCGGGAAGCCCTAACGCTTCGATGCTGGAGGCGCAGTTTGGGGATGCTTTATCGCGAGAGAAACCTTTCGAAGCAGGATGTAAAAATAACTTGAATAGTTGGAACTGGTTGCACTTTGCAAATTTATATACTTTTTAGCCTCAAAAGGTTCCCGCATGAAAAGGAGACTGCATCACTCATCAAATGCAAGGCAAAAATCTTGGATGAATGTTGATTGAAGGGATCTACATATTGTTGGATGCCTAAGCTAACTCAAAAACATAAACGAATCGGAAGGTATCAAGTAGTACGGTGACACAAAACAAGAGAAAGGACTGAAAACACCGGCCCGCGATACTTGTTCATATTTCATAGTCCTAAGAGATCTAACAAGTGAAGCGTTGTCTTGTATAATTTAAATGCGGATGGTCGACATGGTAAGGTGCCACTTGCTTTTCAACGAAAACTCAAAAGTGATCTAATTTCTCCCTGAGCTGGACGAGAAACTTTTAATTGAATTTCCTTAGAAACCGTGTTTTCATTCGAATGTCTGTATCGGTGGTAATCGCGGGGATAACCTTCTTTTAAAATATTTTTTGACTATTCGCTAATCTCCTTACTGACGATGTGTCGATGCTAACATTTCTTACGATAGCATCTTAGGCCATTTGACCCTTCTCTTCAAGATTTCAAACAGAAAAAGGTGTTGGATGGGCTAAATTGATTTTGTTCTGCTGCTGAATCTTCATTCCGTCATGTATAGTTAGCTACTTATGTATAACTTGCATGTAGCTTGCTAACAATAGTCATCTGAATATATCCGTATTAAATAAATCTATTAACATGACGCTCTCCGCATCATCCAACTGCATCATTCCCGCCAGCTTCCTTGGACTGTTTCCTTGACCGTTAAGCGTATCAGGATCCGCGCCCGCTCTCAGTAAACATTTCGCAACCTCCCACCGCCTGCTAGAAATCGCCCAGTGTAAAGGCGTATTCCCTCCGCTTTCTCGCGCATATACCGACCCCCCATATCGCAATAACAGCTCTGTCATGCGCACATCCCCAATTTGGGAAGTAACATGCAATGCCGTTGGGAGGTTTTTCTTATCTTGTGGATCTCGCGCGCTCGCGTCCACATATGTCGTGGATAAAAGGTATGCGGCTATATCATGGTTGCGGGAACGTATTGCACGGAACAGACACGATGCGCCTTCCTGCTGGGAAGTTATACCGAGAAGTTTCACAACTTCTTTGTTACTGCTGCTACTGCTGCAAGCAAACTCGACCGTCGTCTCTCCAGTCCGCGTAGTAATCTCCTTTTTAGCGCCGCTTATGAGCAGAGTCTCTACCACGGCGGCATGTCCATTCTCGGCTGCGAGGTGGAGCGCAGTTTTGCCTTGATGATTCTTCCGGTTACGTTTCGCGCCGGCGTCGATCAATGCCTTGACAGTGCTAAGAAGACCCCTTGCAGCGGCGATACGGATGGCGGATTCTCCGTTCTGATCGATCCAGTCGAGGGACGTATTGCAGGAAATTAGCAGCGGGACAACGCTTTCTTGACCTGCCGTTGCGGCGACGTGAAGCGCCGTTCCGTTATCTTTGGTACGCGCGGCAGGTTTACTACCGTGATGGAGGAGAAGACGGCACATATTCTCATGACCGGATGATACAGCTTCGAGGAAGGGCGTGTAGCCTCGCGATTTTGATGTGAGAGCTAATTTCTTTGGTGTGAGTGGGCCGAAGAGGGCGACCAGCGCCCCTACGATAGATATGCGTCCGTAACGAGCAGCGATGTGGAGAAGAGTTAAGCCATCATTATCGCCAAGCTCAGCGACTGCTTGAGCGCTCTTCACTGCGACAGGTAGGAGCGCCTTGAGGGCTTCTGGGTTACCAGACTGTGCGGCATAGTGAAACGCACTTCGTCCAGCTTGATCAAGGTTATCTGGATCCGAAAGACGGGCTGTTGGAATCAGCCGACTCTGGAAGCGCGGATGTTTGAGGATGCTCTGAATGGTGGAAACAGAGCCGGCCTTTGCAGCGATATGGATTGCAGTTAGCCGGTCGGCACCAACCCGCTGATGAAGGGGCCGTAGACCGGATGAAATGTCGAGCAGCATTTGTATTTCCTTGGCTGTTAGGAGGTTTGCCTCAAAAGAGGACAGAGATAACTTGAACGCTTTGTTCGAATGGGTGTTTTGGGAGACATTCGAAGTTGGGCCATTGGTGTTAGTAGGAGACCCCGGGTTAATACTTGTATCACCAACAGAGTTTGTAGGACTGAAGTTAGATGTAGGAGAGCTTCCGGCGAGATTCGTAGAATTTCTCGATCGTGGTTGGCTTTGAGACGTCTGTGAATTTCTGTGTATAAATTGGTACAAGCGTACACTTCGCATCAGCAAAAGAGCAATTATTCATGCCGGTTTGAGATGGCTTAGGATTGACTAACAGACTCGTAGCCGTCAATAGAAAGTGTAGCGCATTTGCATGCCACCTAATATCGGCCAAATGACTCCTCATGGCATCTTCATTCCACGTAAAACTGATGTTCGCCATAAAACCGAGGCTATCACCAGGGCCCACCCTTCCTAACATCCTTGTCACCTCGTTATCCAAGCTCTGCAGGCTGGGTAGGAATCCCTGAAGCGAATGCGACAAACCCTGGAGATTATGATTGTTACTGGCGCCGGAGCCGCTCGCTTCAAGGCCTTCTGTCCATGACTGTACCTGCACGACAGCGAGTTGGAGTACCTCGCATTCACGTATGATGTTTCGAAGTGTGTTGGTCGCCCCACTGTAACTTTGTTGCAGCTGGTGAAGGTTCTGAATTGTGGATGCGATTGTGCGAACGACGGAGGCCGCTATGCCTATCACAGAGACGGGATCCATTGGATTGTTGTACAAGATACGGTGCGCACATGTTCCCAGCTGTAGCCATCGAAATTAAAATTTATATCCTGCAAATTTGGGGCGAGTTGAGCCCGTGTGTGAGGCTGAGACGGAATTATCCTTTCGGTGATGTTGGCGAAAGTTCATCCGCGTTCCGGCCTTGGCATCGTTCGAATGTTCGATGGCTTTCTTATTCTCGGGAACTTGTACGATGATGGGATCGGACGTGGGAGATACCACAAGAAAATCTCGAAGGTTTGGTTTATCTAGATCCTGAATAGTATGCACGCGCGTATATGCGCATATGTTTGATTGAAGCACTGAACCGTCAGACAGTCAAAAATTGAGCGACAGATGTCCTGTAAGCGATTTTAAATCGCAGACGAGAATACGCAATTCAATTATATAGCATCATTATAATCTTTAGAATATTGGCCTAGAAGACTAGAGGGGTGACCAAGCTTGCATAAAGAAAAAGGCATGCGCATCTCAACAACGATATCTCGAGATTATGAAGATGGAGTCATAAGCCTTTTGAGATCCAACGTGTGTATGGGATAATTCACTAACGACCAATTAGAACTTTATCCGTAAAGAGGAATATATTTTTGACAGCGGGTCCAGAAAAAATCTTAGAACTTTCAGTCCGCGGATTAAAGCTCTCCCGCTTCGCAACATCAGCATCCATCCCAGGCCCTGTTTTGCATTTTGTTGCTTACCGGACTACGCACCTCCAACGACACTCGACCAGCCAACAGAAAAGAGGCTGGTTGCTGTTTGCAGATACGTTGTACAAAAACATGTTATGCGTACTGGCCGCGACTATCAATGGTGGCTATGCGGACTTCCGGTTGGAGGACGAAAATCCACACAAACTACAGATGATTTAGCCCTATATATCCGGAGCTTGCAGGAAATTAATGACCTCTTTTGGTTCGCGTTGGGGGTCACGGACAGAGACCTTTACTAGGGGGCTGGTCCCGCTATTACAACGCGACTTTTGGTGTGTTCTCGGAAATTTTTACTGGCAGGTGGTTGCGCTCTGGTTGCGAGATTGCGGTTCCAAACGTTCACTAGTCAAGCGGCTTCGGATCCCAGAACCACAAGCAACATTCTACGAATTGATGTACATCCCAGACTTAAATTCATGAAGCAAGTTTGATTCGGGTCTTTAGCCTCCATGACCCAAGCGATGCGCATACAGGCTCATTCGCAATATTTGAATCCAGTTCTTATTTCGCAAGTCAGATCCACCATCCTCGATATGCGTGCCAACAGCTGAAAAACAAACCTCCCAATGCAACCGACAATGCGGGGAAGCAAACGGCCGTGGATGCCGGATGAGTCCTAGTGTGGCCCACCAAACCCACCAAAAACCTGCATATTGGGCTTGACTCGTTAATCTCATTCCCTCTCACTCTCTCGCTTCCCTATCTTTCATGATGCTAATATGTTGGACGAGAGAAAACGGGCGTGACTTTTTCGTGTCAGCTAGTGATCAAAAGGGAAGGGCTGGATTGCCAGCATGCACACCGCCACCATTTTCGGGGCCCAACCATTGCAATATCGAGGAATCAATGGCCCCCGTCACCCAACGGTGGAAATATTGGCCGATCAAATAGCAATATTGAGATTGTGAAAAGCCATCGAATCGTTCGGGTTCCGACATCTGCGCGCCAAGGCGCCCAAACAAGAGAAACACAGGCAACGCAGCACCACGGGTTACTGTTAATTATAACAGTTGAAATGATAATATTCCCTTTTCGGGCCCCGGACCGGTTTTAGTGCCGCAATACGTGCTCGTAATCGGAACTTTGGCAAATCCGATTGTGTTGAAACTATGCGAGTATAAAGTTTGCCAAGAAGAGAATTCATATCGGTTAGAACCACTGAATGCCGGATTCGCGCCTCTATAGTCGCTTCGGATGTTTTTTAGAAAGAAATGCCCATTCTCGTTCGATTTTAAATAGTCATTGTGTGCACGGGTTGATATCCGAATATGCTCTTAGTATATTGATCTGCCTTACTAAGCACTGCATACGATCAATTAACACCCCAAAAGAATAGAAATGAAAAAAAGAGAAATATTCCGAAGATCGGTTTTGGGAATGCAAGCTTTAGGATACTGAAGGCTAGAGATACTAAATGTATCGAGTAAACTATAAAAAAAATTTCTCTGTGTAGGCTTCCTTGATTTAAATATAGCTTGTGTGGGAAATCTCGGAAGTCGTAAACTTAGCCTCGGGATATAAAAAGGAGCAGTGTCAGAGATATATTCTCAGATTCTTAATATCTTTACATATATGACGGCTACACGACCCACCAACGCACCACTATACACATTATATATATACTCTCATATAAGAGCTGCTTCACCGCTCGAGCGCTCTTTATACCTTTTATTGCCCATTTTTATCTATTATCCATTGTCCTCTGATTACAACATCCTCTTGCAGTATTACAACTCTTTTACAGAGCGCTAGTAAACAGCCGACTTTGCAAAGTTTGTCATCCCTTTGGATTAGCATATTTGTGTTAGAATTTGAGACTGCGACTAAGAATCTCAGCCAGCGAAATAAGATTTCTCAGACCGAGGCTGACAGTTATTAGGTGTTTCAAAGTCGCTTGACTTTCATATCGCTGTTAGTTTATTTGATAAACCGGATAGACTCACACAATCCTCAAGTTTAGCTGTCAATATGCACGCGCTCATTATCCTGGCCGGACTGTTAGCAGGGCCATCGGTCTCTGCTGGTATTATACCAGGGTACAACACGCTGCTTTTTATCTGTGACACCCCCCAGCAGGCGGTGACTTTCGTTAGTAGAACCGCGAAAGGGACATACGCATCTTGCGAATGGGGTTCATACAACGGTCCTAATGTTAATATTGGCAACTGCCAAAATTTCCCAGCCTTGAAGAAATTGAATGCAGCGGCAGGGGTGAACTGCAGATTCCTCAACGGGTTGAATAATTAAGATGCGAATCACACCTGAGGGATGTCGTGTCATGCCGCCCATTTATTCAATTATTCCATGGTCAGAGTCGGCACTCTCTAGAAAATCAATTATCTCCTCCAATTTAACCATGTTTATATCTATAACGTTTCATTCCCAATCAATCCCACGAATTATTGACGCCCTTCACAATCCTCACCATCGCGGACTACAAGCAATTATTTCTTCACAGGGTTAAATATTAGAATTTTAGGTGTGCTATGTGGCAAAATACTAAAGTATTATGATGCGGAGTTGGTTGTCGATATAAATACAAATAACCTTCAAATAAAAAACATTAGTTATAAAGTTTACTTATTAGCCTCTTAACAAACAGTAAATATTTATTTTAAATTTAATAAGCATTAAGTAGAAATAAGAAACCAGCCTAGAGTGCGACATGGGGCGGGTTGGGTTGGTTTCTAAAAAGTCAAAATTACCCACAGGTCAGTTTTTAAACAGTAGAAATTATCCACAGGTTAATTTTTAAACAATAGAAATTACCTACAGGTTGGTTTTTTTTAAAAAAAAAACCCCAACATAATTTTAAAAATTATAAATTTTAATAAAAACCATATTACCAAGAAACTATTTTATTAAAAATAGTAACAAATTTACTAAAAATAGTAAAAAATAATTAAAATTACAATTTTTAATTAAATTTATAACCCAAAAAAATTATTAAAAAAATAAAAAATTATTTAGTAGTTTTTTATGACTTATATTAAACTACCCAGTAATTCCCCACAACTTATATTAAACTATCCAGCAGTTCCCCATAATTTTTCTCAAACCAACCCAACCCGCTGGTTTCTGGGTTAAAACCAACCCATGTCGCACTCTAAACCAGCCCTTAATTATTTAAACATTCTGGACACCCAAAATATTAAAAATGGATGGGCACTTGACCCGCCTAAATACGACGTCTAGCAATAATACAGGGGACCTTTAGAGTTCGACATGGAGCGGTTTTAAACCTAATCCAATCCAAATTGCATCCATCTTAGCAATTATAGTTTGGATTAGATTTAGATTTAACCCTGGTATAGATAATTGTAAAAAACTGCAATTTTTGGTTATCGGTAAGATTTTTGATTAAATATCTTATTAAATATTTTATTAGATCACCTAATTTTTTAAATTTTTTTAAATAATTCATCAGGAAAAAAACAGTTTTACATCCGCACATCCGGATGGAAGCCTTTCCATCCTGCCCATCCTGCCCATCTGGTGCCATCTGGCAGGGGTCCATAGATCAAACACCCCATCAAAAATTAAAAATCTAACTTATCAAAAATTGAATCAAAAACCGAATCAAAAATGGAATCGAAAACCGAATCAACCACCTCATCAACCACCTCATCAATAACCGTATCACCATAGTCCGGATCACGCCTATAACCACGCCTATTATCACGCTTATGATGACGTTTTATGATCAACGGTTTTGATCAATTGAATTGATCACGCTTATAATCAACGGTACAACCAACGGTATAATCAACGGTTTTGATCAATTGGGTTGATCACGCTTATAGTCACGCGTATTGTCACAGTTTCGATCACGGTCCGAATCACGCCTATGATCACGTCTATAATCACGTCTATAATCACGTCTATAATCACGTCTATAATCAACGGTTTCGATCAATTGGATTGATCACGCTTATAATCAACTGTATAATCAACTGTATAATCAACTGTTTCGATAATTGGATTGATCGCGCTTATTATCATAGATTTTTTTGTATATAATTAAAATAATTAAATTATTGTTTTTGTTGTTGTTATTATAACGATATGTGACGTGTGGGATACGTACGGTGCACAATGCCGCGATGGAGAGTAATTCGTCCGATAGAGAGTGGTTCATCGGGATGGAGGGCCTTCCTTCGGAAGGCAATCTTACATCGGGACGTACACTTTTCATCCTGCCCATCCTGCCATCTTGCCATCCGGATGAGCGCGATGGAGCGCGATGGAACAGGTATTTTTTGCTGATGTAGTAATAAATTACTAAAAATAGTTAAAATTACGGTTTTTAAATTTATAATCCAAAAAAACCATTAAAAAAAAAAAAAACACCCAGCGGTTCCCCACGACCCATATTAAACCACCCAGCGGTTCCCCATGACCCCTCTCAAACCGAACCTAGCGTTTAAAATTGGGACAAGAAAAATCGAGTCAGAACAAAGAATTCCCCAACTAAAACCAGAGAAAAAAAAATAAAAATGATTATTTTTAAGTACTTAAAATTTTTAAGATATCATCACCTCAATCAAAATATTTCTCAAGTCAAAATAAGATTTTTTAGATTTTTTTCAATAAATAAAAAGTTTTTTCAAAAAATTTTTCAAATTTTTTAATTCCGAAACAGTACTGAAAGTGCCTCAGAAATACCTCAAATCAAAATAAAAACTAAATAATTAAATTAAAAAAAAATACAAAGAATTAAAACTAATTTAAAACTTAATTATAAACACATACTAACAATTTTAAAATACACTTATAAACAACTTGAACATAGCACTTAATAATATAAGTAAATAGAGTTCAACTCAGATAATTAAGTACTATATATAAAATTAAATAATTAAATATAATAATTTAACTTTCTATCCTGCTACCTTAGACTTTTTTTTATCAACATTTTAATAAAACCAACATTTCATTTTTTTTTATTTATAAATTTAAATATAAATTTAAATATTTTATTTTCTTCTTATTTATTTATAATTTCTTATTTTTTTTTTTATTCCTTTTTATTTTTGATTTCTTCTTTTTTAACCTTTTTTTTTCTTTTTTTCTTCTTCATGACTCTCTGATATTTTAAAATTAGCCGATCTCTTATTAAAGTTATTAATATTAGCGTTTAAAATCGGAGCGGGAAAAATCGAATCGGGACGGGGAATTCCCCAGCTTTAGCCAGGGAAAAAAAAATGAAAATGACTATCCCCAAGTACTCAAGATCTTTAAAATATCATCATCCCAGTTAAAATATTTCTTAAGTCAAGATAAAATTTTTTAAATTTTTTTTAATAGGTAAAAAGTTTTTTTAAAGAAATTTTTAAGTTTTTTAACCTTAAAATAATACCAAAAACATTTTAGGAATTCCCCAAATCAAAGTAGAAGCTAAATAATTAAATCAAAAAAAAAATACAAAAAATTGAAACCAATTTAAAACTCAATTATAAACACATACTAACAATTTTAAAATACACTCGCAAATAATATAATACTTAATAATATAAATAAATAAAATTTCAACTCAGATAATTAACTGCTATATACAAAATTAAATAATTAAACACAATAATTCAACTTTTTATCCTACTACCTTAGACTTTTTCTTATCAGTATTCTAATAGAATTAATATTTCGCTTTTTTTTGTTTATAGATTTAGATGTAAGTTTAAATATTTTATTCTTTTTTTATTCACTTATAACTTCTTATTTTTTCTCCCATTCTTCCTTATTTTTAATTTTTTTTTCTTTAACTTCCTCTTCCTCTTCTTCTTCTTCATAATTTTCTAATATTTTAAAATTAGTTGATCTTATTTTTGTTAAAGTTGTTGATGTATTTAAATTTTTTAATAGTACTGAACTTCTATTTTTAGCCTATTACTAATAAAAAAAAAAAATAATAATTATATTTAATTATAAATTATTAAATAGTTAAATATTTTCAAATTTAATTTTA